>OX451735.1:429263104-429848428 GCA_948472305.1 Vicia faba | reverse complement strand
ATTGCTTAAGATTAGGTTTTATGGATTTGGGACCTAATCGAGTTTTAGTGGTGATTATAATATGAGAAACTTGTTAAGTTTAAAATTTACAAATTGAATCATTATATAATCACTTCTCATGAATTATACTTGTGGCATCGATTGAATACCTTGTGTATCATCATTAATTCAACTCGTGATATTTGTACATTGATTAAGTGTTTACATGAGTTAAATTCAATTAAAGTATAAATTCACTCTATTTCGTGCTAAAACATTTCAGCGCATATACTCTTAAAACTTCCGATAATTCATTTTTGAAGAATCTATTAATGTTATTTTTAAAAGTCTATTCACTCACCCCCTCTAGACTGTTTTCTTACACCATATTCTCATCCAACAAAAATATTTCAAAAAGAATAATTTCGCTACATATAACTTCAACTGAACTCAAATCTACTACAAGGATCCTTTGCTAATGACTAAGACAATTAACTAATTGAATCTCCAACATAAAATGTTTTGCATGCTACATAGACATCATTAGACCTAAAACAATAATGACTTATCCTATATTGACAATTTTCTGAATTTACTCTCACACATCCTAATTTTTAGCTCAGCGGATAAAACCACATGGATTGTGTAAATTAACAACAGTTTATCTATCTCTGTTTATAAAACAAATCGTCCATTTTCTCCAAAATGGATCCCATTTTGTTCCACATTGGAGTTATATTAGATGATGAAACTTCACTAGTTTCATCCAAACCAACTAACTGATTACTTGCATTGTAAAAATTAATTGTGTTAGTTATAGGAGGTAGTTATGGTTATTTAAATATGGTTATTAGTTGGTTACATTCAGTAACTTATTAAACAAGTTTACTAGGATACTTAGATTTATATATATACTCATCTTATAGTTTAAAATCATTTCAATATCATTCAATCAATAACATGTTTCTCTTTAAATATCTCAATTTATGAGTTCATAATATGGTCTTATGAGCCAACCATAGCTCATTTTTTATTTAGGAAAAATACTTATTTTGGTTCCTAGATAGAAAGATATAAAAATGGCTTATGTATTCATTTGACAAACTGTGTTTATATACACGGTTGTAGTACATGTGAGATCCTAGAATTATGCTAGGACTAATTACAATAATGAACATATATGGAAGGAATTGGTCATGACAGCTATACACATGATGTGACAGAATCATATCAAATAAAGTCATGATACTAAAATATGGAAATTGTATAATGCCAGTGATATTGAGATCAATATGAAGTTATTAGAATCATAACTTTCTTTAACTCCCCTTCTCAAACTGATGGTGACATAGTCACCCCAAGTTTGTCTCTCATCATGTTGAACCTTGTGTGTCTGAGAGGTTTGGTTAAGCAATCTGCAATTTGATCTGCTGTGGGTACGTAGGATATTGTGACTTGATCTTGAAGTACTTGATCACGTATGTAGTGGACATGTATTTCAATATGTTTGGATCAAGCATGCATCACTGGATTGGATGCTAGTGCCTTGGCACTCAAGTTATCACACCATAAAACTGGTTTCCTGGGCATAGGAAGTTTTAGCTCACCCAATAGCGATCTAATCCAAGCTACTTCAGCTGCTAGGTCAGCCAAAGCTCTGTATTCTGACTCAGTACTTGACTTTGACACCACTTTTTGTTTTCTCGAGGCCCACGAGATTAATGTCTCACCAAGGAACACACACTGTCCTACCATGGATTTCCTATCATCTATGCTAGTAGCCCAATCTGCATCAGAGAATCCAACAATATCAAGATCAGTTGAGGGATTAATATGAAGACATAAATTTGTTGTTCCATGGAGATATATTAATATCCTTTTTATTCCTTGCCAATGATCTATGGTTGGGGAACTCATAAATTGGCTGAGTTTGTTGACCGAGAACGCTATGTCTGGCCTAGTATTGATTAGGTACTGTAGTGCACCTATTGCTTGTCTGTATAGTGTAGGGTTGGCCATAGGTTCTCCTTCAGCAGTTAGTTGTTTCCATGTTGTCATTGGTGTGGGGCAGGATGAGGCTTTTTCCATATTAAACCTTTTGAGCAAGTCTCTAATGTACTTTGTTTGTTTCAGGTACATTCCACCAGTATCTCTGTGTACTTCAATTCCCAGGAAGTAGTGTAGAGGACCTAGGTCTTTAAGAGGAAAAAAATGTTTAGTTGAGTGATGAAGATCTCTAGGAACCTTTTGTTGCTCCCTGTTACTATTATGTCATCAACATATATGAGGAGAAGTGTGATATGGTCGGTTCCTCTAAGGACAAACAATGATAAATCACTCTTGGTGTTTTGAAATCCCCATTTTAGTAGAGTATCCTTCAACCTGTCAAACCATGCCCTTGGGGCTTGCTTCAGGCCATAGATTGCCTTGGTTAATTTGCATATGTGATAAGGTTTGGTTGAGTCTATATATCCTTCTGGTTGATGCATAAACACAGTTTCTTTGAGATTGCCATTCAAGAATGCATTATTTATGTCCAATTGCCTAACTTCCCAATTTAAATGTACTGCAATGGATAGGACAATTCTTACAGTGCTGGATTTGATCACCGGACTAAAGGTCTCATCATAGTCCAGACCTGCAGTTTGTTGAAAACCTTTGGCAACCAGTCTTGCTTTTCTTCTTTCAATTGAGCCATCTGCCTTGTACTTGGTTTTAAAAACCCACTTTGAGTCTATGATATTATTTTGCCCCTGAAGTGGTACCAGTGTCCAAGTGTGATTTGCTGTTAGAGCTTTAAATTCTGCATCCATGGCTTCTTTCCACCTTGGTCTGACTTGTGCTTCATTTACATTTTCTGGTTCCTTATCCTCTTTGTGTGTCTCTGACAGTCCTATATAAGGTAGTTTGGGCTTGTAAATCCCTGCCTTGCTCCTAGTACGTATCTGCTGGACATGTTGATTATCCTCTAATGTATCCTCTACTGGGTCTGTGTCCTGTATTGAGCCTGTTGTTGCTGGTATTTCATTTGTATGAGAAGTTGCCTCATCTGCAGTGACAAAGATCTCACTGAGGACTGGTTGAACTAGATCTTCTTCCTGGTGGTTCACATCATTGTTACTTGGTTCAATTGTGTGACTTGTAGTGGTACCTGTAGGTAAAGGGGGAAGCACAATAGGGACACTTTCAGTTAGAGTTTTTAATGGATTCCTTGTGTCAAGAAAGCCATCATAAAATGGAAAGTGATTCTCATTGAAGACAACATGTCTTGAGATAAAAATTCTTCCATGAGAATTGAGACACTTATATCCCTTGTGAGAGTTGCTATATCCCAAGAACACACACCTAGTGGTGTGGAATTGAAGTTTGTGTTGATTGTATGGTTTGAGGCAAGGGTAGCATGCACAACCGAAAGGCTTCAAGGCATCATAGTCAGGTTCCTTTCCAAGCAATAATGAATATGGACTTTTATTTGGGTTAACTGATGAGGGAAATCTGTTGATAAGAAAAACTGAGGTCGAGAAAGCTTCCCACTAGTAGTGTAAGGGAATTTTGGCCTGTGCTAGTAGTGTGAGTCCTAGTTCAGCCACATGTCAATGTTTTCTTTCTGCTCTACCATTCTGCTGAGAGGTATATGGACATGACATTCTAAATTGGATTCCTGACTCTATGGCTATTTTCTGAACTGGTTTATACTCACCTCCACCATCACATTGGAGAATTTTTATTTTCCTGCTAAACTGATTTTCAACCATGTTTTTGAATTGAGTGAAAACATGTACTGTTTCTGATTTTTGTTTGAAGGGAAAAATCCAAATAAATCTACTGAAATCATCAATAAAGTGAACATAGTACTTGAAATTAGATGGAGATAAAATTGGGGCTAGACCCCATACATCACTATGAATTAAATCTAAAGGTTCCTTAGCATGAGAAAAGGATGATGTAAATGGTAACAAGTGAAGTTTTCCAAATTGACAAGCTTCACAGAATGAAAAGTGATCATTTGATGATGTCTTCACATTGCAGTTCTTCAACACCTTTTCCAGGACTTTATTGTTGGGATGTCCAAGCTTTCTATGCCAATTCTCCTTTACTGATATGTAGGTACATGGTTCTTTATTGACTTGGGAGTTGGCACTTGAAAGTTGATATAATCCATCTTTAACTTTCCCTTTTAGTAATGCATTCCCTGTCATTTTGTCCTTCACATAGCAATAGTTTGCATCAAATTCAACAATAGCATTATTGTCTGCAGTTAGTTTAGATATACGTAACAAGTTTTTGGTTATTTCAGGGACATACAAGACATTATGCAGGTTGAGTTTATTTAATTCAGTCGAGCCTGAGCCCAATATTCTCAACCTGTTACCATTGCCAACTAGCAGAGAATTCTTACCATTGATTTCACTGAGATCTTGGAGTTTCTCATTTTGATGAGTCACGTGATTGCTAGCTCCACTGTCGAAATACCATTCATAGTCCTGACCGTGGTAAGGTGAGGCTATGAAAGCACTGTGATTTTCTCAGCATAGTGATTTGAGCCTGTGTATGATTTGTCAAAACGGTAAAAACATTGCACTGCAGTGTGACCTATCTTGTTACATACCTGGCATGTTAGTTTAGATCTACCTCTTCCTCTACCTCCTCTGAAGTTAGAGCCTCTCCAGTTGCCTCGTGTCCCAGATTTGTTGCTTCTGAAATGGGTTTGGCTTGCAAGGTTTACTGAAGCATTCATTGAGAGATTACTGAAATTGTTCAGTTGTTCCATTCTATTTTCAAATGCCAATAGTTGGGCTTGTAGATCAACCCAAGTAAGGTCGATTTGATCAGATAATTTGACCACCACAGGATTATAATCAGCATCCAGGCCATTCAGTGTCTGAATTATCAGGTCCAGGCCATATAAATTCACTTGATCCTGTTCAACCCTTGATACTGTCACAATTTTATTTCCGATTAAATTTTTTCCTTCCTTCCTTTCGAAAATATGATATTTGGGTAGTCCAATAGATTGAACATTGGTCAAATATTTAGTACAAACCTCAATCACTTCTTCAACAATGTATCGTTCAACCATACAACCCTCTGGCTGACTTTGATTTTTCATGTACCCTTTTAATATTTTCATATAAAGCTCAATATGGTACATCCATCTCATATAAGCTGGTCCACACAATTGTGTCTCTTTCACAAGATAAACAACAAGATATACCATAATGTCAAAAAATGAGGGAGGAAAATATACTTCAAGCTCACACAAAGTAATAACTATTTCTTTTTGCAATATTGGTAAGATCTTAGGATCGACCATCTTACTACAAATTGACATGAAGAAAAAACACAATTTAGTTATGGCGCTTCTTACTTTTTCTAGAAAAATAGAACGTATACATATTGGTAGAAAATGCTCCATTATAACATGACAATCATGTGTCTTTAAACTCTTTAACTCGAGGTCTTTCATAGACACAAGTCTTCTAATATTTGAAGAGTAACCTTCTGGAACTTTAACTTCACTTAGAAACTTACTGATCGCGACTTTATGAGTCTATCGGGTGTAGTGACTGCAAGTGCACAATCTATCGTGTAGTTTTAAAAGATATCAAACTCACAAGGACTGATGGTCAAAACTACTGTTATCTAAGGGTTACTATGTAAAGCTAAGGCTAATTATAAAATTTGGGAGTTTGGATTTAATCGGGAATTAACTAAAATTTAATAATTAATAACGGGACACCGGTATATATTTTGTCAACTTAAGGGATACAATAAGTCATTGGCATTTGTTTTTAATATTAAAACACAGTTTCGGTGAAACTATTCGTTTAAAAACCCTCGTCTCAAACTTCCGTTCTATTGAATTCGATTATATCAGTTAAGCTCGAAATGAGCGCTTCTGTTGTTTCATTTAAAACTCAAAAGTAATTTTTGAAAATGAACAAGGTCCAATTAACTTTAAAGCGCTTCCGCTGTTTTTAAAATCAATGTTTTAAGAACCACTATCTGGTTAAAACCTCAAACTTTGACTCTGTTGACTTTAACCTTAGACTGTCTCCTACTTCCGTACAAAAAGAAGTAAGTATTCAATTGGAAATTAAAACCAGAAAAGTATGTTTTTTTTGTAAAAATAATAATGCCAATTAATTACCTAATCCTTTCCATCAAGTTTTACATAGCGGTATAGGGAATCTAGCCAGACATAATATTATTGCAGAATATCATAAAATTAAAGTGTAAATTCGACAACACATGCATAGTAGGAAATAAATAAATTATGCTATTAAGATAAGAAACTGAAAGTGAATAACAAACTGATTAATTCCAATAATGCGTGTGTCCTCCACAAGCCGGCAGGATTAACTTGAAGTAAAAATAGCTCGAATAAAATTAAAGTAATCCTAAACAAATTCTGGAAGTCTGGAAACAAACTAGTGTTGCAGTATTTCTCTGATGTGGAAAAATATTGCTCTGATGGTGGGTATTTTATTACTTACGGAATACTACGAAAGGTGGAAAAGTAATGCTGGAAATCTAACTGGAAAATACTAAAATGGAATACAATAAAATAATCGTTCAATAGAGAAAATGGAATTGAAAATAATAATATTCCGTAATTGTTCGAAGTGCCAGAGATATGTTTCAAACGAGAGAGCGCAGAGAGTCATTTTTTGGTAACTTCCTTCATATATATAGTGCATTTAGTTAAGGAAAAATACGTAACATTCCATGATTCACGTTCCTCAAGCGTGGAGAAAATCTAGGAGAACATGCATTTTATGTGCTTCAGTGGCGAAAGGTTCGTAACTGCTTCTACTGTGGCGAGCGTGGCGTGTATTGTGACGTGGGGCATATTATGAACATTTGTCACAGTCGTAACATGAGAGGTGTCGAGGGGCACATAAATAATACTTGTCCCGATCGTAACATCTTGTGGCGGGCGACACGCTTCTATTTATAAAAATGTTTCGTTTTGCTGTTTTATAGCCATTTCTTCTTCATTTTTCCATTCTTTTTCTCCCTTTTGTTATTTATGCCTTGCAAATGCTAAGTACCTGAAATATGTTTCAAAAGCTACAAAAAGGGATAAAATGTGACGTAATAATTAAAGAATCAGAAATTTAATCTATGTAATTCAGGCGGAAAATGCTATATCTTTTTGTGTTATCAAACTCCCCTAAACTTGAACCTTTGCTTGTCCCCAATCAATAAAATCAGTATAAAAACTAATAAGGCACAAGTTAAATGAAATTTCATGATGTAATTAGAATCATAAGAGGCTGCCAAAGTTTTTGCAAAAACGTAAGCTCAACATAACACAAAAGATACGGTAGTAACATTAAACATCCCCTATTGTGCAGACCAATTCTAGTCATGCCATTATAGCTCAACCTAATTCTTTTGACTAAAATTTACCCATTTTTATTCTAGCGTAATCACATTAAGCCCTTTATCTTCACACGCACATAGTAGAGTAGCCGGTTAGTGACTATGATCCTTTTAAGCATGAGGTTCTGGAACATGAATGCAGTAACCTCCTTAAATTCACCCAATTATAAGTTGCGGGGGATCGGACCGTAGTCCTCCCTACCAAGTTCAGTACGAGACACCTCTAAACCAACTGACAACAAGTTTTTTATGTTATATCACGTAGGTACTACATCCATTGGATTAAGCGACCGTGTGAGGGTTGCCTAACTTAATTGGTGCATTCCCTATTTTCTTACAGTAAAGCATATATATCTCACAAATATAATGGATCATTCACTTATATTCATCGACTCCCACGTAGTTTGTGTTTAAGAAGGTGTTGACTGCTAGATAAACTACTTGAGGTTATTTTAAAGCTAAAGTTTAAGGTTTTGGTATAAAGGGTACTGAAATCGATCTAGCGTAATATAGGGATTTAGAGTGTTATGACGGTATCCATCATACTTATGTTTCACTCAAAGCTTCTCATATATCTTTTGAAAAGTGAGCAACCTATATATTCTTCGAACGCGTCAAATTATGCAAGTAACTAACAATTTTTTTTTATGGCTCAAGAAAGTGAGAAATTAGATAACAACAGAAAAATTGCATAAATGAAGTTGAAAGTACAAATATTGTCTTGATTACAAGAAATAGAAATGAAAGATCTACTTAGGAAACAACAAAGAGTCCTTAATTAATTAGCTCCCCTAAGCTTGAAACAAGAAATGTCCTAATGCTTAAAACAAGAAGGAACGAGAAGAGAAACAAAATAGTTATATTCTTACTCATTATCGCGTCCTCTTCCTCGTCCTCGTGCTCTTCCACGTGTACCCGAAGGATGGGGCATGGCTACATGGTAAATATAATCCTGAAAACCATTCATGTGCACAGTCAAGGCCTCAATTTCTTCAGTTAATCTCGCAGCCCGACCCTCGTTTATTTCATCGTATTCTTGTTGCTGAGTTTGCATGGCCAACATAAGTTGCATCATTGCATTCTGGTTGTTTTTCATAGCCTGCATTCTCTTATCTTGTTCCATTATGGCAGCCATAATGTCATCATTCGAGGCCGGTACTCTTTCTCTTCTTCTACTGGGCCTAGTGGACGCGCTTGCCACGTTTTCAGGGGGAGCTTGTTGTTCAGTGTCTCCTTGTTCCATTTCTTGCTCCATTTCATCCGCTTGGACATTCCCCTGGTTGCTTCACGCATTATCTCTAGTTGCAGGAGAATCAAGGTCATAAATCCACTTAGACAAATCTGTAAAATTAGTAAGCGAAAAGTTTGGCAAAATGATACTTGGAACTACCTTGTTGTGCATCATGAAGTTGTATCTACCATCTCTCCTAACCTTAATCAAGTGGTCATCCCGATAATTGTCAATGTCAATAAACGTGGGCGGTATTGATGGAAAATTTTCAAGCTTGTCTTGAAGGCCAAGCCCAAGCGCTATAGAGATTACTATCCCTCCAATGCATAAAGGCGTAGATCCTCTAGCGCACAAGGACTGGATTTGCGATAGGAGGAAGGTGTTTGCATTGATCCTTTGGTTGGGTTTGAAGGTACAATGGAGGAGGAACAACTCTTTAGAATTAACTTTGTTCTTTTCCATTCTTCTGAAAATGGTATTGGAGATGACACGTTGGACGTACCTTATTACGGGATTATGAATGGATGAAGCTTAAAGTCCTTCCCATCTAGTCGGTTCCTCTTTGGTAAGAACCTTCCAAAGTGCAAAACCTGTAGATGCCCAATCAAGGTCTTCTAGAATGCAGTGGTGTACCATCCCTTTGGTAGGAAAGTGGAAGAAGGCACTTAGAGTGGATTGACTTATGGAATATTTAGTGTTTAACATTCAAAAAGTGGAGGAGCCGGATAGGTTCTCGTTCTCGTCACACGGCAGGTTGTATGAGAACAAGCTCAGAAATTCCAAGGTTAGCGACTCATATGTTGGGAGGTTCTGCGTGCATATGGATGTTAAGTCGGAGTGATGGAGTAACCACTGGATGCTATCGAGCAAGCCTAATTTTAGGAGGCACTCAGTAACCATATACTGTGTCGGTACGATGGAGCATTGATAGAACTTGAGGTACTAAGCCCTTTGGTGCTCTCCGGCTTCTCCGTTGCAAAATGTAATACCGAAAAGATCTGGTTCATGTCTGGAATTTCTTCGTGCCATTGTTCAAGCAACGAAAGAAGATGGGTGAAAGTTTGTGTGAGAGATTGGGGATTTTGGATTGGTAATGGGTTTGGAGATGGTTTGGAGATGATTTATAGAGAGATATAACAATGGAATTAAGTGGGGTTTAATGGATTTTTATGGCAATGATAATGGGGAGAGAAATACGCAATAGGTTCAATGTACTGTGAGCAACGGTTGAAGAAAATGGAAGAGTGAAAGGTTTTGCGAGGGATTCTATAAGAATATAGAAACGCTTCTGTATTATCAGTGTGTGCCGAGCGTCACGCATATGTGCTGAGCGGGACTAGGTTATGTGAAGCGCGACGAGCGTCACGTTTGTGTGGCGAATGACATGCGTAATAATTTTCAGTTTCGTTATTGGGTATTTTTTCCTCAATGCTTGTACATATATATATATATATATATATATATATATATATATATATATATATATATATATATATATATATATATATATATATATGAATAAATAGTATGGAAGTATTTAAGCATAGCATATATATTTATATACGTAAATAATATGATACTAATGCAGTAAATAAATAAAACTCATAATAAAACTGAATTGAAAGATAAAATTCCAAAAAATACTAAAAAATAGAATTCCAAAAATTGTAAGAACAAAGTGTCAAATAAATAAATGAAAATATAATAAAACTCCTCTCCTCACTTAAACAAAACATTAACCTCAATGTTTAAATGTGAAAAGAAAAATAATACAATATTTTTGGTAAATCAGCCACGTCGGTCAAGCGATGCGGAGAAAAGATGCTGATAAATATAATCCAGTTGTTCGACTACCGTATCCATAAAGGAATGGAAGTCAATCCGCAGAATAACAATCCCGTCTTTCAACAAATCAATCTTTGATTGGATGGCAGTCAAAGCGGGAGTAGGGTGAAATACAGGAGGCAGAGAAACAACTTGAGAGTCGGGGAAATTTGAGCCAATCTGTTCGGGAGATGGGAAGTCATGGTAAAAGGGAGGTGTCTCAGGGTCAATATCCCTATCGAACAGGAAAACATCTAGGTGGTCATAAATCAAGGGAGTCTCAAGAGTGGGTGGTGGTGACATGTGTGGTGCGTCTTAATCATATAACCAGTTATTTCGGTCATGTATGCTTGTCCTAGGGTTAGGTAGGGTAAAAAGTGGCATTAACTGATTGTTAATGAGTAGTTCGAAGTTACCTGGGCCCAGGTTTCCAATGATACCCCTATTGAAATAGAAATTTATGTTCATAGGTTGAAATATACCCTGAGGGAAAAGGTCTCACAAGACGGTGAAAATTTGCTAGCATAAATGTAGCTTCATTTATGGGGCAGTTTTGCAAGGCGCAGAACATGATAAAAAGCTCAGCTCTAAAAACACTAGTAATGTTTTCTGCTTTACCAAAAAGGGTGTGGGCTAGGATTTTGTGAAAGTATCTTAAAGCTGAGTTGTGGATGTTTTCAGAATGTATGTCCTTGGGCTCGGGGTTACTAATGCTTGTAATGTCCGCCCAGAAATAATCTAGCTCACCTATATTAAAAATCTCTTCCTGGACTATGGTAAATGCATCCAGGCTATATGGGAATCCTAGTAACTCTTCTAGCTCTCTGTGGGTGAAGGTGTTCTCTATACCAAATAGTCTAAATCTAATCAATCCTTTATTGAATCTCAAATCATGGTCAAGTTTGTATACAATGGAGCTTAAAAACTCTAAAGTTAGTCTACAGTAAGAGCTAAATTTTCTCCTCAAAGCAGATGTATCCCATCCTATTTGGCTCAATAAAAATAGAACACTATCCTAAATCCCTAAGGTGATTATGGTTGGTATGTCGGGGTAGGTACTTAATCCTATCTCCCTATCAGAAAGTGACTCAAACCTCCTCCGCTGGTTCCTCCCTATAAACACAATGACCATCGTATCAACTGAATTCATCAGGTTAGTATAACTAGCTAATCGAAAAGTTAGCCTAAAGTAGGTTGACAGTTAGCATTAAGTTAGTAGCGGGAAAAATTAAAGAAATAATGCTGCATATTTTAACATCAATAATAATAAAAGCAAGAAAAGAAAAGAAAAGCGAAAATAAGAAAAGAAAAAAGAAAAGACTCAAAGTTGGGTTGTCTCCTAAGAAGCGCATTGTTTAAATTCGTAAGCTCGACATTACATAGTGATTAATATGATGAATGGAGTGTCAGCGTATCTAGCCTAATTGCTGTGTAATATTCCTTGTTATATATGCTATGGTAATGTTTTAAGTGATGTCTGTTTACAATGAACAGTTTGGAACTCATTCCTTTGATTTCTATTGCACCATTTTGAAAAACCTTAGTGACTTCAAATGGACCAGACCATCTAGAGCGAAGTTTTCTCGGGAATAATTTAACTCTAGAATTAAATAGGAGAACTATATCACCTTCATTGAATTCTTTTCTAGATACTCGTTTATCGTGCCATTTTTTTGTTCTCTCTTTATATATCCGGGCTATAACGCGGTGGGAGATCTGACTTGGTTGTTTTGTGTTTGATTGTAAATGTTGCAGTTTAGCAAGAGTCGCCACTGACTTTTCTTTTATCCAAAAGGAAAGGCTGAAAAGAACAGGAAAGACCTTTGAGATGTTTTCTTGAGTTCGGGGGGTAGATTATAAAAAGGGAAGGTATTAGCACCCTTTTTATCCATGGTTTTCCATGAGCTCTTAGTTACTTGCTAGATCACTTGCTTTTTGTTTGAAAATGTGCTTTGTGTGGTTTTTGAAAGTATTTTTGTAAAGATGTCATTGTTTAGGCAAACTTTGTAATGATTCTTTTTCGTAAGAATGTATACAAAATGTTTTGATCTTTTGAAAATATTTTCAAGTTTGAAAGATGTTTTGAAAGTGTTGGTGTTTGTTTTGAAAGATAGCAAGGATGTTTTTGTTTTGAAATTGAGCAAGCAACTAGGAACATTCTACCTACTCAAATGTATTTCATGTTCATTTCCTCTTTCTTTGACATTGTTATCTTACCATTGTTTTGGTAAGTAACTTTATCTTTGGATGTAAAAGAGACGAGCATGGGTCATTGTATGGCCATGATTAGCAATGTTTTAAGATATCTTAGCATTTTCTTTAGGGACTAAGATCATTTTGAAAGGCAACATGGATAGTGTCATCGAGGGACTATGATCTTGTGTTTTTTTTTATTGTTTTGCTAAGATGCCTCACATGCATAATATGGTCATTTTTGTAAGGCAACCAAGTGGATTTACCCTAAGGGTGTTTGTGTGAAAGTGTATTAATTTACATGCTTGATTTGTCTTTGAATTAGGATTTTCTAAGCATTTATTTTAATCTTTCCATACAAACCCTAATTACTAGCATTTGTATATAAAGTGATAAATTGAGGAAATTAAAACTACTACGCTATTACATCATTAGGAGAGGGGGTGTACAAATTACAAATGGGTAATTGCAAGAAATAAAATCTAAATAACTATTACAACCATATTAAATTTGAATAAATGTACAAAAATAAAGATAAAATGCAAGAATATAAAATGTAAGAAGAAATGTGATTTTTGTTTGGTTTTTTCATGAAAAGGGTGTTTGACTTAATTAATTAAAACAAAATAATTAACTAAAAATAAGAAAATTAAGATTAAGTTAGTAAAATAATTTAATTTAAAGAAAACAAGTTTTTTAGGGTTTTTGTGAATTTAATTAAATTAGTAAATAAAAATAATTAAATAAAAGTCCTAAATTCTAAATTGATTTTTTATTTACAAGAAAAATAATATAATATAATAATTAAAATTTATTATCTAAGTATTTAAAAAAGGAAATTAATTAAAGAAAATATTTTTTTGTTCTTTTAGTTTCATGAAGAAACAATAAACTAAATAAAAATAAATAATAAATATAAATATTTTTAGATTTTTATTGATAAAAAACTAATAATAATAATAATAATAATAATAATAATAATATTAATAATAAAGAAAATATAAAATGAAAGTAAAATAAAAAGGAAAGACAATAAAATAAAACAATAAAGAAAAATAAATGGGCCAGGGGTGTAAACAACAAGGTAGGGGGTCAAAAATAGCTAAAAAAATAAAGCCCAATCATTTGGAGGCCCAGGCGCTGCAAGGATAAAAAAAATGTAAAGAAAATATGAAAAAAAAGGCAAAAGGCAGCGCGCTGGGTGTGGAACGCATGACCTCTTGGTTACCAGCGTGCTGTCTTACCACTGGGGTGGCTGTACATCCGTTAATATAAATGAAATGATAAATATGTAATATAAAATGAGTCATGAATACACTTCATCCTCAACCTCCAACCAGACCACTTGTATCTTATTCATTTCCCAACAAAAATTGAAAATGTAAACTATAAATTTGCTCCATTTTTTCATACGAATCCAACCATATAAATATCATAAGCTATAAATCAAAGATGAATGAGAATTTTTGAAAGTACCAAATTCTGACCTAATTATTTTAAGAGGTTCTATCCTAATATTCCCACAGCTCAATTGTGATACGGTGGCCAGAACCGGGACTATTTTTAGGAATGCTGGTTTGCGTTTTGCATTTGTGTTTGCAAAATGTCGCGGTAAGCAAGAGTCGCCACCGACTTTTATTCTATCCAACAAGGAAAGGAAAAAAGCACAAAAAAATTCCTTTTTTCGAGATTTTCTGAGTACGAGGGGTAGATTATAGAAAGGGAAGGTGTTAGCACCCTTTCTATCCGTAGTTATCTACGAGCTCTTAGGTACTTGCTCATCATTTTCAAAATTTCTTCTTTGTGTGTTTGTATGATTTGAAAAGTTTTTGTTTTGACTTTGATTTAACTCTTGCTTCTGTCTTCAAGAGTGTTACGAAGTGTTTTTGAAAACTTTGTTTGAAAGGAGTGTAAGTGTGAAAAAGTTTGTTTTATTGAGCAAGTACTTAAGAGTTAATCTACCTACTCGAAAAAAGAATCGTTCTATGTTCGTTTCCTTTAGACAGCACTATCCCACTATTAGTGAGTAGGTAGCACCATCGTTGGAGTTTGAGGGTCAATTCGAAAGGGACGTACGGTCACTAAAGCAACGTTAGGACGTCTTAGTAATAACCCTAATATCTTAGATCAATTATTCGAGGCAACAATATCCGTGGCAACCATTCCGAAGCAACTTTGATCTTTGAGACAAAAGGACGACCACTAAAGCATCCTATACCTAATGACCGTTTACCGAAGGCAACCGAGGTGGGAGTGTACCCTAGGAGTGCGCATGTGCAAGTGATTCAATTTCAAATTATTATCTTTGCATATTTTTAGGGTTATCTAACTGTTTTAAAGTTAATCATACATTCTTGTCATGCAACCCTAATCATACATCTAATAGTTAATCTTTTGCGGAATTAAAGTGCGGAAAGTAAGCTATGCTATTACAAGGCTTCAGGTATTTACATAGCCAAAAACAAACCCTTAAAAAATAAAGCGATAAATGAAAATAAAAGACCTATTTAACTATTACAAATTGTGAGCAATTACATTAATAGGATAAAAATAAATAATAAAACGCGCGCGAGAAAAATTAGATCAGGAGAGAACTAGGGTTTTGACCCCTACTAACCTAATTGAAAGAGAAAATTGTTTTTTATTGTTTTTAATTATTTTTTAAGAAAATGGAATTAAGTTTTAAAATTAAATACACAATTAATTAGCTAATTAAATTAATTAATGAAAATAAATAAATGGCCTATTTTTGTGTTTTTGGTTATTTTAAGAAAATATAATTAAATTATAAACAAAACCCTAATTGTTCTAATTATTTTTTAATTTATTTACAAAATAATTAAATTTATCTAAAAATTAAACCTAATTAATTTAATTAATTTTTTTTGGATAAAAAATAAAATCTAAACTTAATTTGGTGAAAAGTTGATTTTATGAGTTTTTTTATTGGTTAGAAACAAAATTAAATTTGTTAGTAAAGCAAATAAGTAAATTAAATAAAACAAAGTATAAAAAGAAAAAAGAAAAGAAACTTGGGCCTGAGAAAGCAGTTTGGGGGGTGTAGATAGCCAAGTCTGGGCCCAAAACAAGGAGGTCCACGTTGACCTTCTGAGATCCCATGCATTTGCTTTGACCATGCCTTTGGTGTTCCTTCATTGATGGCCCTTGGATCTGACCATCTGGCCACTTGGCAGATTGGATGAGGAGGTCCCATGGTGGACCTTCGTCTTTGGTGTGCGCTGGATTACCTGAAAGAAAATAATATGAAGAATGGGGGAACCTGGGATTCGAACCCAGGCCCTGATGCCTTTTCCACACACTCCACTACCAACTGCGCCACTTGTTCTGTTTGTTCATATAATATAAAACAATAATTAAATATTAAAAAGGCTAAATATGTTAATTTTGCGCGCGTTTTTTTGAATAGGCCAATGGTTGCTTGCCACGATATCTTCTTCTTCCTTGTTCCGTGGCTAAAAGATACAGACTTTTACCTACGGCACCATGTCCATTGCTACAGGTCTTGCAATCCTCAAAATCTCATACAAACGTGATAAATAAAAGCTAATGCCATGGATAGGTTCGTCTGGACCTGCTGAGTACAATGGTGGCCCTTTCATGGCCCAATTTTACCTGCACACAGAAATCCCAAATCGAAGCAAGAAACCCTAATAATGGCAAACTCCAATACAGGCCATGAAAACGCAATCAAATATTACATAAAGCTTGCAAACATGATGGTGAACAAGAATATATGATTACATCATGCTATATGTGCCAAAATTATGCAAACCGATTTAAAAAATAACTCAATATCGTGGATGACTTACAGTGGTATTCAAGGCCTGAAAATGCTTGCTCTTGATTGGTTTTGCTTGCTGGGGATCCCAGGAAGCGATTGGGATGGTCAGGAGGCTTTGAAAATTCCTGTAACAATGAAATCGTGTTTGCACTTTTTTATGATTTTTTTCCAGTTTTGTTCTTGTTCTCACACCTCTCTCTAGCCTCCTTTTGGGTCTGCAAATACTCCTTATGTATTGAGGAATGAATTAGGGTTCAAAAACTGATCTTAATCTTCCTCCATCAATGTCTTTAATTTGGATTTGATTAACTTTGAATATCTTTCTAAAATTAGGCAAATTCAATCTTTTTGTCCACACCAATGCTTTGCACGATTTCAAATGCTTGCCAACTGGATTTGATACCTGAAACAAGTACAAAATCTTGAATTTTCAATGCTTTAGATTTTTTCATGATTTGTTTTGATTTAAATTGATTAACTTCAAATAAAAATCAAAATAAATAATAAAAACAAGATAATGACAAGTGGAAAAGTCTAGGGCTCGTGGACCATGTTGCCAACTCAAAACAAGTGCAAAAGATTGGGCCCATTTGGCAAAAAATGCATTTTTAGGCATAGTTGACTTTTGACAATTTTGCAAAAAAGGTCAACTTCAACAATGCATAACTTCCTCAATTTTGATTCTTTGAAGGTGTTCTTGGACTTTTTATAAATATTGAGATGTCCTATAAGCAACCCTTTTGGTCCCATCTTAATTTGGTATTCCATGCTCATGTATGAAGCTTTGACAAAAAAGGTGTTTTTGTTGACTTTTCAAAATGACCTATAATATCCAAATTCATAACTTCTTGTGAGTGAATATTTTTAACTTGGGAGATGAATATGGATTGTATAGAATAACATCCTCTTCAAAATGAGCTTTGGATGGGTCATTTCTCATAAAGTATGAGAAAGTTATGCTTAGTCAAAGTTGAGTTGACTTTTCCTACAAAACCCTAATTTAGCAACTTTTGGTTCTTAATGAATTATGAGCAATCCTTGATGAATCATGATCAACCCATGATCAAATGATTAAATATACTTCAAAATGAGGGTGTTGACCCCAAATCTTGAAGTTGGACTGTATGTGGGCCACAATTGACTTTTGCCCTAGCACAGTCGATTTTCAGGCCTTTAAGAAATTGACTGAGCAAATTTTCTCTGCAAGGCTTGAAACTTGACATGGATTATCTTGAGATCATATTAGTACAATGGTGATCATTTTGGATCCCTTGGACTCAAGTATCTTGATGCAATATGAAACCCTAATTTGAGGTAGACTGCCTTAGGAGAGAGCTTGTTTGGCCAACCCTTAGACTTCTTTGATCATCTTGAGGATCTTTCTTGAAATATTTTGAGAAATATGGGAGGGAAAATTTTGGGGTACAACAGCTGCCCCTGTTCAATCTTCTTAAACCTGAGGATGTATATTGGCTTTTCGGCCTTTCGTGATCCGAAGGTGGAAGATGATTGAACACTAGAGTGCCCAGAAATTTGCACTCGCATGAAGTGGTAATTGTCTTGTAATGTCTGGAATGGGCTTATAGATGCCATTTTGAGATTGGTGACAGAAGATGGGCTTAAAGATGCCATCTGAAGAAGTGTCGATCACATAAGAGATTCCTTAGCGAGAGCTTGTATACCTGTTGTTGAGGAAGATTCCGCTGGGGAATGCTGTTCTTTGTTGGGAGAAATAGAATTTTAGGAGCTTCGGTCGTCCATTATTCTACTGGGGAATTATCTCTGTTTAATTTTAGGAACTTCGGTCGTCCGTTATTCTACTGAGGAACCGTCTCTTAGTCGAGGAGGTGAAAATAAACTACTATCTGGTCATGGTCCAAGCTTCATAGTGATAAGACCGACTGCTATCTGGTCGTAATCCAGGCTTTGCAATTTCTCGATTCTTATTTGGTCGTAATCCAGGCTTCATAAGGAATTAAGTCGTTATCCCGTCGCATCTGGGCTTCAACTTGAATTCAGAGCACACTAATATCCGGTCGACTTCGGGCTTCTTAGTAATTGTCCAGGTAAACTGCTATTTGGTCGAAATCCAAGCTTCGCAGTGTCTTGTACTGTTATTTGGTCGTCATCCAGGCTTCAGTCCCTTTATCGTTATCTGGTCGTAATCCAGGATTCACGATGCTTTATACCATTATCTGGTCGAATCCAGGCTTCATGGTGTTCTGTATTGCTATCTGGTCGTACTCCAGGCTTTACAATACCTTACTTCTTATCTGGTCGTAATCCAGGCTTCAGAAGAGATCAAATGGTTATCCGGTCGTAATCCGGGCTTCCCTTTAGCTTTGGGCCTACTAATATCCGGCCGTAATCCAGGCTTCATAGTATCTGGCCAGGTAAGCTACTATTTGGTCGTAATCCAAGCTTCACAGTGTCCCTCACTGTTATCTGACCGTAACCCAGGCTTCACAGTGTCTTTTACCGCTATCTGGTCATAGTCCAGACTTCACGATGTATCATACCATTATTTGGTCGAATCCAGGCTTCCTGGTCTTGTATTGCTATTTGGTCGTAATCAAGGCTTCACAATAACTTGCTGAGCTGTTATCCGGTCGTAATCCGGGCTTCACGGCTGGTGTTTATGATATACCACTATCTGGTCGAATCCAGGCTTCATGGTACTTGCTGAGCTGCTATCCGGTCGTAATTCAGGCTTCACGGCTTGCTGGGGATTAAACTATTATCCGGTCGAATCCGGGCTTCATAGCTTGCTTTTAAGAGATACCACTATCTGGCCGTATTCCAGGCTTCGCGGTAGTCTGATATTATTATCTGGTCGTTCTTCGGGCTTCACAATATGTTGTAGAAATCAAGATACTATCCGGTTGTACCCGGGCTTCATAGCTTGAATTTTGTGAGAATTTGATTGTATCTTTCCTGAAAGGTAAAGGTTAGTCGTATGTAATGCATGACATGTATCAAGCAATGATGTTCTCAAAATAAATGAGATTGTGCTATATGATGCATATGCATATGTCATGATGTATAGATGTGTAATGTTTTTATGATGTTCTCTAGCTAAGGGAAAATAAATCCTGGATTGCTGCTGGAGAGTGAAAGAGTTTCGCTCGCTGAGGATAACGACCGAAGGTAATTGGGAGAATAATCCTGCTGAAGAATATATTGGTGAGAGAATGACTTTGTGGGGAAGAGATGCTCTGCTGAGGATTTGCTAATTTTGGAGAAATACCCTCGGCTATGGATGAATTACCGTTCCTGGCGATGATAAACTCTGTTGGGGATTGAGTTTCCATTTGTGAAAGAAATGAACTGCGCTGGGGATAATCTTTTAGTGGCGACTTCACTGGGGATAATCTTCCAAACTCTACTGGGGATAATCCTCCAGACTCCACTGGGGATAATCTTCTAGTGCTGATGATAGATAAACTCTGCTTGGGGAGAATCTTACCGACTCATTCGCGGTTGCGAACCTCAGCTGGGGAGAGTTGATAATATTGTATTTGGGTACTTCCTACTCTACAGGGAGTGTATGTAGTCTAGTCATATTCTTTAGCTAGATCTATCCATGTACCTGGTGAGTAGAGCAACTGTAAGGTATGAACATTTCTTGTTTGCCCCTGTTTCTGATATTACGAGTAATCGTCTTTTGTTTCGCATGTAAATATTTATGAGCAGCAATTATTGTCAAATGCATATATCAAAAATGAACATTGGACGTTCTTTACAAAACAAAACAGAAAAAGGAAAAACAATTTGAAATTTCTTTGCGAAAATGAATTGTATTGATTTTGAAGTTGGCCTGTAAATAGGCGTTTTTGTACAAGAGGCTGACGTCCTAGTAAGAGAACACCGCCAAAATGATAGAGTTTATACAATTTGTGAAAAATAAAGAAAAACAGCTATGTGAACAATCCTATTGAATTCCAACTCTGTTATTGCCCTTATGTCTTTGAGCGTATCATCACTTTGCTACTTGGTTGAAGGTAGATCAGATTGATTACTGTCGTCCGAGCTTGATAGTCGATACAAAAATCTGGTTGCAAGGTGATCCAATGAGACATAGTGTTACGCTTTAATCCCTAATTTTTTCCTGGACCGCCCTTTCGGGTTTTCAGTCCACCGGGATACCCTTTTTTGCCCAAGCCGCCTTTTCAGGTTTTCGACTTGCTGGGTGTATAGATTTTTCATTTTCATCCCTTATTTTTTCCCGAACCCTTTTGGTTCGCCGGGAAGCCCTTATTTTTGCCTAGGCCAGTCAACTTAGCGGGTCTTTGATTATGCGTAGTATTTTTTCACTATGTCTGCATTGACGGGGTGAGGAAGGTCATCAGCATCCATGGTGGTTAGAATTATAGCTCCTCCTGAGAAAATGTTCTTAACCACAAATGGCCCTTCGTAAGTAGGGGTCCATTTTCCCCTGGGATCACCTTGTGGCAGTATGATGCGTTTGATCACCAGATCCCCGACTTGATACTCTTGTCGTCTAACTTGTTAAATGTCTTGATCATTCGCTTTTGATACGTCTGACCATGACAAATAGCAATAAGTCTCTTTTCATCGATTAAGTTCAGCTGATCAAGCCGGGTCTGAATCTAATCGTCTTCGCTCAAACCTGCATCTTTCATGATCTGAAGAGAGGATATCTGGATCTCAATGGGTAAGACCGCTTCCATGCCACACACCAAGGAATAGGGAGTTGCCCCGGTTGATGTCCGCGCTGAGGTGAAGTACCCATGAAAAGCGAATGGTAACATCTCGTGCCAGTCTTTGTATGTCATTGTCATCTTTTGCACAATCTTCTTCATGTTCTTATTAGCCGCTTCAACAGCCTCATTCATCTTCGGCCGATAAGGAGAAGAGTTGTGATTCTTTATCTTGAACTGCTTGCAGAGCTCGGTGATCATTGTATTGTTGAGATTTATACCATTGTCCGTAATGATCCTCTCTGGTACACCATATCGACATATCAGATTATGCCGAATAAACTGCGCCACGACATTCTTGGTTACCGTAGCAAAGGAAGCTTCTTCAACCCATTTCGTGAAATAATCAATAGCTACTAGGATGAAACAATGCCCGTTGGATGCATTAGGTCTAATCTCACCAATCATGTCGATTCCCCACATCGCAAAAGGCCAAGGAGCTGTCAAGATGTTTAGAGGAACTGGAGGTACGTGCACCTTATCAGCATAGATTTGACACTTATGATAGGTCCGAGAATGCTGATAACAGTCGGCTTCCATAGTAGACCAATAATATCCTGCCCGTAGGATTTTCTTTGTCATGGTATGCCCACTGGAATGAGTTCCGAAAGTACCTTCATGTAACTCTGCCATGATCCTTTCTGCCTCGTTTTTATCCATACATCGTAGTAAGGTCGAATCATGGTTACGCTTGTAAAGAATACCATTAATGATGAAGAACTTCACAGCGAACCTCCTCAAAAATTTCTTAACATTGACAGATACACCCACGGGGTACTCTTGAGCCTCAAGATACCTCTTTACCTCGTGAAACCAGGGTTTATCTGCCACCTCTTCAGTCTCAATGTCACAACAATGTGCGGGTTCGTCCAACCTCTCAATGGTAATCTGAGGAGCCTCATTGTCCCACCTGACCTTGAACATAGAAGACATGGTAGCTAGCGCGTCCTCTAACTGATTCTCCTCTCTTGGGAAATGTTCAAAGGTTATCTCCTCGAAGTGTGGAAGCAACGTCAATGCATACTCCTTGTAAGGAATACGATTTGGGTGTTTCGTATCCCACTCACCTTTGATCTGACTGATCACTAGAGCGGAATCTCCGAACACACTCAAGAACTTAATCCTTAGGTCAATAGATGCTCGAAGGCCTAGGATGCATGCTTCATACTCCGCCATATTGTTGGTGCAGTTAAAACATAATCGGGCGGTGAACGGAGTATGACAGCCTTCAGGAGATATGATCACGGCGCCAATGCCATTACCCAATGCGTTTGAGGCTCCATAAAAGTACATAGACCATCGGGATCCATCCTCGAGTCCTTCATCCGGTCCAGGTTCTTCACAGTCGGTCACCAACATGATGTTCTCATCCAGAAACTCGAAATTCATAGACTGGTAATCATCCACTGCCTGATGTGCCAAATGATCTGCCAACACACTCCCCTTGATTTCCTTTTGGGTCATGTATTAGATGTTATACTCAGTCAAGATCATCTGCCATCTTGCTATTCTTTCGGACAAGGTAGGCTTCTCGAAGATATACTTGATCGGGTCCATCTTTGATATCAATAGAGTAGTGTGAGTCAGCATATACTGTCTCAATCGGTGAGCAGCCCATGCCAAAGTGCAACAAGTTTTCTCAAGAAGTGAGTATCGGGTCTCACAGTTGGTAAACCTTTTGCTAAGGTAATAAATAGCATGCTCTTTTCGGCCAGACTCGTCATGATGTCCCAACACGCACCCCATTGAATTGTAGAGTACTGTCAAGTATAAGATCAAAGGTCTTCCCTCAACTGGAGGCATCAGAATATGAGGCTCTTGGAGATATTCCTTGATCTTTTCGAAAGCGGTCTGACATTCAACACTCCACTTTACCACTTGATCTTTCTTCAACAGCTTGAAGATCGGCTCACAAGTATCAGTTAAATGTGAATAAATCGGGCAATGTAATTCAACCATCCCAAAAAGCCTCTGACTTCTTTTTCTGTTCGGGGAGCTGGAATCTCCTGTATAGCCTTCACCTTTGCAGGATCCACTTGAATACCTTTATCGCTAACGACGAAACCCAGCAACTTACAAGACCTTACCCCGAAGGTGCACTTGTTCGGGTTTAACCTCAGCTTGTACAACTTCAACCCGTCAAATAGCTTCTGAAGATGGTCAAGATGTTCTTCCTCAGTCTGGGACCTTGCAATCATGTCATCAATGTATACCTCAATCTCATGGTGAATCATATCCTGGAACAAAGCAACCATAGCGCGCTGATACATTGCTTCAGCATTATTCAATCCGAAAGGCATGACTTTGTAACAGAAAGTGCCCCATTGCGTAACGAAGGTTGTCTTCTCCATGTCTTCGGGAGCCATCTTAATCTGATTGTAGCCAGAAAAACCATCCATAAAGGAGAAGACCTTATGTTGTGCGATGTTGTCAACCAAGACATCGATATGAGGCAGAGGGAAATCGTCCTTGGGGCTTTCCCTGTTCAGATCCCTATAGTCCATACACATACTTACCTTACCATCTTTCTTCGGCACTAGAACCACGTTGGCAACCCACTGCAGGTAAGAAGTAACTGCTAGAAATCCAGCGTCAAACTGTTTCGTAACCTCAACTTTGATTTTTTCAGACATCTCGGGGAACATTCGGCGAACTTTCTACTTCACTGGAGGACAATCTTCTTTAGTTGGCAGACGGTGAACCACGATATCGGTATATAACCCAGGCATATCTTTATAAGACCAGGAAAAGATCTCAACATAGTCACGCAACATCTGTATTAACCGTTGCTTGACACTAGACTCCAGATTTGCACCGATCTTTACCTCTTTCTTGTTTTCTTCCGTACCCAGATTTATTGTTTCCACCGGCTCTTCATGCGGCTATATGGCCCTCTCTTCCTGAAGTAATAGTCTGGCAAGCTCTCCAGGAACTTCATAGTCATCCTCACCTTCGTCCTCGGCTTGGTTGATCGGATTTTCAAAGTCAAAGCTGGCAGTAGCAGAGTCGTTATCAGTGGGATCCAGAGTGGATGTGGACCTGTATTATGATATGTGAGTGTGTGTAAGACAAATAGCTGTTTTGCAAGATAGAAAAGAAAAACAAGGAGCACAAAATTTGTAATGCAAGAAAACATCCAATGCTTATTGATGATATATGGAAATGACACATAATAAGCCCTCACAAACAAAGCCACGGTGTCTCGGGCAAGGCACCGGGCCGTAAAAGTTGCAAATTGTCTTTTACAAGTCTCAAAACAAAAGTCTATTACTGTGTAATAAAAGAAACGGGCACGAAGTCCTTCGCAGTCCAATTTTTCAAGCCACCGTTGGTAGCCGGATAAATCTAGCTATCGAAATCTGACTCTTCATCATCATCCTCAATTGCATTCACTCCCGGATTACTGATGCACAGAGGAGGTCTTCTGATTCGCGCACGTCGAACCGCCCTTTGAGCTTCTGCAGTAAAACCCAAACCAAACTTGTCAGTCTTGTGTGCAAAGTCAGGGAGTTGGCCCCAATTCGCACACCCACCTTTTTCAATAACATCCCTAGCAGTCTTGAAGGAAGCTATCTTCATTGGAGGTTCGTCAGCAGCAATTTTAGTCGGCGCCAGAGTCTGGGGGACTTCTTCAAAGTTCTGACACGGGGTTTCCATGAACTCTCCATCCATCTCCATATACCGAAAGGAATTAAGATGACTTACCATGTACTCCTCCTCACCCTACACCTTAACAATCTTCCCCTTTACTGGATATTTCAACATCTGATGGAGCGTAGAAGTTACTGCCCAGCCTTATGAATCCATGGGCGACCCAACAAGCAAGAATAAGATGGTCAAATGTCCATCACATAAAACATAGATGCAAAAGTCTGAGAGCCGACTTTAACAGGGATATCCACCTCTCCATGTACCATCCTTTTGGACCCGTCAAAGGCCCTAACCACAATATTACTTGGCTTCAGAACCAACCCTTCACAATCCAGCCGATCTAATGCTTTCTTGGGTAAAACATTTAATGAGGACCCTGTATCCACCAGCACGTGGGCTAAAGTAGTGACCTTGAACTTGATCGAGACGTGCAGAGCATCATTGTGATTCCTTCCTTTGGCAGTCAGATCTGCGTCGGAGAAACCCAACCCGTTGTCAGTGGTCAAACTAGCCACACAGTCTTTGAATTGATCAACAAATGTCTCTTGCGGCACATGCGCAGTTTTAAGGAAAGCAATTAAAGCCTTTGCATGGGCTTCTGAGCACAACAATAAAGACAACATAGAGATCTTCGACGGGGTTTTCCCCAGCTGTTCGACTACGTTGTAGTCGCTTTTCTTGATAATTTTCAAAATTTCATCTTTCTCCTGCCTAGAGGTTTCAACAATGACTTTTTAGGTGCCTCCATCCGAGCAGGCCCACCTGTAACTTCTTTGTCCCGAGTGTCAGATGACTCGGCGACAGGGGTGATAACTGGAGTAAGAATTGGAACAGCAACTGGCGTACTGGCAGATGGAATGACAACAGGATTTTGAACAGTCGGAGGAGAAATCTCAGGAGAGAAGAGTCTTCCGCTTCGAGTAACCTTGCTAGACCCGACAATATTGCTGACATCAGTATCGGCCTCTTCAACCTTCAAGTCTTGTTTGATCCCATGATAATACACATCGTCCCCATAGTGCCACGGGACAGCCTTATCCGAAGTGTAAGGGATAGGTCCAGGAATAGTAATGATTAATGGAGAAACTCTCGGAACAAATGTAATCCTAACAGGCTTTCTCGAGGAAGCCTTGGAAGAATTGGCGGAAATGGTTATTATGGAAACATATTCAACAGGAATCAATGGAATCAAAATTTTCTCGAACAAGATCTCTTTGTTATCCATCAGGTGATGAACACCTAATTTCAATAAATGGCAACCGACAGGTAGGATGGAACATAAGTGGAAACCTTCGCCACAACCTAGAAATAAACCGGCCAACAATAGGTTGTTCTTAACGGTCAACAACAGAGTGGAAATGTCTTCCACGGAGGTCACAAACGAATCATCATCCGTCGTATTTACTCCATGCTTGGGCATAGGAGCAGTCATGACATTAGGCTTTTCTGGCGCGTCAAACTCAATTTCTTTAACTTCAATCAAATCTTTCACCTTATTCCTTAAGGCCCAGCAGTTGTTGGTATCATGCCCTGGGCTATCAGAGTGATAGGCACAGCGGGCGTTCGGATTATACAGCGGTGACATAGTACTGGGATTCTTCGGAGCCTCCCTCAGAGTTACCAGGTTAGTCTTCAATAACTGCGGCAGGATTTGAGATAAAGTCATACCGAGATGAGTATAATGTCTTTGCGGTCTCTCTACTCTTTGTTGATTATTGCGTTATGGGGAAACAGTGGGTCTTGATATTACTACCGCATTAACTGCTTGGCAACGTTCAGGTCGGTTTTGGCTCCTCGAGCTGTAAACTGCACTAGATTCTTTCTTGAAAGGCTTCTTTTCTGTACTCGATGAAGCACCTTTCTGTATCTTGCCACTTCTGATACCAGCCACTAATCTCTCCCCAGTCATAATCAATTCAGTGAACCCAGACGATGAACTACCGATCAAATGATTAAAATATGGACCAGACAAAGTCCCAAGAAACATATCTACCAACTCCCTATCAGACAGAGAGGGTTGTACTCTTCCAGCCAGATCTCTCCACTTCTGAGCATAGTCCTTAAAACCTTCGCTCGCACCCATAGACATACCCTGAAGTTGAGTACGTGTGGGAGCAAGGTCGGTGTTATACTGGTATTGCTTGTAAAAAGCAGCAGCAAGGTCCTCCAGTTGCGGACATTAGCTCCCTCCAATTGATAGAACCATTCAAGTTGAGTCCCTGACAGACTATCTTGAAAGAAATGAACCCAAAGGTTCCTATCAGCAGTATAGGGTTGAATTTTTCTAACGTACGAGCGGAGGTGGAGCTTTGGGCAGGATGTTCCATCATACTTATCAAAGACAGGAAGTTTAAACTTGTGCGGGATTACCACCCGAGATGCTAACCCCAAATCTCCAAAATCCAAACCGGGAACCTTCTAAACCTCCATGGCACTCAGACGGTCTTCAAGTTGTTTGTACCTATCCTCAGCAGGAGGGTACTATTCGTCATCAAAATCAGTGTCATTATCAGAAACCACAGGGCTAGGACCCTTTCTCTCCTCTTGATTCTCTCCTCCTCCAGATGAATGGGACAGATCAACTTCCTGTCGCAAATTATTCCCGAATCTATGACCCATATTCAACAGAACCACCCTCTTCTTCTTCTTCTTCTTCTTCTTCTTCTTCTTCTTCTTCTTCTTCTTGTCCTTCAAGATGATAGTCTTCAAATCTTGCTGCCCTTTGGCCATGTTCAAGAACATCTCCTGAAACTGAGCATTCTGAGCTTGAAGAGCCTTGATAGCTTGATCAGTAGGTGTTTCAGAAGACATTTTGTGCTGAAATAAACAACGAAGAAGATAAGAAACCTGTAAGGGTACCTGTAATGAGGTTCATGGTAATGGAATGCATATGAGATGATTTCAAAGACTTTGGGAGATTCAAATTTGTAAACCAAAATGAAACACATTTTATTAGATTAAAACTTGTAACAATGTTTAACAATGCCTTCAAGGCGTTACAAAAGAAATAACTGAAAAGCAAATCTAAACTAGAAACAATAAAAGACATCAGAAATCCCATGGTCATTTTCCCTTTGTGCTGACATAATCGTTGATTGTCCTCTCATTCTCAAGCTACCTCGTAATCCTCGAGATCTTCCTCTCCTGTTCATGATACTTCTCCCTGTAGGTATCCCTTTCTTCCTTTAACTGGATCCAAGATCTCTTCAATGCCCCAAGGTCAGTAGGCATATAGGGATGGAGGACTGTATAAGGGACCCCTTCTTCATTAGTATGCTCTACAATCACAGGCAAAACAGCTTCATATGGCATCCCCAACTTTTGAGCACGAGATCGAACCCACTGGAGATAAGGTTGCACCGGGAGAGAAGTCTTCAGTCCTAGCTCATGTGGGTCATACCTGTTTACCATGCCCCAAGCTCGTATAAACCTGCGGCGATGTCCCTCAACATCCCCTTTGTAGTCAAAAACAATATCTGTAAGCAGCAGCTCATGAGGACCATCTCTGCGAGCTCGTCCAAACTGTCGTAAAGCCAAATGAGGATTGTAGGTTATTCCCCCTCTAATTCCAAGCAACTGAACATTAGGGTATTCCCCACATCGATCAATGACAACTACCTTTTCCATATCTTTAGAACTCTAAAGGATGTCCGTATGAGCAAGGGACATGATTCTGTAAGCCCAACCTATACCTTCCTCATTCTTCAATACAGATTTGGGGAGGTGCGAAATAAACCACCTCGCCAGCAGCGGTGTACAACACATAAGAGTTCCCCTTCTCCATACAGTACAGGTATAAAGAGCATGCAGAATGTCACCTAGAAGAGTAGGCACTGGGTTACGAGACATGAAGATCTTGACCGCGTTCATGTCTATGAAAGAATCTGGATTCGGGAATAGAACCAGGCCATAGACGAGGAGAGCCAGGATGTCTTCGAAAGCTTGAAAATTAAATTTATCCTAGAACAATTGAGCTTGATTCATTAGAAACTTAGCCAAGAAACCTTTAACCCCACTCCGAGTCTCCCTGTTGGATACTACATCAACCCTTTTTAGATGTAAGGCTGAAGCAATATCCTCAGGTCTAGGAACCTCCTCCAAACCTGTGAAGGGTGTCTGCTCGAGGATGGATATGCCTAGTAAATCAGAAAACTCCTCCAAAGTAGGGACTAGCTGATAGTCCGGGAAGGTAAAACAGTGATGCAACGGGTCAAAGAACTGGAACAACACGCTCATCATTTGCTCATCCAACTTTGAAGTGACCAGGCTAAGGAGATGACCATGTCTTCTAACAAAGGAAGAAGTATCAGGAACTTTTGAAACTAACTCTCTGAGCTGAGCAGGGATTTGCACGAAGTTGACTCGAATGGTATTTCTGCATACTAAAGCCATAATCTGCAAAACAGAACAAAGATGAATCCCCTCGGTCTTTGAAATGGTTAGTCTAACGAAATATGCATGCTATGTCATGATGCATGATGTCATGATAAAACACACAACAAGTATAGCTGGTATCAAACATGGTAAAGGAAAACAAGTCACACAATAGCCCTTAAGTTTCAGGCTTGCATGGAGTCTAGGTACTACCCTCTTGCAGTTTAGTTGGTTCAACCTATCCTAATAATAGTAACCGGGTTCTAGAGGTTATCAATATCACTGACCATCCTCTATCGGTCATAGTTTTAGCTCACACAATCTTTTCTTGCAGTCGGAACCATCTCGAGAGTATGGTCTCAATGAGTGTAGCATAGAGTATCAACCAGTTCCTAGCTCTACACCGAGACCGGCTATCTCACTACTTCTTATGGCCAAGTTGGTCAATTATAGGTTCTAAGGTCAGTTGATGCTTAACGACCCATATAGCAGCCCCATATTCTCCTTGTTCATCTACAAGGGATATCGGTACCAACTAATGTGCCACATCAACATAGCTACTGCTTTAACCGTATCGGTCTACGCCGTACAGTTCCCTTACAGTTTATTGATACTTACCTAAAAGGTGTTCCCCAGATCCGGGTTAGGATCTATAATAACTACGATACAAAGCCCACAAAGATAAAGCAATCAAATTAAACAATAGAAAACAATATGATGAACTAATCCTAAGGTACACCCCACTTATTAACTCCCCAGCAGAGTCGCCAGTTCTGTGATACGGTGGCCAGAACTGGGACTATTTTTAGGAATGTTGGTTTGCGTTTTGCGTTTGTGTTTGCAAAATGTCGCGATAAGCAAGAGTCGCCACCGACTTTTATTTTATCCAACAAGGAAAGGAAAAAAGCACAGAAAAATTCCTTTTTCGATATTTTCTGAGTACGGGGGGTAGATTATAGAAAGGGAAGGTGTTATCACCCTTTCTATCCGTAGTTATCTACAGGCTCTTAGGTACTTTCTCATCATTTTCAAAATTGCTTCTTTGTGTGTTTGTGTGATTTGAAAAGTTTTTGTTTTGACTTTGATTTAACTCTTGCTTCTGTCTTCAAGAGTGTTACGAAGTGTTTTTGAAAACTTTGTTTGAAAGGAGTGTAAGTGTGAAAAAGTTTATTTTATTGAGCAAGTACTTAAGAGTTAATCTACCTACTCGAAAAAAGAATCGTTCTATGTTCATTTCCTTTAGACAGCGCTATCCCACTATTAATGAGTAGGTAGCACCATCGTTAGAGTTTGAGGGTCAATTCGAAAGGAACGTACGGTCACTAAAGCAACGTTAGGACGTCTTAGTAATAACCCTAATGTCTTAGATCAATTATTCGAGGCAACAATATCCATGGCAACCATTCTGAGGCAACTTTGATCTTTGAGACAAAAGGACGACCACTAAAATATCCTATACCTAATGACCGTTTACCGAAGGCAACCAAGGTAGGAGTGTACCCTAGGATTGCACATGTGCGGGTGTTTCAATTTCAAATTATTATCTTTGCACATTTTTAGGGTTATCTAACTGTTTTAAAGTTAATCATACATTCTTGTCATGCAACCCTAATCATACATCTAACAATTAATCTTTTGCGGAATTAAAGTGCGGAAAGTAAGCTATGCTATTACAAGGCTTCAGATATTTACATATCCAAAAACAAACCCTTAAAAAATAAAGCGATAAATGAAAATAAAATACCTAATTAACTATTACAACTTGTGAGCAATTACATTAATAGGATAAAAATAAATAATAAAACGCGCGCGAGAAAAATTAGATCGGGAGAGAACTAGGGTTTTGACCCCTTCTAACCTAATTGAAAGAGAAAATTGTTTTTTGTTGTTTTTAATTATTTTTTAAGAAAAAGGAATTAAGTTTTAAAATTAAATACACAATTAATTATCTAATTAAATTAATTAATGAAAATAAATAAATGGCCTATTTTTGTGTTTTTGGTTATTTTAAGAAAATATAATTAAATTATAAACAAAACCCTAATTGTTCTAATTATTTTTTAATTTATTTACAAAATAATTAAAGTTATCTAAAAATTATACCTAATTAATTTAATTAATTTTTTTTGGATAAAAAATAAAATCTAAACCTAATTTGGTGAAAAGTTGATTTTATGAGTTTTTTGATTGGTTAGAAAAAAAATTAAATTTGTTAGTAAAGCAAATAAGTAAATTAAATAAAACAAAGTATAAAAAGAAAAAAGAAAAGAAACTTGGGCCTGAGAAAGCAGTTTGGGGGGTGTAGATAGCCAAGTCTGGGCCCAAAACAAGGAGGTCCACGTTGACCTTCTGAGATCCCATGCATTTGCTTTGACCATGCCTTTGGTGTTCCTTCATTGATGGCCCTTGGATCTGGCCACTTGGAAGATTGGATGAGGAGGTCCCATGGTGGACCTTGGTCTTTGGTGTGCGTTGGATTACCTGAAAGAAAATAATATGAAGAATGGGAGGATCTGGGATTCGAACCCAGACCCTGATGCCTTTTCCACACACTCCACTACCAACTGCGCCACTTGTCTGTTTGTTCATATAATATAAAACAATAATTAAATATTAAAAAGGCCAAATATGTTAATTCCGCACGCGTTTTTTTAAATAGGCCAATGGTTGCTTGCCACGATATCTTCTTCTTCCGTGTTCTGTGGCTAAAAGATACAGACTTTTACCTACAACACCATATCCGTTGCTACAGGTCCTGCAATCCTCAAAATCTCATACAAACGTGATAAATAAAACTAATGCCATGGATAGGTTCGTCTGGACCTGCTGAGTATAATGGTGGCCCTTTCATGGCCCAATTTTACCTGCACACAGAAATCCCAAATCGAAGCAAGAAACCCTAATAATGGCAAACTCCAATACAGACCATGAAAATGCAATCAAATATTACAGAAAGCTTGCAAACGTGATGGTGAACAAGAATATATGATTACATCATGCTATATGTACCAGAATTATGCAAACCGATTTAAAAAATAACTCAATATCGTGGATGACTTATATTGGTATTCAAGGCCTGAAAATGCTTGCTCTTGATTGGTTTTGCTTGCTGGGGATCCCAAGAAGCGATTGGGATGGTCAGGAGGCTTTGAAAATGTCTGTAACAATGAAATCATGTTTGCACTTTTTATGATTTTTTCCAGTTTTGTTCTTATTCTCACGCCTCTCTCTAGCCTCCTTTCGGGTCTGCAAATACTCCTTATGTACTGAGGAATGAATTAGGGTTCAAAAACTGATCTTAATCTTCCTCCATCAATGTCTTTGATTTGGATTTGACTCACTTTGAATATCTTTCTAAAATTAGGAAAATTCAATCTTTTTTTCCACACCAATGCTTTGCACGATTTCAAATGCTTGCCAACTGGATTTGATACCTGAAACAAGTACAAAATCTTGAATTTTCAATGCTTTAGATTTTTTCATGATTTGTTTTGATTTAAATTTATTAAATTCAAATAAAAATCAAAATAAATAATAAAAACAAGATAATGACAAGTGTCAAAGGCTAGGGCTCGTGGACCATGTTTCCAACTCAAAACAAGTGCAAAAGATTGGGCCCATTTGGCAAAAATTGCATTTTTAGGCATAGTTGACTTTTGACAATTTTGCAAAAAAGGTCAACTTCAACAATGATTAACCTCCTCAATTTTGACTCTTTGAAGGTGTTCTTAGACTTTTTAGAAATCTTGAGATGTCCTCTAAGCAACACTTTTGGTCCCATCTTAATTTGGTATTCCATGCTCATGTATGAAGCTTTGACAAAAAAGGTGTTTTTGTTGACTTTTCAAAATGACCTATAATGTCCAAATTCATAACTTATTATGAGTGCATATTTTGAACTTGGGAGATGAATATGAATTTTATATCATGGAATCCTATTCAAAATGAGCTTTGGATGGGTCATTTCTCATAAAGTGTGAGAAAGTTATGCTTGGTCAAAGTTGAGTTGACTTTTCCTGCAAAACCCTAATTTAGCAACTTTTGGTTCTTGATGAATTATGAGCAATCCTTGATGAATCATGATCAAACCTTGATCAAATGATGAAATATACTTTAAAATGAGGATGTTGACCCAAAATCTTGAAGTTTGACTGTATGTGGGCCACAATTGACTTTTGCCATAGCATAATCGATTTTCAGGCCTTTAAGCAATTGACTGAGCAAATTTTCTCTGCAAGGCTTGAAACTTGACATGGATGATCTTGAGAACATATTAGGACAATGGTGATCATTTGGGATCCCTTGGACTCATGTATCTTGATGCAATATGAAACCCTAATTTGAGGTAGACTGCCTTAGGAGAGAGCTTGTTTGGCCAACCCTTGGACTTCTTTGATCATCTTGAGGATCTTTCTTGAAATATTTTGAGAAATATGGGATGGCAAACTTTGGGGTACAACATCAATCAATATAAATAAAATCTATGGACATGTACACTTCAGGGCAATGATGTCTACATTTTATCTTCACAAATGCAAGCCTAACAATGCCTAAGTAATAAGATAGAAGTTCAAGAAAAACACCTCAAAACTGGAAATCGTGAAATGCAAATGAGCTTGATTTAAGGTGTTGTAATGATCAGGTTAGCTTCCTCAAGTTCCCAGGAAGCTAAAGCAATGGTTAGCTTGAGCAATGGATGGCTGGAATAACTTGGAGAAGTCAATGTGCAAGCTCTTTTTTGGTTATGGAGGTTATGGTAAATGGTGTTACAGTTCAGGAATGAGGATGGGGATGAGTAGTATTTGATGTAAGGAAGCTTTAGGAACCAAAAGGCCAAGAAACACACTAGGGAAATATGAGTTTGGTGTTCAAGGTCAGAAACTGTGCAACAATGGAGTATTTGGGAAATTTCTGATTTGAGAGAGTTTTGGTGTGTTTCAGGGTGCTTCAGCTCGTGTTCTAGCTTACAAATAGTGCCTCTATTTATAAGAAACAAGTTTGGAAGCTTGTTGTTGATCAGAATTCAAAATCACAAGTTAAGCATAACATGTGATTTTTGAGAAATCTAAGTTTCAAAGCTTTGTGTACTTGCTAAGATAGAGCGATTATGCTTTAAACACACTTGCTTCTGACTTTGTAGATGGAGTGTAATCAGAGGGAACAAGTTAGAGGCTCAAGAATTGACTTTGTACATAAAGCTTGCTTTTCCAAAATGGAAGTGTTCACTTTGTGCCATTAATGGAAATGTGAATTGGATAAAGCTTAAAATACTTGGATTAAAGTTCAAAATTTTGTATAATCCATTAATGATGGATAGATACATAAGTTAGAAAGCCTGCAAAGCAAGATTATGCAGCCTAACATTGAAATTGCATTTTTGTTCATCATGAAAATGACCTATAATTTTAGTTTGAAACCCTAACTTCCTCTCTTAGATTCTCCTTGCTCAAGAATGATTTCAAGGAGTTCTTTGACATTTTAGAAAGCTTGAAATATGCTCTACAACCCCTATTTGATTCACTTTTGAAAATTCCCCTCGGAACTATGTGAAAAATTGCTATGAAGTTAGGTCAAAATCCTGCCTAATGTAGGGCAAAATTTCCACTAAGTGTTTAGTTTCAAGACCATGACTTCATGGATTAATAACTTGAGATCCAAGAATTTCTAGGAGAAGTTGTGTAAATAAATGTTGTAGATCTCATGGAGATCTACAACTTTCATGTTGAAAGTTTCTTTTGAATCATCTTGCACCATGGTGAAAAATTGGCTCAAAGTTTTGAAAAAATATGAAGTTTTCAACATTTAGAAAAATTTCTATGTTTGAAAACTTTGATTTTTCAAAATGAAATCTTGACTTTTTGATTTCTTGAAGAACAAGTTTTATATTTTGACATGTTTTTGATGAATTGTGATCTTTGACACTTGATTTTGACCAAAAAGTCAAAGTTTAACTTTTCAGTGTATAGTTGACTTTTGATCATTTGACTGAAAATCAACTATCAATCCAATTGATCTTGAGAAATGTTTTGAGTCATACCATTAGTTCAAAATGATGCAATTGAAATCTTGAGATCATGCCTCAAACCAATTAACCATTTGCTAGGTCAAAAATCAAAAATTGCCCTTTCTCAGTCAAAAACCTAATTTTGACATTTTGCCCTTTTGATGATTTGATCAAATTTCTTGAGGAATTGTGGTCCAAACTTGATAAAATGATACATATGAGTTTATAATGTTGATGTGGATAAAAAATTATGAAGTTTGACTGTAAATTGGCTACATTTGACTTTTCCCCAATACAGATGATTTTTGGGTCAACTGCTCAATTGACTGAGAAAAAATGTGATACATGGCTTGAAACTTGACATGAGTAATCTTGGGGGTCCATAATGATCCATGAAAGTCATATGAGGCATTAAAAGTTCAATTATCCTTGTGTAATATCAAACCCTAATTTCAGTCATCAGTGATTAAGGAGATGCCTTGAGCTGATCAATCCTTGTGCAGTCTTAACCCAAAGGAGATCTTGTGAGAAAATATTTGATAAATGAGAGGGAAAATTTTGGGGTACAACACGGGCGTTTTCATAAGCTTCTAGTCTAAGTTCTTCTAGTTCGTGGATATCTAAGATTCATTTCTCACCCGCAACGGTATAATTTACGTTAAGGGTCTTAATGACCCAATAAGATTTATGTTCTATTTCTACCGGCAGATGACATGATTTCTCGTAAACTAGTTTAAATAGTGTGGTTCCAATCGGAGTTTTATATTCAGTCCTATATGCCCATAGAGTGTCATGTAACTTAGATGACCAGTCTTTCCTAGAGGTTGCTATAGTTTTTTTTCTAAAATTTAATTTATTTCTCTATTGGAGACCTCTACTTGCCCACTTGTTTATGGATGATAAGGTGTTGCGACACGATGTCAGACTCCGTACTTTGCTAATAATTTTTATAGGATTTTGGAAATGAAATGGGAGCCACCGTCACTGATGACGAGTCTCGGTACACCGAATCTTGGAAAGATTATGTTCTTGAAAAGCCTGACTACTACTCGCGCGTCATTTGTTAGAGAGGCTACAACCTCGATCAATTTTGAAACATAGTCGATAACAACTAGTATGTAGTTATTTCCAAAGGAAGACGGGAAGGGTCCCATGAAATCGATTCCCCATACATCAAATACTTCAACTTCTAGAATGCCCTTTTGAGGCATCTCATCGCGTCTAGAGATGTTTCCAGTGCGTTGGCATTGGTCGCAATTTTTAACCGTGATATGGACGTCTTTCCAAAGACTAGGCAAATAGAGGCCAACTTGTAATATGTTAGTGCATGTCTTTGATGTACTTGCATGTCCTCCGTAAGGGGTGGCATGATAGTGGAAAATTATGTTTTTGTTTTCGGGAACACATCGACGGAAAATACCATTGGCACCTCTTTTGGAAAGCAAAGGATCGTCCCAATAGTAGTGTTTAAGGTCATGAAAGAATTTCTTCTTTTGTTGATAAGACATATCAGGTGGAAGCACTCTAGCAGCCAAGTAGTTTACTAAATCACCGTACCATGGTAGTATGGTTATGGTGCATATTGCTTCCATAATTTCGTTTGTGTTCTTGTCTTCATAAGTCACAGGGAACTCAGTTATGATACTATCTAATTCTAATTGGGCTACAAGGCTTTCATAAGGAAAATCATCATTGATGGGAATATGATCTGGTTTGATGCCTTCTATTCTGGATAGGTGGTCAGCTACTACATTTTCGGTGCCTCTCTTGTCTTTTATTTCTAAATCAACTTCTTATAGAAGTAAGATCCACCTTAGTAATCTTGGTTTGGCGTCTTTCTTACTCAAAAGGTACCAAATTGCAACATGGTCAGTATAGTTAATTATTTGTGCTCCTACTAAGTAGGAACGAAATTTATCTAAAGAAAACACAATAGCTAACAATTCTTTTTTAGTGGTGGAGTAATTTGTCTGTGCAGGATCTAGGGTTCTACTTGCATAGTAAATCACATGAAGCTTTTTATCCTTTATTTGCCCTAGGACTGCGCCTACGGCATAGTCACTGGCATCACACATTATCTCGAATGGTTCGTTCCAATCAGGAGGTTGCATAATAAGTACTGAAATTAACGCTTTTTTTAGAGTTGTAAACGCGTCCAAACATTTGTCGGTGAAAATGAACTCAACATCCTTCATCAGCAATTCGGTAAGAGGTTTGGTTATTTTAGAGAAGTCATTAATGAAACGTGGATATAAACCAGTGTGTCCTAGAAAACTTCTTATCTCTCTAACAGTTTTGGGTGGTTGAAGATTTTCTATAACTTTTATCTTTGTTTTATCTACTTCAATTCCCTTATCGGATACTATGTATCCTAATAAAATTCCTTGTCAGACCATGAAGTGGCAATTTTCCCAGTTTAATACGAGATTGACACTTACGCATCTTTCTAGTACCATTTCAAGGTTCGATAAACATCCTTCAAAATTTTCTCCACAGATAGAGAAGTCATCCATAAAAATTTCCATCATGCAGTCTAGAAAATCAGAGAAGATGGACATCATACATCTCTAAAATGTTGCAGGGGCATTGCATAATCCGAATGGAATTCGTCTATAGGTGAACATACCATAAGGACAAGTTAGAGTCATTTTTTCTTTGTCATCGGGATGGATAGTGTGATCGGTGGATCTGGAACTGACTGTTTAACGCTGGTTCGCGAAATGTCGCGGAAGCAAGAGTCACCACCGTCTTTTATTTTCTCCAAATGGAAAGGACAAAAGCACAGAAAAATTCCTTATAGAGATTGCTCTCGGTTCGGGAGGTAGGTTATAGAAAGGGAAGGTGTTAGCACCCTTTCTATCCATGGTTATCCATGGGCTCTTAGATACTTGCTCATTGTGTTTTCAAAAAATGGTTTGTTTGCTTTTCAACTGTGGGTTTTAAAAAGTTTCTTTGAAAATTCCAGTTCGACTCTTGTATCGGTCCTCAAGAGTGTTTGAAAAATTGATTTCGAAAGCTTTTTGAAAAGGTGTCGGTGTGAAAAGTATTTTTTGAATTTATTTTGAAATTAGAGCAAGTATCTAGAGTCGTCTACCTACCCTAAGGAATTCGTCTGTGTAAATGTCCTTTAAAGTAGTGCCATCCCACCATTGAGAGGTAGGTAGCACCACCGTTGGAGGTGTTCGAGTCAATTCGAGGTTCGGGACATGGTGATCACCAGAGCAATAGGAAGATACCTTAGAAGCTACCCTCATGCCAGGTTCCCGGATCATGAGGACTTAATAAGACATCCTCTACTCGACGATCACCTTTCGAGGCAAGGCAACAGTGAGGCGTACCCTAGGGGTGGTGTGTGATTTGTGTGTCGTTTTCAGATATTTTGTCTTGTTCATGTCATGGGTGATCTACGCTTTTGTTTTTATTTTAACATTCATTCTTGCATGCAATTATTAATAGTTAAGAAAAGTTGTGAGAAATATAAAGTTCCTAAACTATTACAAAGGCGCGGGTCCACATCGCCAAATTAAATCCAGGACCCGATTTGACATAAAATAAAGATGCGAGAAAGATAAATGTCAAAGTTACACGGCTTTGGGAGAATTACATAAATATTATAAGAACGGAAATAAAAAATGCGAAGAGAATTAAATGGAGAACGCGAGGGCGTTGGACCATTTTTAATGAAATTAAATTACGATTAACAAATTAATTGAATTAAAATGAAAAGAAATTATTTTTGAGGTTTTTTTTGTATTTATGGATTTTTAATAAGAAAAATTAAATTGGAATTAAAACCTAGTTCTAGCTATTTTTAATTTATTAAAAAAACATGTTAAAGTTTAAACCTAAAATTAACCTAATTAATTAATACAATTTTATTTACAAGCAAATAATTAATAATTAATAATGATAAAAGAAAAGAAAAAGATAAAAGTAATTAAAACCTAATTCTACAAATTTTAAGTTTATTAAGAAAAATGTCACAATTAATCCTAGAGTTGAAAACTAAATTAATTAATTATTTTTATTTACAAAAATAATTAAATAAAATATATTTTATTTTTGTGACTTTCTGATTTTTTTGTTATTTTTTGTGTTTTATAAAAATATTAATTTAAAGTTTTAAGAGGAAATAATTAAATTAAGCAAATAATAAAAAAGATAGAAAAAGAAAGTAAACACAAACCCTAGGGGGTGCTGACCCCAGTTTGGAGGTCATGTTGTGGCAATTAGGCCCAGTGATTTAATCCCCTTTCTGACTTTTCATGGGAGCATGTGTATGCGTTGACTGCAGCGTTCCATAGACCTCAGATCCTGGCCATTGGATGGAGGTTCTGGGATAAGTGGCGTGCTAGAGCATGAAGTATATGATGCACTTCTGGAGTGTGCGCTGCAGGTTAGCATAGAAAGAAAAATAATAGGGAGAAAGTGAGGGGACCTGGGAATCGAACCCAGGTCCCAGAGTTTACCAAGTGCTTCGTCCACCAACTATGCCATTCATGCGCTTTGTATATAATGTAACAAATAAATAATATAATGCAAAATAATGGTCAGTGGTTAATTTTCGCGCAAAAATTCAAATGAGCCAATCCCCTGAACACACCTCACCTTCTTCTCCAAGTGCCCTGCGTTTGCCTGAAAAATATAAACAAGATTGCGGGGGTTTTATCAGAAATTGGGCGCGACCTAAGCATTGAATTCGTTGGAAGCTCTTGATTTTAATGGTCTAAGTCTCGTGTCCTGATTTTTCCATAACTGAGAAACCCCAATTCAAGGTTTCTGAAACCCTAACAATCTTCCATGGTGAAATCGCGTATGGGCAAGCAAAACTTAATTAAACAATAGGGTTAGCTTCAGCATGATAAGAACAATACAAAACAAGCATTAGAATTAAAAATCATGGCATGAATGATACAATACGATTATGCAAAAAAAGTGACACAGTCTGACTTCTAGTTACCAATTCTGGGCGTTAGGGATGATGGTTTTGATCTGAAAACCTTCCTTGAAGTCTCAGGAATGTAATGGAATGATTATTTTCCTTTGAATCGCACTGGAATGTAGTTTTCAGTTTTGGAATTTTTTGACAAAAACTCAAACTTTGTTCTTGAATTCTGGCGCAGCTTGGAGGTCTTGGTCTTTAGGTCTAGCTTGTGGCTTATGTATGGAGTGTATTAGGGTTAAATTCTGAGCCAAAGGATCAAAGCATTGATGTAGAGAATATTTGATTTTCATGGCATAATTTTTCAAATCTTTTTCACATGTTTGATACCAATCATGTCCAAATCACATTGATTCTTTCCCTATCTGATTTGCACGAAATCTTGGAGATATTTCATGCATAAAAAGATTTAAAAAGTTTGCTTTGGTATTTTTCACATATTTATTTTATTAAATGAATTAATAGCAATTTAAAAATTCAAATAAATAAGTAAAAATGATGAATAACTTCCCTTTGGGCCAAATGGTCGTGCACATGCTTTGGATGATGAATCTTGGAAGAAAATATGGCCCATTAGCATTTTTAAGACATTTGAAGCAAAGTTGACTTTTCAAAATATCCAAAAACTTCCCAACTTCCACAAGGCATATCTTGCTCAATTATTAAGCTTTGATCATGTTCCTGGACATTTTGGAAAGGTCTTGAAGTCCTCTAACCAATGCCTTTGGTCCCATGTCATTTTGATTTACCAATCTCAAGTTATGGCCTTTGACTTAAAGTCCCTTTTTGTTGACTTTTGAAAATGACCTATAATGTTGAAATTGATAACTTTTTGTGAGAGCATTTCTTGGACTTTAAGTGTGAAGAGGAGTTGTAGGAAATGTCTTTATCTTCAAAATGAGCTTTGGATGGAATTTTTCTGATAACCATGTGGAAGTTATGCCTTGGTCAAGTTACAGTTGACTTTTTCAACTGTCCAAATATGGAAACTTTTGCATCTTGAGACTTTTTGAGCCAAGCTTTGAGAATCATGATCAAGAATTGATCAAATGATGTTTGTGGCTTCAAAATGAGATGTTGACCAAAAATTTGAACTTTTGACTGTCAAATGACCATTTTGCCCCTACAGTTGACTGTAGAGCAATTAGGGTTTTTGACTGTGCAATTTTGTGCTGTAAGTCTTGAAGCTTAGCATGAGGATGCTTGACCATGTTTATGGGCATGTGGGACTTGATTGGACCCTTGGAAACTTCATTTTCTTTGCCAGAACCCAAACCCTAGTTTTTGACTGTTAGGAGGCCCTTGAACTGTGCAACCCTTGGGGAATTTTGAAGCATGCTCTTTGCAATTCTTGAAGAATATGGGAGGGCAAATTTTGGGGTACAACAGTTGCCCCTGTTCAATCTTCTTAGACCTGAGGATGCAGATTGGCTGACGTGCCTTTCGTAATCCGAAGGTGGAAGATGATTGAACACTAGAGTGCCCAGAAATTTGCGCTCACATAGTAGTGTGATGATGGGAATGGGCTTATAGATGCCATTTGGAGATTGATGAATAGGATGATGGGCTTATAGATGCCATGCTAAGAGGTGATGGATAGGTGGATGGGCTTATAGATGCCATCTGGATGTCAATCGCGTAAGAGATTCCTTAGCGAGAACTTGCGTACCTGCAAAAGAAAAGGATTACCTGACCCGTTACAGGAGCTGGTCTTCAGATTCTTTGTATAGATGTGTCCTGACTGGTTACAGGAGCTGGATCTGGATCTTCAAAAGGTGATGAATGAACCGGGGATAGTTACTACCTCAACAGGAACACCGAGAGAACCTTGGACGATTACTACCTCAACAGGAACGCTGAGAGAATCTTGGGGCGATTACTACCTCAACAGGAACGCTGAGAGAAACTTGGGCGACTTCAACCTCAACAGTAATGCTGAGAGAATCTTGGGCGACTTCAACCTCAACAGTAACGCTGAGAGAATCTTGGATATCTTCTACTGAGTCTTTATCAGGAAAATCTGTTAGGGGTCGATTTAGCTGGACTAGAGAAGGCCTTTGACTGGATAAGAAACAGAGAAATCTTAGGGTCGATTTAACTGAACCGGTCAAGGTCTTGAAATGTCTTCAACTGGATAAGAAACAGGGAGATCTTAGGGTCGATCTAACTGAACCAGAGAAGGCCTTGGACTGGATAAGAAACAAAAAAATCTTAGGGTCGATTAAACTGAACCGGTCAAGGTCTTGAAATGTCTTCAACTGGATAAGAAACAGGGAGATCTTAGGGTCGATCTGACTGAACCAGAGAAGGCCTTTGACTGGATAAGAAACAGAAAAATCTTAGGGTCGATTTAACTGAACCGGTCTAGGTCTTGAAATCTTCAACTGGATAAGAAACAGGGAGATCTTAGGGTCGATCTGACTGAACCAGAGAAGGCCTTTGACTGGATAAGAAACAGAAAAAATCTTAGGGTCGATTTAATTGAACCGGTCTAGGTCTTGAAATGTCTTCAACTGGATAAGAAACAGAGAGATCTTAGGGTCGATCTGACTGAACCAGAGAAGGCCTTTGACTGGATAAGAAACAGAAAAATCTTAGGGTCGATTTAACTGAACCGGTCAAGGTCTTGAAATATAGTTGAGAACTTAACTGAATCTTTCCTGAAAGGTAAAAGTCAGTCATATGCAATGCATGATATGAATCAAGCAATGATGTTCTCAACATAAATGAGATTTGTGAGATATGATGTGTAGATGCATGCTATAATGATGTATGTGATGTTTATGAATGTATGTTTTCGTCTCAGGAAAATAAATCCTTGACGGGTGCCGGGAAGTCACTCCTGGGCTGATGTTGAAGAATAGATCTTGCTTCCGCTGGGGATGATAGTTGCAAGAATACCGGTCGGAGAAGATAACTCCGTTGGGGGATAAACTTGGCAAATGGATTATTCTGTAGGGAGAAAAGATACTCTAGCGATCTTGCTGGGAAGCAATACTCTGTGGGGAGAGAGATACTTTGCTGAAATGTTGATGGTAACTTCGCTGGGGATACCATTGTTGTGTTGGAAGTGTTAATAGACTTCGCTGGGGATAAGAAGACTTCGTCGAGGACGATCTTTCCGTGGCTTTTGGCTGAGGATAACCCAGTTATATCCTGGTAAGGCAATAACTCTTTGAATAAAGCCGGGAAACGCGTTCGTGCTCTGTGAGGATAAGCTTCCAGAATCTACTGGGGATAAGCTTACTGCTTGGGGAGATGAATTCCAACTTTCCTGGGGAACTAGATTGGACTCTCCTGGGGAAGTTTTGAATTGAACTGTATCAGGGAAGTGACTCCATTGACTGCCTGGTATACCGCCGGGGAACAATCTTTAGACCAAGACTGCCGGGGATGCTTGTTAAGAATATATGTATATTGTTGGGGAATGTTGAGATCTGCGGGAGGATACCCAACTTCCTTAAGTTTGATAATAGCTTTGCTTGGGGAGAGTGTACTGACTTGCTAGCTTACTCTCTGGGGAATTAAGATATCTGGTTATGTTCTTCAGCTGAACTTACCTTGGCACCTTAGTGGATGGAACAATTAGATCGCTTAGACAACTCTTTATTGCCCCTGTTTCTAATGTTACCTATAATTTAATCCTTTGTTTCGTATGCAAATATTCATGAGTTAGCAAATTATTGTCAATGCATATATCACAAATTGAACCTTGGACGTTCTTCGCAAAACAAAACAGAGAAAGGGAAAAACAAACAATTGGCAATTTTGACTGAAAAGTGATTTTGTATTGATTTTTTGAATTTGCCTGTAAAATAGGCGTTTATGTACAAGAGGCTGACGTCCTAGTAAGAGAACGCCGCCGAACAAAAGAGTTTATACAAATTTGTACAAGAGAAACTAAAACAGCTGTGTGAAATGAATGATCCCACTGGGTTTCAACTCTGCTATCGCCCTTATATCTCCGAGCGTCTCATCACTTGATGACCTTAGTTGAAGATGAAGCTGACTGATCGATGCCGTCTGAACTTGATGTAGATACCGGATTCTGGATGCAAAGTGATCCAATGAGACATAGTATTACGCTTTATCCCTAACTTTTGCCTGGGCCGCCCTTTCGGGTTTTCAGTCCACCGGGATATCCATTTTTGCCCAAGCCTCCTTTTCAGGTTTTCGACTTGCCGGGTGTACAGATTTTTTCATTTCATCCCTTCATTTTGCCCGAACCCTTTTGGTTCGCCGGGAAGCCCTAATTTTTGCCTAGGTATGTCAACCTAGCGGGTCTTTTTCATGCGTAGTATCTTTTTACTATGTCTGCATTGGCGGGGTGAGGAAGGTCGTCCCCATCCATGTTGGTTAGAATCATGGCTCCTCCCGAGAACACATGTTTAACCACAAATGGCCCTTCGTACGTAGGGGTCCATTTGCCCCTTGGATCACTCTGAGGAAGGATGATTCGCTTGATTACCAGATCCCCAACTTGATATTCTTGTGGTCTGACTTTTTTGTTAAATGCCCTGATCGTCCGTTTCTGATACGTCTGACCATGACAGATAGCAGCAAGTCTCTTTTCGTCAATTAAGTTTAGCTGATCAAGTCGTGTCTGGATCCAATCATCTTCATTCAGGTTTGCATCCTTCATTATCCGGAGAGAGGGTATTTGCACTTCGATCGGTAAGACTGCCTCCATACCGTAGACCAATGAGAAAGGAGTTGCCCCGGTTGACGTCCTGGCTGAGGTGCGGTACCCATGTAGAGCGAACGGTAATATCTCGTGCCAATCTTTATACGTCACTGTCATCTTCTGCACGATTTTCTTGATATTTTTATTTGCTGCTTCTACAGCCCCATTCATCTTCGGTCTGTAAGGAGAAGAGTTGTGGTGCTGTATCTTAAACTGCTCGCAGAGCTTAGTAATCATCTTGTTATTGAGATTGGTACCGTTGTCTGTAATGATCCTTTCTGGGATGCCGTACCGACAGTTCAGGTTATGCCGAATGAACCGTGCCACAACCGTCTTGGTTACCGTAGCGTAGGAAGCTGCTTCGACCCACTTCGTGAAGTAATCAATCGCTACCAGGATGAAGCAATGCCCGTTAGATTCCGTAGGTTTAATCTCACCGATCATGTCTATGCCCCACATTGCGAACGGCCAAGGCGCAGTCAGAACATTTAGAGGAACTGGAGGAACATGCACTTTGTCTGCGTAAATCTGGCATTTATGACACGTCCGAGAATGTTGGTAGCAGTCAGCTTCCATGGTGGACCAGAAATACCCTGCCCGAAGGATTTTCTTTGCCATAGTGTGTCCACTGGAATGTGTTCCGAAGGTCCCTTCATGTAACTCTTCCATGATCCTTTCTGCTTCTGTCTTATCCACACAGCGCAGTAAGGTCGAATCATGGTTTCGCTTATACAAGATGTCGTTGCTAAGGAAGAACTTCGCTGCGAACCTTCTCAGAAACTTCTTATCATTGACAGACGCACCTTCAGGGTATTCCTGAGCTTCCAAATATCTCTTCACCTCATGGTACCAAGGGTTCTCAGTTACCAACTCAGTCTCGAGATCACAACAGTATGTCGGTTCGTCCAGTTTCCAGATGATGATCCGGGGAGCCTCATTATCCCATTTGACTTTGAACATGGAAGACATCGTAGCTAACGCGTCCGCTAACTGATTCTCCTCTCTCAGGAAGTTTTCAAAGGTTATCTTTGTGAAGTGGGGGATCAAGGTCAACACACATTCTCTATAAGGAATAAGATTCAGATGTTTCATATCCCACTCTCCTTTGATCTGGTTGATCACAAGAGCGGAATCTCCGAAGACGCTCAAAAACTTGATCCTTAGGTCGATCGCAGCTTGAAGACCCATGATGCACGCTTCATACTCCGCCATGTTGGTGCAGTTGAAACATAGCCGGGCAGTAAGCGGAGTATGAGTGCCTTGAGGGGATATTATCACAGCACCGATACCGTTACCCAAAGCATTGGAGGCTCCGTCAAAGTGCATAGACCATCGGGATCCTTCCTCAGGTCCTTCATCCGGTCCAGGTACTTCACAATCAGTCACTATCATGATGCTCTCGTCCGGAAACTCGAAGTTCATTGACTGATAGTCGTCTACTGCCTGATGTGCCAAGTGGTCTGCCAATACACTTCCCTTGATGGCTTTCTGGGTCGTGTACTGAATGTCGTATTCCATCAAGATCATTTGCCATCTTGCTATTCTCCCAGACAGAGCAGGCTTTTCGAATATGTACTTTATGGGATCCATCTTTGAGATCAACAAGGTAGTGTGAGTCAGCATATACTGTCTCAGCCGGCGAGCAGCCCATACCAAAGCGCAGCAAGTTTTCTCAAGCAGTGAGTATCGAGTCTCACAGTCGGTAAAATTTTTGCTAAGGTAATAAATGGCATGCTCTTTTCGGCCAGACTCGTCATGCTGCCCAAGCACACACCCCATTGAGTTGTCAAGTACTGTCAGGTATAGTATCAGAGGTCTCCCCTCAACCGGTGGCATAAGGATGGGTGGTTCTTAGAGATACTCCTTGATTCTGTCAAAAGCAGCCTGGCATTCATCATTCCAATGTACTACCTGATCTTTCTTCAGCAGCTTGAAGATTGGCTCACAGGTAGCAGTCAGGTGTGAGATGAATCGAGCAATGTAATTCAGGCGTCCTAAAAAGCCTCTGACTTCCTTCTCTGTCTTAGGAACTGGCATCTCTTGAATAGTTTTAACCTTGGCAGGGTCCACTTGAATACCCTTATCACTTACAACGAAGCCTAGCAACTTCCCAGATCTTACCCCGAAGGTGCACTTGTTCGGGTTCAACCTCAGCTTGTACAACTTCAACCGGTCAAACAACTTCTGCAGATGATCAAGGTGTTCTTCCTCAGTCTGGGACCTTGCAATCATGTCGTCGACATATACTTCTATCTCATAATGGATCATATCATGAAATAAAGCAACCATGGCACGTTGGTAGGTTGCCCCAGCATTCTTCAGTCCAAAAGGCATGACCTTGTAGCAGAAGGTGCCCCACTGAGTAACAAAGGTAGTTTTTCCATGTCTTCAGGTGCCATCTTGATCTGATTGTAACCTGAAAAACCATCCATGAAAGAGAACACCTTATGCTGAGCTGTATTGTCAACAAGGACATCAATGTGAGGTAGAGGGAAGTCATTCTTGGGGCTGGCCCTATTCAGATCCCTATAGTCAACACACATTCTGACCTTACTGTCCTTCTTTGGTACCGGAACCACATTAGCAACCCACTGAGGGTAAGAAGTCACTGCAAGGAACCCGACATCAAACTGTTTCATAACCTCGGCTTTGATCTTCTCAGACATCTCTGGACGCATACGGCGGACCTTTTGCTTAACCGGAGGGCAGTCTTCCTTAGTAGGCAAGTGATGGACCACAATATCGGTATCCAACTCGGGCATGTCTTCGTAGGACCAGGAAAAGATCTCCATATAATCATGTAGCATCTGAGTCAACCGTTGCTTCACGCTGAGCTCTAGGTTGGCACCAATCTTTACCTCCTTCCTGTCTGTATCAGTACCCAGGTTTATTATCTCCACTGGCTCTTCGTGTGGTTGAATTGCCCTCTCTTCCTGAAGTAACAGTCTTGCAAGCTCGCCAGGCACTTCGCAATCATCTTCACCTTCGTCTTCGGCTAAGTTGATCGGATTTTCGAAGTCATAACTGGCAGTAGCAGAGTCGTTACCAGTGAAATCCAGAGTGGATTGGAACCTGTATGAGTGAGTGTGTGTAAATACAGCTGTTTTTGTAATATATAAAGAAAGGAAAGAAAGAAAAGGAGCATAAGATTTGAAATGCGAGAAAACGTCCAAGATCTTTATTCATGATATATGAAATGACAATTTATATGCCCTCACAAATGAAGCCACGGTGCCCCGGGTAAGACACCGGGCCATAGAGTTTTAATTGTTTATTACAAATAACAAAACAAAGAAGTTTATTACTGCGTAACAAAAGTAACAGGAGTATGGTCCTTGGCAATCCAATTGGTCAATCCGCCCTCAGTTGTCGGGTAGATCCAGCTATCGAACTCAGCTTCATCCACTTCATTATCCTCCCCAACAGCATTCACTCCTGGATTGGTAATGAGCACAGGAGGTCTTCTGGTCTTTGCCTTCTGCATAGCTTTCTGTCCCTCTGCAGTAAAACCCAGCCCAAACTTGTCAGTTTTCTGTTTAAAATCAGGGAGCCTGCCCCAGTTAGCACATTCACCTTTCTGGATTACGGCCCGGGCATCCTTCAAGGAAGCCATCTTCAAAGGAACATCCTCTTCGACCACTGTTTCTGCTGCTGCCAAAGTTGGAAGTACCTCCTCGAAATGCTGAAAGGGGGTTTCAATAAACTCCCCGTCCATCTCAATATACCTGAAGGAATTCAAGTGGCTCACCATATACTCCTCCTCTCCCTGCACGGTGACGATCTTCCCTCTGACGGGGTACTTGAGCTTCTGGTGCAGGGTAGAGGTCACTGCCCCAGCTTTGTGGATCCAAGGTCGACCCAGTAGACAAGAATATGATGGACGGATATCCATCACATAGAAAGTAGAGTCGAATACTTGAGAGCCCACATGAATAGGAATGTCAACCTCTCCATGAACCATCCTCTTAGAATCGTCAAAGGCTCTGACGATGATATTGCTAGGTTTCAGCTCCAGGCCTTCGCAATCCAAACGGTCTAAGGCTTTCTTGGGTAGCACATTTAGGGAAGAGCCGGTGTCCACTAACACGTGTGCCAGAGTAGTGCCCCTGCATTCGATAGAGACATGCAGGGCGTCGTTGTGGTCCCTTCCCTTGGCAGTAAGGTCAGCATCTGAGAAACCCAAACCATTGTCCGCTGTCAGATTTGCCACGCAATCAGTAAACTGAACTGCAGATGTCTCTTGTGGCACATGGGCCGTCTTGAGAAATGAAATCAAGGCCTTAGCATGGGCCTCGGAGCACAGTAATAAGGAGAGCATGGAGATCTTGGAGGGCGTATGCCCCAACTGCTCGACAACATTAAAGTCACTCTTCTTGATTATCTTCAGGATTTCCTCCATATCTCGTTGGGAGGCCTCAGCATTTACAGGTGTTGGCGCCTCCATCCGGGCAGGCTTATCTTCAATCCCTTTGCCTCGAGCATTAGATGACTCGGCAGCAGGGGAAACAACTTGATCAGTAACAGGAACAAGTACACTTGTAGGTGTTATAGTGAGGGGTCTTCGAATAGCGGGCGATGCAATGTCAAGCGAGAAGAGCCTGCCACTGCGGGTAACCTTTGTTGGACCAGTGATATTGCTGATACTGGTGCCAGTGTTGAACTCTTACTTGATTCCATTCACATACACATCTGCCCCATAGTGCCAGGGGATAGCCTTATCAGATTCGTAGGGGAGAGGCCCCAGAACAGTAATAACAACAGGTGCGACAGTCATGATTTGAACAGGCTTCCTTGGGAGAGCCTTGATTGGATTATTAAAGATCGTAACAACAGAAATTTCTTCCACCGGAACAAACTGAACAACAGTCTTCTTAAACAGAATCTCCTTGCTGTCCATTAGGCTTTGGATGCCCAACTTCAGCAAAGGACAACCAGAGAGTGAAACAGCACAGAAAAGACAACCTTCACTACAACCCGGAAATAAACCGGCCAACAGTAGGTTCCTCTTGACAGTCATTAAGGGAGTAGCCACATCATCCACAGAGACGGCGTATACATCTTCATCAACAACATTTACTCCATGCTGGGGCATAGGAGCAGTTACCCCATTTGGCCTCTCAGGCGCTTCAAACTGTATCTCTTTTGCATCAATAAGGTCTTGCACCTTATTCCTTAAGGCCCAACAGTCATCAGTGGAATGCCCCGGGCTATCGGAGTGATAAGCACAGCGGACATTTGGATTGTATTTGGGAGAAGTCGTATTCACAACCTTCGGGGCCTCTCTAACAGTCACTAGGTTGGTGGATAGTAACTGCGGCAAGATTTGTGATAGAGTCATACTCAAACGGGTGAACTCTCTTCTAGGTCTTTCAGCCCTTTGAGGATTGGTTTGTCGAGGAGCGGCGGCAGGCTTAGCAATCATCACCGCGTTGACAGATTGGCGGCGCTCAGGCTTCTCTTGTCTTCTGGACCCATATACCGCACTAGCTTCCTTCTTGAAGGGCTTCTTCTCAGAGCTTGCAGATGCACCCTTCTGAATTTTACCAGACTTCATCCCAGCCTCTATTCTCTCTCCAGTCAGAATAAGATCAGTAAACCCTGTAGATGAGTTACCAATGATATGGTTGAAAAATGGCCCAGATAGGGTCCCCAAAAACATGTCTACCAACTCCCAGTCAGTTAACGGAGGCTGCACTCTGCCAGCCAGATCCCTCCACTTCTGCGCGTACTCTTTAAAACCTTCGCTTGAACCTAGCGACATACCCTGGAGTTGGGTACGTGTAGGGGCAAGGTCGGCATTATATTGATACTGCTTATAGAAAGCAGTAGCCAACTCCTCCCAGTTACGAACCTTGGTCCCATCCAGCTGATAGAACCATTCGAGATGAGTCCCTGAAAGACTCTCCTGGAAGAAGTGGATCCACAAATTCTTGTCCACTGAGTACGGTTGAATCTTCCGCACATAAGATCTGAGGTGCAACTTGGGACAAGACGCCCCGTCATACTTGGTAAAGGATTGTGCTTTGAACTTATGAGGAATGATCACACCAGTAGACAAACCCAAGTCTCTGAAATCCAGCCCAGGCACTTGTTGGATCTCCATAGCATTCAGTCTGTCTTCCAACTGCTTGTATCTGTCTTCAGCCGGAGGATACTGTTCCTCATCAAAATCAGTCTCGTTGTCAGAGACTACCGGACTAGGACCTTTTCCCCCTTGGGGACTACCCTTGCCTATAGAAGAACCAGCCTCTTCATTCTGCAGAGTGTTGCCAAACCTTCGGCCCGAGTTGAAAAGAACAGTTCTCCTCTTCTTTTTCTTCTCCTTCTTCAGGAGCAGAGCCTTCAGCTCTTCTTGGCCCTGAGCCAAACCCATGATTAGTTCCTGAAATTGCGCATTCTGCGCCTGAAGAGCCTTGATGGACATCTCGGTTGATGATGAGTCAGGATTCATGATGCTGAAATAAACAGCGAAGAACGGTAAGCAACCTGAAAAGAAGAAAACCTGCTATGTACATGATGAATGATATGTGTTTATGCAATGCATTCAAGGGTTCGAAAGTTCAAGTTTGTTGTAGACAAAAAGGAACACACGTTATCATTAAGGAAATAATTGTTCAGTACATTAAAGCCTCATGGGCACAAATTACAAAGCAAGTCAATCCCAAAAGACACTACGCATCCTCTTTGGAGCTACGTAGGTGTTGAGATTTCTCTCCTCATGCAATAGGCGGGTGAGCTCCAAGACCTTCTTTTCACTAGCATGCAGACTGGTCTCAAGAGAATTCCGTTCTTCCTTAAGCTGGATCCAGCTCTTCTGCATCTCTTCCCAGGACGTGGGCATGTCAGGATGCTGAATGGTGTAGGACACTTCTCCTTCCAAGACTGGCTCTTTGATTACTGGGAGCATATGAGGATAAGGCATCACTAACTTCTGGGAGTGGGTCCGTACCCACTTGAGATAAGGTTCCAACGGGATGGAGTTCCTGTGCCCCAGTGTCTTACTGTCTATCCTACTTGGCATCCTCCAAGCTCTGATAAATCTCTGGCGAAGTCCTTGCGCATCGTTGTCGAAGTCAAAAACTATGTCAGGAATTAACATGTCATGAGGGCCATCCCTCCGAGCATAACCAAACTGTCTCCAAGCCAGGCACGGGTTGTAAGTAATACCTCCTCTGATTCCAAGTAAAGGAACATTAGGGTACTCCCCGCAACGATCAATGATAGTGACATCCTCTCTGGACCTAGGGCACCAATGTATATCTGCATGTGTAAGAGTCATCAACCGTTGTGACCATCTCAAACCCCGCTCGTTCTTCAAAACTGATTGTGGAAGGTGCGAAATAAACCACCTTCCCAGGAGAGGATTGCAACACATAAGGACACCTCTTTTTCTCATGGTTCGAGTGTAACATGAGTGAAGGATGTCCCCCAGCAACGTAGGTATAGGATTCCTGGACATGAAGATCTGGACAACACTGATATCTATAAGCTGATCTGGGTTAAGGAACAACACCAAACCATAGACAAGGAGGGCCACAACTTCTTCAAAAGCTTGTAAGTCAAGGGAGTTCCAACATTCATGGGCCTTTTCAAATAGAAACCTGGCTAAGAACCCTTTGATACCACTTCTAACTTCCCAATGTCCCTTGAGGTCAGATGATTGTAGGTGCAAGGCTTTAGCAATCTCTTCAAGCTTGGGTTCCTTTTCCGTACCGTTGTAGGGTAGTTGATCAAGGATAGGGATCTTCAGGAGCCGGGAGAACTCCTCCAATATAGGTACCAGCTGATAATCCAGGAAGGTGAAACAGTGATGCAGAGGGTCAAAGAACTGGAACAGGACCTTTATCATATCTTCCTCAATGTTGGTGTTGACCAAGCTAATGAGTCTTCCATGTCTCTCACTGAATGAAGAGCTCTCGAGAATCCTGGATATAAGCTCCTTAAGCTGAGGAGGGATCCTTACAAGGCTGATTTGAATTGTCTTTCTGCGAACAGTTTCCATGTCCTACAAAACAAGAACAAAGATAAAGATTCGAACCCCTGAAATGGTTAGTCAATTCATATGATGCTGGATGATGTCATGATGCTATGATTAAACACACGACAGATATTTACAAAGACAAACATGTAAGGCACACAAGGCACACAAGACAAGCCCTTAGAGTTTAGGCCAGCATGGGGTCTGGGTATTACCCTCTTGAAGTTGGTGGGTTCAACCTATCCTATTAGAAGTAACCGAGTTCTAAGGGTCCCAATATCACGAGATTACTTTCATTGTTCATCGTTTCGATTTAGCCACTGAACTGGCGACCGAAATATTCCAGGAAAGCAACCCTCAATTGGGTGTAGTATCGAGTATCAACCAACCTCGGACTACACCAAAGTCAGTTATCTCACTACCCTAAAGAGGCCAAGATAGTTCAATTAAGGTTCCTAAGGTCTGTTGATGCTTCATGACACCACGCGGAGGCCCCGTACTCTCCTTGATTGAACTCAAGGGTTACCGGTACACACCAAAGTGCCACATCAACGTAGCAGACTGTTTCAACCATGTCGGTATACCCCGCACAGTTCCCTCACAGCCTTGTTGCTACTTTCTAAGAAGGTATCCCCAGATCCGGGTTAGGATCTATAGAACTCCCAAGACAGTCCCACAATTTAAAGCAAGCAAATCAATACAATTGAAAACACAGTTATGAACTATCCTAAGGTACACCTCACTTTAAAGGGTCCCTAGCAGAGTCGCCAGTTCTGTGATCGGTGGATCTGGAACTGACTGTTTAACGCTGGTTCGCGAAATGTCTCGGAAGCAAGAGTCGCCACCGTCTTTTATTTTCTCCAAATGGAAAGGACAAAAGCACAGAAAAATTCCTTATAGAGATTGCTCTCGGTTCGGGAGGTAGGTTATAGAAAGGGAAGGTGTTAGCACCCTTTCTATCCATGGTTATCCATGGGCTCTTAGATACTTGCTCATTGTGTTTTCAAAAAATGGTTTGTTTGCTTTTCAACTGTGGGTTTTAAAAAGTTTCTTTGAAAATTCCAGTTCGACTCTTGTATCGGTCCTCAAGAGTGTTTGAAAAATTGCTTTCGAAAGCTTTTTGAAAAGGTGTCGGTGTGAAAAGTATTTTTTGAATTTGTTTTGAAATTAGAGCAAGTATCTAGAGTCGTCTACCTACCCTAAGGAATTCGTCTGCGTAAATGTCCTTTAAAGTAGTGCCATCCCACCATTGAGAGGTAGGTAGCACCACCGTTGGAGGTGTTCGGGTCAATTCGAGGTTCGGGACATGGTGATCACCAGAGCAATAGGAAGATACCTTAGAAGCTACCCTCATGCCAGGTTCCCGGATCATGAGGACTTACTAAGACATCCTCTACTCGACGATCACCTTTCGAGGCAAGGCAACAGTGAGGCGTACCCTAGGGGTGGTGTGTGATTTGTGTGTCGTTTTCAGATATTTTGTCTTGTTCATGTCATGGGTTATCTACGCTTTTGTTTTTATTTTAACATTCATTCTTGCATGCAATTATTAATAGTTAAGAAAAGTTGCGAGAAATATAAAGTTCCTAAACTATTACAAAGGCGCGGGTCCACATCGCCAAATTAAATCCAGGACCCGATTTGACATAAAATAAAGATGCGAGAAAGATAAATGTCAAAGTTACACGGCTTTGGGAGAATTACATAAATATTATAAGAACGGAAATAAAAAATGCAAAGAGAATTAAATCGAGAACGCGAGGGCGTTGGACCCTTTTTAATGAAATTAAATTACGATTAACAAATTAATTGAATTAAAATGAAAAGAAATTATTTTTGAGGTTTTTTTTGTATTTATGGATTTTTAATAAGAAAAATTAAATTGGAATTAAAACCTAGTTCTAGCTATTTTTAATTTATTAAAAAAACATGTTAAAGTTTAAACCTAAAATTAACCTAATTAATTAATACAATTTTATTTACAAGCAAATAATTAATAATTAATAATGATAAAAGAAAAGAAAAAGATAAAAGTAATTAAAACCTAATTCTACAAATTTTATGTTTATTAAGAAAAATGTCACAATTAATCCTAGAGTTGAAAACTAAATTAATTAATGATTTTTATTTACAAAAATAATTAAATAAAATATATTTTATTTTTGTGACTTTCTGATTTTTTTGTTATTTTTTGTGTTTTATAAAAATATTAATTTAAAGTTTTAAGAGGAAATAATTAAATTAAGCAAATAATAAAAAAGATAGAAAAAGAAAGTAAACACAAACCCTAGGGGGTGCTGACCCCAGTTTGGAGGTCATGTTGTGGCAATTAGGCCCAGTGATTTAAGCCCCTTTCTGACTTTTCATGGGAGCATGTGTATGCATTGACTGCAGCGTTCCATAGACCTCAGATCCTGGCCATTGGATGGAGGTTGTGGGACAAGTGGCGTGCTAGAGCATGAAGTATATGATGCACTTCTGGAGTGTGCGCTGCATGTTAGCATAGAAAGAAAAATAATAGGGAGAAAGTGAGGGGACCTGGGAATCGAACCCAGGTCCCAGAGTTTACCAAGTGCTTCGTCCACCAACTATGCCATTCACGCGCTTTGTATATAATGTAACAAATAAATAATATAATGCAAAATAATGGTCAGTGGTTAATTTTCGCGCAAAAATTCAAATGAGCCAATCCCCTGAACACACCTCACCTTCTTCTCCAAGTGCCCTGCGTTTGCCTGAAAAATATAAACAAGATTGCAGGGGTTTTAAACCCCCACTACATGGTATATAGAAAAATAGCGATTAGCCCGTCTTTGATCAGAAATTGGGCGCGACCTAAGCATTGAATTCGTTGGAAGCTCTTGATTTTAATGGTCTAAGTCTCGTGTCCTGATTTTTCCATAACTGAGAAACCCCAATTCAAGGTTTCTGAAACCCTAACAATCTTCCATGGTGAAATCGCGTATGGGCAAGCAAAACTTAATTAAACAATAGGGTTAGCTTCAGCATGATAAGAACAATACAAAACAAGCATTAGAATTGAAAATCATGGCATGAATGATACAATACGATTATGCAAAAAAAGTGACACAGTCTGACTTCTAGTTACCAATTCTGGGCGTTAGGGATGATGGTTTTGATCTGAAAACCTTCCTTGAAGTCTCAAGAATGTAATGGAATGATTATTTTCCTTTGAATCGCACTGGAATGTAGTTTTCAGTTTTGGAATTTTTTGACAAAAACTCAAACTTTGTTCTTGAATTCTGGCGCAGCTTGGAGGTCTTGGTCTTTAGGTCTAGCTCGTGGCTTATGTATGGAGTGTATTAGGGTTAAATTCTGAGCCAAAGGATCAAAGCATTGATGTAGAGAATATTTGATTTTCATGGCATAATTTTTCAAATCTTTTTCACATGTTTGATACCAATCATGTCCAAATCACATTGATTCTTTCCCTATCTGATTTGCACGAAATCTTGGAGATATTTCATGCATAAAAAGATTTAAAAAGTTTGCTTTGGTATTTTTCACATATTTATTTTATTAAATGAATTAATAGCAATTTAAAAATTCAAATAAATAAATAAAAATGATGAATAACTTCCCTTTGGGCCAAATGGTCGTGCACATGCTTTGGATGATGAATCTTGGAAGAAAATGTGGCCCATTAGCATTTTTAAGACATTTGAAGCAAAGTTGACTTTTCAAAATATCCAAAAATTACCCAACTTCCACAAGGAATATCTTGCTCAATCTTTAAGCTTTGATCATGTTCTTTGACATTTTGGAAAGGTCTTGAAGTCCTCTAACCAATGCCTTTGGTCCCATGTCATTTTGATTTACCAATCTCAAGTTATGGCCTTTGACTTAAAGTCCCTTTTTGTTGACTTTTGAAAATGACCTATAATGTTGAAATTGATAACTTTTTGTGAGAGCATTTCTTGGACTTTAAGTGTGAAGAGGAGTTATAGGAAATGTCTTTATCTTCAAAATGAGATTTGGATGGAATTTTTCTGATAATCCATGTGGAAGTTATGCCTTGGTCAAGTTACAGTTGACTTTTTCAACTGTCCAAATATGGAAACTTTTGCATCTTGAGACTTTTTGAGCCAAGCTTTGAGAATCATGATCAAGAATTGATCAAATGATGTTTGTGGCTTCAAAATGAGATGTTGACCAAAAATTTGAACTTTTGACTGTCAAATGACCATTTTGCCCCTATAGTTGACTGTAGAGCAATTAGAGTTTTTGACTGTGCAATTTTGTGTTGTAAGTCTTGAAGCTTAGCATGGGGATGCTTGACCATGTTTATGGGCATTTGGGACTTGATTGGACCCTTGGAAACTTCATTTTCTTTGCCAGAACCCAAACCCTAGTTTTTGACTGTTAGGAGGCCCTTGAACTGTGCAACCCTTGGGGAATTTTGAAGCATGCTCTTTGCAATTCTTGAAGAATATGGGAGGGAAAATTTTGGGGTACAACAGATAGGAATTTGGAAAAATCCAGAATAACCGTCTAAATAGAAGAAGTGAGAGTGTTTAGCTAGCCGTTCAAGCATTTGATCAATGAAGGGTAAAGGAAAGTAATTTTTACAAGTGGATTCGTTTAACTTTCTATACTCGATGCACATTCTCCACCCGGTGTGAGTTTGTTGCGCTATAGATTCTCCTTTAGTGTTGCTGACAACTGTCACACCACCTTTCTTAGGTACGACATGTACTGGGCTAATCCATTTACTGTCGGATATTGTGTATATGATTCATGCTTCTAGTATCTTTTCTACTTCCTTTTTGACTACATCGCTCAGAATGGGATTTATTCTCTTTTGATGTTCCCTAGAGGTTTTACAGTCTTCCTCCAGCATAATACGGTGCATGCAGATAGAAGGGCTTATTCCTTTTAGATCTGATATGTTATAACCTAAAGCGGTTGGGTATTTTCTTAGGACATGTAATAATTTTTCAGTTTCTATTTGTCCTAGGTCTGCATTGACTATAATTGGTCGTTTAAATTCTGTGTCTAGGAATTCATATCTTAGGTCTTTTGGTAGCATTTTGAGTTCTATGGCAGGCTTCTTTTGACAGGGTATAGGGTCAGGAGTTAGGGCTAGGAATTCACTCAGATTTTCATCTTGAGATTCGGGGTGCCAATTATCATCTTCGAGAATCGGGGGTATGGGAATCCTTAATACTTCCGAATAAGTGGTTTGTTGTTTCTTCAATTCTTTCACGCATTTATCGATTTCATGTAGGAAATAACATGAATCATCGACGGTTGGTTCCATTAGGAATTTAGATAAGATGAATTAAAATTTTTCTTCTCCGACTTCGAAAGTCAGTTTTCCATTTTTAACATCTATTATGGCTCCTGCAGTGGCTAGGAATGGTCTACCTAATATGATAGGAATATTGGAGTCTTCTTTAATGTCCATGATTATAAAATCAGTGGGGATATAAAATTTTCCTATGCGTACAAGAACATTTTCTAACATTCTTGTTGTATGAACATTCTTGTTGGTCTTAGTTCTCCCATGTTGAGTTTATTGCAAATTGATAATGGCATCAGACTAATACTGGCTCCTAAATCGCATAGTGCTTTGTATATGACAAATTTTCTGATTACACAAGGTATGGAAAAACTACCTTGGTCTTTAAGTTTAGGAGGCATGTTGTTTTGTATTATAGCACTGCACTCAGCAGTGAGCAATACAGTTTCGTTATCCTCAATATTTTTCTTATTGGATAAGATTTATTTAAGAAATTTAGCGTAGGAGGGAATTTGTGTGATAACTTCTGTAAAAGGTATGGTAATGTTAAGTTGTTTTAGAAGTTCAATGAATTTCTTGAATTTCCCTACATTTTTAGACTTAGCAAGTCTTTGAGGATATGGAATTGGTGGTTTATACGGTGGTGGAGGCACATATGGTTCTTCTTTTTCTACGACTTCTTCATCGCCTTCTTTTTCTACTTCCCTTAGTTCAGCTTCTTTCTCAATTCCTTTTCCACGTTTTTGGTACATGGCTGGGTTTTCGATTATAGGTTTAGTTGGTCCGCTTAGTTCTATCCCACTTCGTGGTATTATGGCATTAACGTGTCCCTTAGGATTTGGTTGAGGTTGTCCAGGAAAAGTTCCAGCTGGAGCAACTGTAGTCACTTGCTGTTGAGCCACATGGGAAATTTATGTTTCTAACATTTTATTGTGTGTGGCAAGAGCATCAATCTTATTAGTCAATTGCTTAAGTTTTTCACTAGTGTGAATGTTTTGATTCATGAAATCTTTGTTAGTTTGAGCTTGGTTGGCTACAACGTTTTCTATCATGATTTCGATGTTGGACTTCCTATGGATATTTGGAATATTTGGGACATTTTGGGTGGATTTCTGAAATCCTGGAGGTGTAGTAGGAGCTTGCCCTGGTGCGCACAAAGCGTTATTGCTTTTGTATGAAAATTTTGGATGGTTCTTCCAAGCAGGGTTATAGTTATTGCCATAGGGATTTCCTTGAGCGTAGTTTACTTGATCAACTGGTACTCCTATTAAAAGTTGACATTCGGGTGCGTTATGCGCGTGAAGTCTGCATAGATCACCGATTGGAGTTACTGCAGCCACGGTGGCTGCAGGAGTTATGGTCAAGCTTTCTATCTTTTGGGTAAGGGCTTTTACCTTAGCATTAACTTGGTATAAGCTACTAACTTCATGCATACCGCCTTTCGTTTAAGATTTCTCCATCATGGTTCTATCGCTTCCCCACTGATAATGATTTTGAAACATACTTTCGATAAGTTGATAGGAATCATGGTATGGTTTATCCATCAGTGCACCGCCAACAACTGCATCAATTGTTAGTCTTGTTTTGTATAAGAGACCATTGTAAAAGGTGTGGATGATCATCTATTCTTCTAGACCATGATGCGGACAGAGTCGCAACATGTCTTTGTATCTTTCCCATGCTTCGAAAAGAGATCTGCTTTCCTTTTGTTTAAAACCGTTGATATTGGCTCTTAGCATACTTGTCTTACTTGGCGGAAAATATTGTGCTAGGAAAAACTTTCTTCAATTTGTTCCATGTTTTAATGGAGTTGGATGGTAGATACTGGAGCCATGATCTAGCTCTATCTCTCAATGAGAAAGGAAAAAGGCGGAGTCTTATTGCTTCAGGGCTGACTCCATTTGCTTTCACTATGTCTGCGTACTACACAAACACGAATAAATGAAGATTTGGATTGTCCGTAGGACATCCTGAAAATTGGTTTTGTTGAACAGCTTGCAAAAGCAAAGGCTTTTATTCGAAATCGTTTCATGCGATAGCGGGAGCAACAATACTGTTGTGGGGTTCCTTTTGCAATGGGGCAGCATAATCCTTTAAAGGACGATTTTGGGGTTCTTCAGCCATTTTGGGGTCAGGAAGAGAAAAGTTAGGATGATTGGCATAAACCGTTGAGGGATTTAAACTGACCCAAAAGAGATATTGAATATTCTTAAATTGGAAAGAATCAGAGTAAATCTTTGTGTGATTTATCTGAACCAGAGAAAGCATTTTTGGGAATGAATTAGAATAAACCGTTGAGATATTTATCTGAACCCGAAGTGTTGCTTTTGGAAAGTATTAGGATAAACCGTTGAGGGGTTTAAACTGAACCAAAAGAGATCTTGAATATTCTTTAACTGGAAAGAATCAGAGTAAATCTTTGTGCGATTTATCTGAACCAAAGAAAGCATTTGCGAGAAAGAATCAGAATAAATAGTTGAGAGATTTATCTGAACTGGAAGGGATCTAGAGAAGAATCAGAACAAATTGTTGAGAGATTTATCTGAATCAGAGAAGACAGATGCGGAAAAAGAATCATAATAAATTGTTGATATATTTAAACTGAATCGGCAGGAGTCTGAAACGAACATCTATTGTATAGACGGTTGACCAATCCTTTCTTGGGAATTGATCTGTAATTGACTTGTTGAAAATTTGATGACAATTTTCTGTTGATTGATCTTTCCTGAAAAAGATGAAAGGTTAGTTGTATGTAATGTCATGATGTATGAAATGCATGGTGTAATGATGTTCTCAAAATAAATGAGATTGTGTCATATGTATTTGTCCTGTCAATGTTATGATATACGGGAGTGATGTATGGACATGTTAATTGTTATGCTGCAGTGTTGTTGGAGTCGGGGAAAATAAATCCTGGAGTGTTGCTAGGTATGAGGAGTGCAAGTCTTCATGTTTTGAAGTGCATATGAGTTGATGAGCTTCCAATTGTTAGATAAATAAACTTGGCTGTGTAAAGGAAACGCCGTGTATTGCTTGCGAAATCCTATTAGGGAATCCTGAGAAATCGGGCAACTTTTACTGGGGAGTGATAACTGGAATGAGAGAGCCTGATATAATTAAGCTGCACACTGTGCGGGATTTTATGGAATAGTCTAAAGATATTATCCTATTTCTTAAAGCCATTAGTGATTGTCTTTCTATTTTTTGGTCCTTTTTTTTATTCATTTGTAAACCGTAGTTACGTTCAAACGCATATGTTCAAAAATAAATCATTGGACGTTTTCATAAACAAAACACGGAAAAAGAAAAAACTGATAGTTTTGAACTTTCAAAGGGATATCTTTGTAGTAACTTGAATAAGTATCTTTTGTACAATGAGACAAAGATTCTAGTAAGAGAATGTCATCGTAAAAAAAAATGAAAATTTGATACAAAGAAAAGATAGTTATGTGCAGTAATCCCATGGGGTTCCCATTCTTCTATAGCCTTCGTGTCTCTTAGCGTCTTGTCCATTTACTGCCTTGTCCGAAGTTGATTGGATAGGTCAGAACCGTTGAGTTTGTCAGTTGAAGCTAAAGGATGTCTATAAGGTGATCCAACGAGACATAGTCATACGCTTTAATTCCATAACTTTTTCCTGGACCGCCCTTTCGGGTTTTCAGTCCACTGGGATACCCTTTTTTTCCCAAGTCTCCCTTTCGGGTTTTCAACTTGTCGGGTGTACATATTTTGTTGTTTTATCCCTAATTTTTGCCTGAACATTTTTGGTTCGCTGGGATTCCCTTGTCTTGCCTAGGTGTGTCAACCTAGCGGGTCTCTTATGCGTAGTATCTTTTGACTATCTCTGCATTCACAGGGTGTGGAAGGTCGTCGCCATCCATAGTGGTTAAGATCATTGCTTCACCAGAGAATATGCTTTTGATCACAAACGGTCCTTCATACGTAGGAGTCCATTTTCCCCTGGGATCATCTTGTGGTAATATGATACGCTTGATTACCAAGTCACCGACCTGATATACCTGACGTCTGACCTTTTTGTTAAAAGCTTTGATCATACGTTTTTGGTACATATGTCCATGACAGATAGCCGTAAGCCTCTTCTCATCAATTAAGTTCAACTGGTCGAGCCGAGTTTGAATCCATTCATCTTCGCTCAGCCCTGTATCCTTTATGATTCTCAGAGAAGTTATTTGGACTTCAATTGGTAGAACAACTTCCATGTCGTATACCAAGGAGAAGGGAGTTTCCCCAGTTGAGGTGCGCGTCGTGGTACGGTAAACATGGAGAGCATATCATAGAATCTCATTCCAGTCCTTGTAGGTTACTGTCATCTTTTGTATGATCTTCTTGATGTTCTTATTTGTGGCTTCGACAACGCCATTCATCTTTGGCCGGTAAGGGGAAGAATTATGGTGCTGGATCATAGTATTTTTGAGATTCATACCATTGTCTGTGATGATTCTCTTTGGGATACCGTACCGACAAATGATATTCTGTTTGATGAACCGGGCCATTACATTCTTGGTAACAGAAGAGAAAGAAGCTGCCTTAACCCATTTCGTGAAGTAGTCAATGGCCACCAAGATGAAGTGGTGTCCATTAGAAGCTGTAGGTTTGACTTCTCCAATCATATCGATGCCCCACATCACGAATGGCCAGGGAACAGTCAGGACGTTTAGAGGAACTGGAGGCACATGTACTTTGTCAGCATAGATCTGACACTTGTGACAGGTGTTGTACCCCAATTTTTGCCCCTAAGATCCCTTCATCATACCATGTTGATTCACTCACAACAAGATCACACTAGGATTCTTGGTTCCCCTCCCTACTTTGAGTTTTGCTCCTTTTGAGGGATTACCAAGCACCTTGACTTATGTTCCTTTTGTGATCATTAATATTGTTTTGATTTCTTCACTTAACTAATAAAATACAATGTTGGCTTGTCTTGCTTGTTATCCATGTAGGTGCAGGCAATGAGATTTAACAAGCTACCCCAAGGGTTCATGAGTTTATTTCCATGCCCTAGTCAATATAGCTTGAGAAGTTCAAACCTCACCATTGGATTGGTTTTGGGAGAATTGGAATGGCAAGGTTTCTTTGGTTCATCACATTTCAAGGCTATTAGATTTGACTCAAAAGTACAAGGGGTTGATTGGAGAAGTTGTCATGTTTGGACAAGGCCTTGTTCCTATTGGTCACAAGAGCATATTTCTATCAAAATTCAAGATATGGAAGTGGTTTTGGTGGCTATTAGTCTTAATTATCATCCTCAACAACTTTTATTCACAAAACAATAATATTGGTACAAGAAGTTTGTTCAAACTTGTCAAAGTTCCTCAAGGCATTCTCTTAATCTAAAAACTAGGGTTTTGAATTTCAAAGGAGCATATCTTGCTCACCATTTGGTATGTTTGAGTGATTCCAAAGGCATCCTTCTCTTAAAAGGGTTATCAATAAATCACTTCAAAAATTCCAAAAAGTTTTCATGTGGAAGAAACTTGGTGAAGAAGAAAGATTACAAGTCATCCAGATGAATCCATAATTTTACATAAGTAACTTCAAATGATCATAACTTGGTCAATTTTTATCACCTTGAGTCCATTATTTTTCCATAATGATCTTGAAGATGTGAACTTTATGCCTTCTTTTATGTGAAAAGTGGGAAAATGGATGGAGGCTTCCCTAAATATGAAAAAGTTTATAGGTCATTTCATGAGTTTTGGCCAACTTCAACAAGTCATAACTTGCTCAATTTTTGGAGATTTTGAGTCATTCAAGTTTCAAAATGTCATTCAAGAGATCTAATTCATTCCATTTTTTTGTCAAGGGAAAATTCCAAGTGGAAGACCATGTTTAGATGCAAAAGATTATAGGTCATTTTTGAAGAAGAATTTGAAATATTTCTAAGTATAGAAAGTCAACCCTTTTTCTTCAACTTTGACTCAATGCAACTTTCAGCTCAAGCATCCATTTAACTCCATTCTTTTTTCATTACAAAGCTTGTAACCTCGTCTTTCCTAAGCATCAAGAATCATGCCTTGAGACCCCTTGAGCTGAGAATGCCATAGTTTCAAAAATGGTAACTTGGAATTGAAGTTTCCTTCCAAGTCGGAATTTGAATTTCATGTTACAACCTCTAGACCTCAAATTAACACACATTTTGGGTCTAAACATGATTAGCCAACTTTCCCAAGTGGATTAGTGCATCAAAATGCAAGAATTGGATGAGTTTTGATGAAGTTTGGATCACACTTCACTCGTGCATCAGGATTACACGAATTCCCTCCAAAACGCATCATTCACTCTTCCTATTGATCCCACTCGCTTCTCCTATAAATACATGAACTATCCCATTCAATTTCCCAAGCTTGGATAGCCAGAATCGCCTTGCCAAACTTGCTCCATAACTCAATTTTCTGTAACTTTAAAATGCATTCTCGAGCCTTTTTCCATCCAATTTTTTCATCAATTCACCTTCCTTGATCATCCCTGAAGCTAGCCACATAATTACATTCAAGAATAATGCCCTATATTGCTCCATAGGAGTCCAGTTTCAGAGCTCTGCAACTCAACTTCAATAGGTAGATTCCTTCATCAATTCATCAAAACTCTGATATCATTATGTTGCTCTCATTGCCTTGGTTCTAGTTGCAACACTTACCTTTTATTGGAAACACGTTTTGACCACAAAATTTAAAATCCCTTTTCAAAACATTCCTTCCAAATTGGTTGAGCTACAGTTTATATAAATTTAGCGCGAGAGTGTGGTTGTCTTCGTCTTGAAGAGACGAAGCGAATGGCATAGGTCTGAGCTTCTGATTTTACAGTTTGAGAGACCTGCAATTCGTGATGGCTGGAGGTTGAAGATGACCAACGTGTCATCTTCCAACCAATGAAGGCGCGCCATCTCTATTTTTCAAATCTGATTAATTAATGATTATGTACATTATTCACTAATGACCATGATATACACAACGCGCCAAATCCTTTTGATTTGATTACTAACGCGTTTTGACTCTCATCCAATGGTCCACATATTTTACTTTTATTTTCTTTTTCTGATTTTTATTATTTTAATTGTTTTAAATTTCAAAAAAATAATAGAAAATTCATTTTTAGTCCAAAAAATCTGAAAAAATTATGAAAAATATTTTTAATTATTCTCTTTCTGATTTTTATTTTTTCACAATTTAATTTCATGTTTTGGTATTTTTATGAATTTTACACTTATTTGATTTGTTTTAAATGTTTAAAATTTTTTATACATTTTAAAATTCTGAAAATATTCTGGAATGATCCAAAGATATTGTGACAGATATTGGTGACCTTATTTTATTTTTGTTTCTGACTTTACTATTTTTTACCATTTTTTGTTTATTTTACCCATTCATTTTAATTTTAAAAATAGTTTCTAACTTTAAAAAAATTACCAAAAAATTTGTAAAATTATTTGAGCCTTTTTCTGATTTTTCTATGGTCTTACTTTTTATTTCTTGATTAATTTGAACATAGTTGATATTTTTCTCATTATTTTCTATTTTTAAAATCTTTTTTTGTGTATATTAAATGTGATATTATTTTGTGACTATTTTCAGGCTGATCTTGGGTTAGATTTTGGACATGAACTTTATTAACATCATTGGATCCATGGTGTTGAGTTTAACTCCACAAAAATGGATGAATGATTTTAATAATAGTTTTATTAAAATTTAATTCAATTGTGGTTTGTGTATTTTTTCCCCATCCCTCTTCATCTCATCCCCTTCTTATTGCACTAGATGTTGCTGGAGCATGATCTCTATATCATGTCTCAAAACAAATGGTGCATAAATTGCTATTGACCGGTGTTGTACCCCAAAATTTTCCCTCCCATATTCTTCAAGGTTTGTCAAGAATCATCTTCAAATGGTTCAAGACTTCTCAAGGGTTGCACAGTCCAAATGCCTCCTAAGCCAATCAAAATTAGGGTTTTGGTTATCTCATGGAATTTGGGGTTTTTAGTGGTCCAATCAAGTCCCACAAGCCTATAGATATTGTCAAGCATCTACATGTCAAGTTTCAAGACTCACATGGTCAAATTACACAGTCAAAAGCTCCATTTGCTTCACAATCAACTACAGGGGTAAAATGGTCATTTGGCAGTCAAAAGTCAAATTTTTTGGTCAGCATCTTATTTTGAGTCCACAATCATCATTTGATCAAGTCTTGATCATGATTCCACAAGCATGGCTCAGAAATCATCAAGGTGCAAAAAGTTACTATTTTTGGACAGTAGAAAAGTCAACTGTATCTTGACCAAAGCATAACTTTGTCATGGTTCATCAGAAAAATCCCATCCAATGCTCATTTTGAAGGGGATGACATTTCCTACAACTCATCTTCACATTCCAAGTCTAATAAATGCTCTCACAAAAAGTTATCAATTTCTACATTATAGGTCAATTTCAAAAGTCAACAAAAATGCACTTTAAGTCAAAGACCATAACTTGAGATTGGTAAATCCAAATGACATGGGACCAAATGCATTGGTTAGAGGACTTCAAGAACTTTCCAAAATGTCCAAGAACATATTCATATGATCAAAATTGAGCAAGATATGCATTGGAGAAGTTGGGAAATTTTTGTGAATTTGCAAAAGTCAACTATCCTTAAATCTTCAATTTTTGACAAAAGGGCCCACTTTCTTCCACTTGATTCAGCCTTGTCATGCCACACAAGTGTCCCATGATTAATTTCAAGATCAAACATTTATTTTTCTATTTTATTTAATTTTTACTGATTTAATTAATTTTAAATCTATAATAATTCAAATAAAATCTAAAAATCAATGGAATAGTATTTTTATGATTTGAACAACTTTAATATATCATGTTCCAACTAACCAATTCGTGCTAAGCTTTTTTTGTGCATAAAATCTTAGATTTTCTTCAAATTTGGAAAGGTTTTCAATGGTGGTCAATCAAATCTCCAAACTTCAATACACAAAGATACATGCCCAAATTTTCTCCTAGACTGACTGCCTTATACATATGCAAGGAGGCTAAACCTAATTCACGACCTAAGGATTGCTAAAAACGGCCAAGGCAAAACTGAAAATTGTTGGAAAAGTGGGTGATCAAGAGCAGTATTGCAGGCGTTTTCAAACCAAAAGGAGCACGTAGCCTTCTTCCTTGCTATCCACTGAAGCTAACGCGATCAACACCATGTCCTAAAACCCCCTGAACAACGCTGTAAGTTATCACGAAGTCAGCCTTGAACACGAAATCGCAACTCTCAATTCTTGCACTTTTTCTTCAAAGCATTGGCATATTCATGTTTCTTGTTTGATTTCTAACCTAATGGCAATATTCAATTTTGTTTTTATGCCCTATACTATGATACCCGACTCTAGGGTTTATGGGCTTGCTTTTTAGGCATTTTCAATGCAGGGAAAATTGGTCACCATAATTGGTACAGGAGTGATCAGGAGATGGAGACGAGACCAACCATGGTCTTGGAATGAATTTTTGCAGCCTAGGGACGATTTTAGGAAAGGCCTACGAAACTTCCTGCGGATAAAAATACGCAGGTAAATAACCAGCAATTTTGATGAAGAAGACGATGATGTGTTGCAGCATGATTGGCCCATTTAAAATTAAAGCACGTTTTTTTGTTTTGCTAGCCTATTAATTGATTTATGAATATTATATTTAGTCTTTATTACACTAACAAATAAACAAGGCAGTTGGGTTGGTTGAAGCGCACATGCATAGTCCCTTGGGACCTGGGTTCGAATCCCAGGTCCCCCAAAACCCTTTGTGCTATTTTATTTCAGGAAGTTATGTACAACACTCCAAGCAAGTCTCACCATACGCCTCATCCAGATGAACGCCAAGTGGCCACAGTCACAAATCCAGTGGTCATAAGATGATCCTCACCATACTCCTAGTCAACCCACGCGTAGGAAAATCCAGAAAGTCAGAAGGGCTTGAGTGTTATTGGGCTTGAATATTGCTAACAAAACCCCAAAGCTGGCCCATCACCCCCCTGGTTTATTATTTCTTTTTATTTTTCTTTTCTTTTATTTTATTTTTACTAACTATTATTATTATTATTACTATATTAATTTAACTAACCTAATTAATATTTTTTATAATAAAATTCAGAAAACAAAAGAATGTAAACATTTTTATTATTATTTATTAATTTCACTTTATTTTTTGTAAATAAATATAATTCATTAATTTAGTTAATTAGGTTAACTTTAATTTTTTCCACAATAAATAAAATTAATATAGAAATTAGGGTTTTACTAACTTTTGACTTTATTTTATTTTTATTTTATTTTTATTTTATTTTCATTAAAACATAAAAACTAAGAAAAAAATACTTTTTCTTTTAATTAATTGATTAATTAGTTTTAGGGTTAATATTTAATTAAATGCAAAAAGGACCAAACTTCTTTCTTTTCTCAAAAAGAGTCAAAACCCTAAAGACTTTTCCGGATTCAATTTCCTTTCGCGCATATTTATTTTGATTATATTTATGTAACTGCTCCGAGAATGTAATAGATAATTATGACTTTTATCACTTTCTTTATTTTCTCGCAATTTATTTTTTAAGGGTTATGTTTTTGGCGATGTAAATACCCGACACCTTGTAATAACGTAGATTTATCTTTCCGCAATTTATTTTCCGCACAATTATTAACTGTTAATTATGCATGCAAGACTTGTATGAAAATAAAACCAACTCGTAGCTCACCATAATACATGTGCAAAGATAATTTAAACTGATTCCTGACACACATGCACATGCCACTCCTAGGGTACGCCTCACTTGGTTGCCTCGACGTAGTCATTGAGTATAGGGTGTTTTAGAGGTCTCCCTCCTGTCTAAAGATCCAGTTTCCTCGAAACGGTTGCCTCAGATAAAAAAGGATCTAGGACATTAGGGTTACCGCTAAGGCGTACTACTATTGCTTTGGTGACCACACATGTCCCTATAATTGAATTGACCCAAATAACTCCAACGACGGTGCTACCTACTCCTCAATAGTGGGATAGTACTGTCTAAAGGACTCTTACATAACTTAATTCCTTAGAGTAGGTAGATTTCTCCTGGGTACTTGCTCTTTCAAAAAACAAAAACAACTTTTCACACCTACACTTTCAAAAAGTTTTCAAACAAACACTTCATACACTCTTGAGGACAGATACAAGAGTTACCTAGAAGTTTTCAAAATGAAACTTTTTTTTCAAAACCCACAAACACAAGAAAAGCAAACAATTTTTGAAAACATAGTGAGCAAGTACCTAAGAGCCCGTGGATAACCACGGATAAAAAGGGTGCTAACACCTTCCCTTTCTATAATCTACCTCCCGAACCGAGAAACATCTCGAAAAGGAATTTTGCTGTGCTTTTGTCCTTTCCTTGTTGGAGAACATAAAAGACGGTGGCGACTCTTTCTTACCTCGACATTTCGCGAACCAACATTTCAAAACAGTCAGTTCTATTTCCACCGATCACAGAACTGGCGACTCTGCTGGGGAATATTAAGTGAGGTGTACCTTAGGATTAGATCATTTTATGTTTTCAATTGCTTGCTTTGTTTGCTTTAATATTATGGGCTTGCATCGGAGTTTCATAGATCCTAACCCGGATCTGGGGAATATCCTTTAGGTAGCATAAGCTGTGAGGGACCTGTCCGGCGTAGACCGACACGGGTGAAGCAGTGGCTACGTTGGTGTGACACCTTGGTCTGTACCGATATCCCTTGTGTTGGAACGAGGATAATATGGGTCTTCTGAGGAGTCATTAAGCACCAACCGACCTTAGAACCCTAAATTGACCCAACTTGGCCATAGAATAGTAGCAGTATGCTACACTCATTGAGGCTAAACTCTCGCGATGGTTCTGGCCGCAAGAAAAGATTGCGAAGTTGGAGTTATGACCGATTGAGGGTAGCTAGTGATATTGAGATCCTCTAGAACCGGGTTACTATTTTCTAGGAAAGGTTTTAACCAACGAAACTGAAAGAGGGTAGTACCTAAACTTCATGCTGGCCTAAACTCTAAGGGCTATCTTGTGTGACTTGTGTGCCTTACCATGTTTGCCTTTGTGAATACTTGTGGTGTGCTTTATCATAACATCATACCATCATACCATTGCATGCATCCTGCATAAGGACTGACCCATTTCAAAGACAAGAGGGTTTCATCTTTGCTCTGTTTTGTAGGACATTATGATGCCCATGCGAAGGAATACTATCCGGCTCAACTTTGTTCACCCACCTGATTGACTTAAAGAATTGGTTGACAGAATTCCAAATACTACTTCCTTCATCCAGAGGCATGACTCTCTTCTCGGTTTAGTCACTTCAAAGTGGGACCAACAGCTGATAAGTGTCCTGACTCAGTTCTATGATCCCCTATATCATTGCTTCACCTTTCAAGACTTCCAGCTGGTCCCTACCCTGGAAGAATTCTCTGATTTGCTTGGTATCCCTGTTTTGGAACAAACTCCATTCACTAGTTGGGAAAAGACCCTTAGGCTTGAGGAGGTTGCTGCAGCCCTTCCCTTGACCAACAAAGAGGTAATGGATAACTGGGTGACTAGAAGTGGAGTTAAGGGCTTTTTGGCTAAGTTTCTGATTGGTTAGGCTAATAGTTTCTGGAATGACTTAGACTTCAGGGCGTACGAAGACATTCTGGCTCTCTTAATCTATGGTCTGGTTTTGTTTCCAAATCCTGATACCTTTGTTAATGTCAATGCTATAAGGATCTTCATCTCTCGGAACCATGTACCCACTCTCTTAGGTGACATCCTGCAACAACTCTATGCTCGTACTGCCCGAAGACGGGGAACCCTGTGGTGTTGTGCTCCTTTATTAGTGAGGTGGTTTATTTCGCACCTCCCTAAGTTCGTGCTGAAGAACAAAGAAGGAAGAGGTTGGGCTCATAGGTTAATGTCTCTCACTGATAATGACATCATTTGGACTCTCAGAGGTTTGGATGAGGTAGCTGTTATTGATCGTTGCGGAGAGTATCCTAATGTTCCATTGATCGGTACCCAGGGAGGAATCTCTTATAATCCATGTTTAGCTCTCCGTCAGTTTGGAAGAGCCAGAAGAGCAGGGCCTCATGAGATGTTAGTGCCTCACATCAGTTTTAAGTTTCAGGTAGACAGTGACGAGCTGCGTCGTAGATTCATCCGGGCTTGGGACAGAATTCACAAAGCTGACCCACATGAGTTGGGACCGAAGACTTCTCTACCAATGGAATCCTACTACAGATGGGTCCGCATCCGTGCTCAGAAGTTAGGTATGCCATACGAAGCTGTCAGGCCTATCATTCTTGAAGTTCCTGATAGAGACGGGGTTCCTCCAACTATTCTCCCTCCTCAGATACCCACTGATGTTGACACACTAAAGAGGTCTTGGGCACAACTACAGGAAGAACGGGATTCTTATCGGGAAAGGTTCAATGAACAGGAACAGAAGATCCAGAAGCTGACCAAGCAATTGGAGAACGAGTGAATCCTGAATGACTATATCCGTACTGAGAAGAAGAGGCCATGGGAGCACTGATGGGCCTTGGATGTTCCTTTTACAGCTTTTATTTCCTTTTCAGTATTTTCATTCTTGTAACGCCTAAGGGAAGTTTGTTGAACAATTTAAAAGTTGAATCTAATAAAGTGTGTTCCTTTTTGGTCTACAAAGTTGAATCCCGATTGTCTTTGAAAACATAAATCATACGCATTCCATGCATCATATGCATAACAGGTACCCTTTTTCTTCAGGTTGCTTAATCTTCTTCGCTGTTTATTTCAGCGATCATCATGTCTTCTGAACCTACTACAGAACAAGCTATCAAGGCCCTCCAGGCCCAGAACGCCCAGTTTCAAGAGTTGGTCATGAGCTTAGCCCAGGGACAACAGGAATTGAAGACTCTACTTTTGAAGAAGAAGAAGAAGAGGACTGTTTTATTCAACACTGGACGGAGGTTTGGAAATGGACTACAAAATGAGGCTGATCTAGCTACTTCCTCTGTAGGGAAGGATAGTCCCCAAGAGAGAAGGGTTCCTAGTCCCGTGGTCTCCGACAACGAGACGGATTACAATGATAAACAGTACCCTCCTGCTGAGGATAAACAGCTGGAGGACCGTTTAAGTGCTATGGAGATTCAACAAGTGCCCGGGTTAGACTTTGGGGACCTAGGATTATCTTCTGGGGTGGTGATTCCCCACAAATTCAAGGCGCCTGCTTTTGGAAAGTACGACGAAGCTTCTTGTCCTAAACTGCATCTCAGATCATATGTAAGGAAGATCCAACCGTATACTGCTGACAAGAATTTATGGATCCATTTCTTCCAGAATAGTCTTTCAGGGACTCAACTCGAATGGTTCTATCAGCTGGATGGAGCCAGTATTCGAAACTGGAAGGACTTGGCTACTGCATTTTATAAGCAGTATCAGTATAATTCCGACCTTGCTCCTACGCGTACCCAACTCCAGGGTATGTCACTAGGGACGGGTGAAGGATTCAAGGAGTATGCGCAAAAGTGGAGAGACCTGGCTGGAAGAGTGCAGCCACCTTTGACCGACCGTGAACTTGTGGATATGTTCTTGGGGACCCTGTCTGGTCCTTTCTTCAACCATCTGATTGGGAATTCTTCTGCTGGGTTTACAGACCTTATCTTGACTGGTGAGAGAATAGAAGCTGGTATCAAGTCTGGGAAGATACAGAAGGGTGCCTCCTCGAGTACTGAAAAGAAGCCCTTCAAGAAAGAATCTAGTGCTGTTTATGGTTCAAGGAGACAAAATAAACCGTAATGCCACCAAGCTGTCAACGCGGTGGTAATTTCAAAGCCTGCTGTTGCTCCTCGGCAATATAACCAACCAAGGGGTGAGAGACCCAAAAGGCAGTACACTCGGCTCAGCATGACCCTGTCTCAGATATTGCCGCAACTACTGTCAACCAATCTGGTAACTGTCAAAGAAGCTCCGAAGGTAGTGAACACAACATCTCCAAAGTATAACCCCAATGCCCGCTGCGCTTATCACTCTGATAGCCCGGGGCATACTACGGATGATTGTTGGGCTCTGAGGAATAAGGTTCAGGACCTTATTGATGCTAAAGAGATAGAGTTCGAGGCGCCCGAAAGGCCCAATGTTGTGACTACTCCCATGCCCAAGCATGGAGTGAATGCTGTGGAAGAAGACCTGTATGTAGCCTCTGTGGATGATATTGTTACTCCGCTGTTGACTGTCAAAAGGAACCTGTTGCTAGCCAGTTTATTACCGGGATGTAGTAAAGGTTGCCGGCTATGTTCTGTTTCACCTGCTGGTTGTCCTTTGTTGAAGTCAGGCGTCAAAAACCTGATGGATAACAAAGAGATCCTTTTCGAAAAGGTTGTTGTTCCTGCTATCCCTACTGAAGAAGTGTCCATTGTTACTATTTTCAACAATTCTCCTAAGGCTCCCTCAAAGAAGCCTGTCAAAATCATGTCTACTCAGAAGATTGCTCCTATCATCATCACTGTTCTGGGGCCCATCCCCTATACATCCGACAAAGCTGTCCCGTGGCACTATGGGGCAGACGTTTACGTGCTTGGAGTTAAACAAGAGTTTGATACTAGTACCGGCGTCAGCAACATCATCGGGCCTGCCAAAGTCACTCGTAGTGGTAGGCTGTTCTCACCAAATATTGCGCCACCAACTATCCAGAGACCTATTGTCATCACACCTGCCAGTGTGCCTATCCTCCTTCCTGATCAAGATCCTACTTCTACCCCTGTTGCCGAGTCATCTGACGCTCGGGGCAAAGGGATTGCTACTGATTTGCCTGCCCAGACAGAGGCACCAAAGACAACCACTGTTGAAGCTTCCAAGCAGGAGATAGAAGAGATTCTCAAGATTATCAAAAAGAGTGATTTTAATGTAGTTGAGCAGCTGGGGCACACCCCATCTAAAATTTCTATGCTATCACTATTGTTGTGTTCAGAGGCCCATGCCAAGGCTCTGATTACCTTCCTGAAGACGGCCCACGTGCCACAAGAGACGTCAACTGATCAATTTACCGAGTGTGTGTCCAACTTAACTGTCGATAATGGTCTGGGTTTCTCTGACGTTGATCTGACTGCTAAGGGGAAGAACCATAATGATGCCCTGCATGTCTCTATTGAATGCAGGGGCACTACTCTTGCCCATGTGCTGGTTGACACTGGGTCCTCGTTGAATGCATTGCCCAAGAAAGCTCTAGACAGGCTGGATTGTGAGGGTTTAGAGCTCAAGCCAAGTAACATTGTTGTCCGGGCCTTTGACGGGTCCAAAAGGATGGTACATGGTGAAGTTGACATTCCAATCAGGGTTGGTTCGTAGGTCTTTTATTCAACATTCTATGTGATGGACATCCGACCGTCCTACTCTTGTTTGCTGGGTCGTCCTTGGATCCACAAGGCTGGAGCTGTGACCTCCACTCTACATCAGAAGCTGAAATACCCGGTCAGAGGGAAGATCGTAACAGTTCAAGGGGAAGAAGAATATATGGTCAGCCACCTCAACTCGTTCCGGTATGTAGAGATGGATGGGGAGTTCATTGAGACCCCCTTTCAACACTTTGAAGAGGTCCCTCAGACATTGGCATCAACAGAAACAGTGATTGAAGATCCTCCTTTGAAGATGGCTTCCTTAAAGGATGCCCGGGCTGTTATTGAGAAGGGTGAGTGTGCAAACTGAGGCCGACTTCCTGATTTCACTCCAAAGACTGACAAGTTTGGTTTGGGTTTCACTGCAGAAGCTCAGAGGGCTGTGCGTAGTGCAAGGATTGGAAGACCTCTTGTATTCATCACCAACCCGGGAGTGAATGCTATTGAAGACAACATGGAGGAATCTGAATTCGACAGCTGGATCTACCCTACGACCGACGATGGACCGAACAACTGGACTGCGAAAGACTTCGTACCTATTACTTTTGTCACTCAGTAATGAACTCATTTGTTTTGAATTTGTAACAAACAATAATTTGAAACTTTATGGTCCGGTGTCTTACCCGGGGCACCGTGGCTTCATTTGTGAGGGCTTTTGTGTGTCATTTTCATATATCATTAATAAAAGCATTGGACATTTTTTGCATTTCAAATCTTGCGCTCCTTGTCTTTCTTTATTATATATTGCAAAACAGATATATTTACACACACTCACCTATACAGGTTCCAATCCACTCTGGATCTCACTGGTAACGACTCTGCTACTGCCAGTTATGACTTTGAAAATCCGATCAACTTAGCCGAAGACGAAGGTGAAGATGATTGCGAAGTGCCTGGTGAGCTCGCAAGACTGTTACTCCAGGAAGAGAGGGCCATTCAGCCACATGAAGAGCCAGTGGAAACGGTAAATCTGGGTACTGAGACAGAGAGAAAGGAAGTCAAGATTGGTGCCAATCTGGAGCTTAGTGTGAAACAACGGTTGATTCAGATGCTGCATGACTACGTGGAAATCTTTTCCTGGTCTTACGAAGACATGCTTGGGTTGGATACCGACATTGTGGTTCATCACCTGCCTACCAAGGAAGAATGCCCTTCGGTAAAACAGAAGGTCCGCCGTATGCGTCAAGAGATGTCCGAGAAAATCAAAGCTGAGGTTATGAAACAATTTGACGCCGGTTTTCTAGCAGTGACTTCTTACCCTCAGTGGGTTGCCAACGTGGTTCCAGTGCCGAAGAAAGATGGTAAGGTCAGAATGTGTGTTGATTACAGGGATTTGAACAGGGCGAGCCCTAAGGATGACTTCCCTCTACCTCACATCGACGTTCTGGTTGACAATACTGCTCAACATAAGGTATTCTCCTTCATGGATGGGTTCTCAGGTTATAATCAAATCAAGATGGCTCCTGAAGTCATGGAGAAGACCACTTTCGTTACTCAGTGGGGCACCTTTTGCTACAAGGTCATGCCTTTTGGGTTGAAAAATGCTGGGGCAACCTACCAATGTGCCATGGTTGCTCTGTTCCATGATATGATCCATCACGAGATTTAGGTATACGTCGACGATATGATTGCAAGGTCCCAAACGGAGGAGGAACACCTTGACCATCTGCAGAAGCTGTTTGACCGTCTGAAGTTGTACAAGCTGAGGTTGAACCAGAACAAGTGCACCTTCGGGGTGAGATCTGGAAAACTACTAGGTTTTGTCGTGAGCGACAAAGGTATTCAAGTGGACCCTGCCAAAGTGAAAGCCATAGAAGAGATGCCAGTTCCCAAGACAGAGAAAGAAGTCAGAGGCTTTCTAGGACGTCTGAACTACATTGCCCGATTCATCTCGCACCTAACTGCTACCTGTGGACCAATCTTCAAGCTGCTGAAGAAAAATCAGGTAGTACGTTGGAACGATGAATGTCAGGCCGCTTTCGAAAGAATCAAAGAGTATCTCCAAGAACCACCCATCCTTATGCCACCGGTTGAAGGGAGACCTCTAAGCTTATACTTGACAACTCAATGGGGTGTGTGCTGGGGCAGCATGACGAGTCTGGCCGAAAAGAGCATGCTATTTATTACCTTAGCAAAAAGTTTACCGACTGTGAGACCCGATACTCACTGCTCGAGAAAACTTGATGCGCTTTGGTATGGGCTGCTCGCCGGCTAAGGCAGTATATGTTGACTCACACTACTCTGTTGATCTCAAAAATGGATCCAATCAAGTACATATTCGAAAAGCCTGCCTTGTCCGGAAGAATAGCAAGATGGCAAATGATCTTGACCGAATACGACATCCAGTACACGACTCAGAAAGCAATCAAGGGAAGTGTATTGGCAGACCATTTGGCACACCAGGCAGTGGATGACTATCAGTCCATGAACTTTGAATTTCCATACGAGAATATCATGGTAGTGACTGATTGTGAAGTCCCTGGACCGGATGAAGGACCTGAGGAAGGATCCCGATGGTCTATGCACTTTGACGGAGCCTCAAACGCTTTGGGTAACTGTATCGGCGCTGTGATCATATCTCCAAAAGGCTCTCATACTCCACTTACCGCCCGACTATGTTTCAAATGCACCAACAACATGGCAGAGTATGAAGCATGCATCATGGGTCTTCGAGCTGCAATCGAGCTAAGGATTAAGTTTCTTAGTGTCTTCGGAGATTCTGCTCTCGTGATCAGTCAGATCAAAGGCGAGTGGGATACGAAACACCCAAATCTTATTCCTTACAAGGATTATGTGTTGATGTTCATCCCCCATTTCGAGGAGATAACTTTTGAACACTTTCCAAGAGAGGAGAATTAGTTGGCGGATGCGCTGGCTACGTGTCTTCCATGTTCAAAGTCAAATGGGACAACGAGGCTCCCCGGATCATTATCTGGAAGTTAGATGAACCTGCACATTGCTGTGATCTTGAGACAGAGGAGGCAACAGAAAAGCCTTGGTATCATGAAGTGAAGAGGTACTTGGAATCTCAAGAATACCCCGAGGGCGCATCTGTTAATGACAAGAAGTTTCTGAGAAGGTTCGCGGCAAAATTCTTCCTCAGCAATGACATTCTCTATAAACAAAACCATGATTTAACCTTACTGCGTTGTGTGGATAAGACTGAAGTGGAAAGAATCATGGCAGAGCTGCATGAAGGTACCTTCGGAACGCATTCTAGTGGACATACGATGGCAAAGAAAATCCTTCGAGTAGGATATTACTGGTCCACAATGGAAGCCGGCTGTTACCAACATTCTCAGACATGTCACAAATGTCAGATCTACGCTGATAAGGTGCACATTCCTCCAGTTCCTCTGAACGTATTGACAACACCTTGGCCTTTTGCAATGTGGGGCATTGATATGATCGGCGAGATCATACCTACAGCATCCAACGGGCATCGCTTCATTCTTGTGGTGATTGATTACTTTACAAAGTGGGTTGAAGCAGCTTCCTATGCTACCGTAACCAAGAACGTTGTGGCACGGTTCATTCAGCATAACCTGATATGTCGATACGGTGTACCAGAGAGGATCATTACGGACAATGGTACCAATCTTAACAACAAGATGATCACTGAGCTCTGCGAGCAATTCAAGATACATCATCACAACTCTTCTCCTTACCGGCCGAAGATGAATGGGGCTGTAGAAGCAGCTAATAAGAATTGAAATTCTGGCTGCAGATACTCAATGTCACGTTCAATGTTATGACACCGTATCTGACTTACTATATGACAGTAAATACAAAAGCAATAAAGAACACAGTCAATTGTTTACCCAGTTCAGTGTGCAACAACACCTACTCTGGGGGCTACCAAGCCAGGGAGGAAATCCACTATAAGAGATTTTAATTCAGGAATAAACCAACCAGTTTATCTCCTTCACTTAAGACCTACCCAATGCAATTCCAATCTAAGTACAACTTAAACCTGAGTTCCTACTCACTCCCCCTCAATCACAGCAGTGATACATAAACCAATTTGACTTAAGAATTGATGAAGACACTCTTCAAAAACAAACACTTGATTAAGCTTCACAGCTTTTTAATCAAGCAACACAATCACTCGTGCTTCACAGCTTTGAGTGATGCACACAACTAACTTGACTCTGCTTCACAGCTTTAGTCAAGGAACATTCAAACACTCTTGCTTCAAAGCTTTGAGTGCTACACAACCCTTACAATTAGAAACCTATTCCAAGGCACTTATCACAATGATAATTGCTTGGAGTACAATAATCAAATCTATACAGATTACAAATGATCTTTTGATCAATAAAGAGCGATCCTTGAAAAACAGCAGCTCTGTTGAATATATAGCAGCTGCAACTTCAATTAGGGTTTCCAAAAACCTAGGGTTAATTTCGTTTGACCTAAAGACCAGGTCACAGGACTTTATTAACCAGGTTAGGGTTGAGCTAGGTTACCACTCAGAAAACGCAGGATTATGTTCAGGAAGGACTGAGTTATTTCCTGAAAAAACTCAGACTTATCCAATCCTGCAATCCTGTTAGTTCAGAACAGGATGTCATAACATCTGTTATGACATCTGAGAAAACCTGTCTACTGATTTAGCAAAATGTGATCATTTTGCAAAATGCTCAGATACACACTTATAAACATCAGTATTTGAATTACACTATTTTTCTGCAAAGGTACCTAATGAGTCAGTACAAACTGAACTAGAATGTTATGACATCAGTCATGACATTCACACATACACTTGGGATTTACCAAAAATGCAAGCCAATACCTAAACACCTACAAACTCCCCCTTTGGCAGATTTTTGGCTAAAGACCCTAAATAATCAGAGATAGATAGCAGCAGAAATAAGTGACAGCAGAAAAATAGAATGTCAAGTACTAATTAAGTAAGTACCAAAAATATTCTCCCCCTCTTTAGCCACAAATGGGCCAAAGATACATGTTCATAAAATTATACAGTTATCCAAAACAAAATAATAAGAGCAGCAGTAGAAAACAGCTGAATACACTTCCAAACTCCACCAGATATCAGCAACCAACCTTCAAGCACTGTCATCAGATCCAGAGGATTCAGGCTTCTTTCTTTTCTTGTTAGCAATGTCATCATTCTTCTCTTTGTTTGATGTCTCAACATTCTTAGAGACATCTGGATTTGTTTCAGCATTTGAGCTTTCTTGGTTCAGAGGAACAGAAATGCCAGGAACTGAGTGGTTCTCGTTCAGAATTCTTGAAACAATTTTTGCTATTGCTTAATTAACATAGGCTGTCCCTTCCCTATTTGCAATTTCAGGGGGAACTGAAGAAGAAGGATGAGATGGATTACCAGAGGCAGAAGCTTGGGGCTTTCCTGCATGTCTTGTTCTCAACTCTTTGACCTTGGTGGGGTTAGTTCCCACTTTTCTATGAGAGGAGATCTCCAGAACGTCAGAGTCCAGACAAGAGGAGATTGTCCCAGAATCTTGATCAGAGGAAGAGGTTGAAATGGTCGTATTGGATGATGATGGTGTTTGAGACATTTTGACAGTTTTAGAGGACCAACAGCAACTGAGGAGAAATTTCTGATTGAGAGACTGGGTTTTGATGAGGAGACGAGAGAGGAAGGAAGCAAGGGAGTGTCTATTCAACTTCTTAAAAGAATTGTACAATTTTAAACCAATCAGAACAGGCATAATTCCTTTGATCCTTGTTTTAAGAAAAATTAATTGCTACAATTCCTCATGTTGGCAAATACCCAGCTTACCCCTTAAGTTTTCAAATTGATTTGCATCCAGAGCCTTGGTAAAAATGTCAGCCAGCTGTAGCTCAGTGGCAACATGTTCCAATTTGATTGTCTTCTCTTCTACAAGGTCTCTGATAAAGTGATGTCGTATGTCAATATGTTTGGTCCTGCTATGCTGAATGGGATTCTTGGATATGTTGATTGTACTCAGATTGTCACAGTACAATGTCATAACATCTTGTGTGACATTATACTCAGTGAGCATCTGTTTCATCCATATCATTTGAGAGCAGCTACTACCAGTTGCAATGTATTCAACTTCAGCAGTGGAAAGAGACACACAATTCTGTTTCTTGCTGAACCAGGAAACCAGATTACTTCCCAAAAAGAAACATCCTCCAGAGGTGCTTTTTCTATCATCAGCACTACCAGCCCAATCAGCATCACAGTAGCCAGTCAGAGCTGGTTCACAGCCATAAGTATACATCAATCCATAGTTGTAAGTACCACTTACATACTTCAAAATTATCTTCACTTGATTGATATGACTGACTTTGGGATCAGCTTGGTATCTAGCACAAACTCCAACTACAAAGGCAATATCAGGTCTGCTGGCAGTTAAGTACAACAAGCTTCCTATCATGCTTCTGTACAGACTTTGATCCACCTTAACCCCACTTGCATCTTTGGAAAGATTTAGATGAGTAGGAGCAGGAGTCCTTTTGTGACTTGCATTCTCCATACCAAACTTCTTTACAATATTCTTAGCATACTTGCTTTGAGATAAGAAGATTGAGTCCTCCATCTGTGAGACTTGTAGTCCAAGAAAATAAGTTAGTTCTCCCATGAGACTCATTTCAAATTCAGCATGCATCTGGTCAGCAAAGTGTTTAACCATATGTTCTGACATTCCTCCAAACACTATGTCATCAACATATATTTGGGCAACCATCAACTTCCCTCCTTCAGTTTTGACAAAGAGAGTTTTGTCCAAGCCTCCTTTTCTGTAGCCTTTGTCTGAGAGAAACTTTGTTAACCTGTCATACCATGCTCTAGGAGCTTGTTTCAGGCCATATAGAGCTTTTCTCAATTTGTAGACATGATCAGGATGGGTTGGATCCACAAAACCTTTAGGTTGTTCCACATAAGCTTCCTCATTTAAGTACCCATTTAGAAAGGCACTTTTCACATCCATCTGAAATAACTTGAACTTCAGAAGACAAGCAATTGACAACAAGAGTCTGATTGATTCCAACCTGGCTACAGGTGCAAAGGTTTCATCAAAATCAACCCCTTCAACCTGGGTGTATCCTTGAGCAACAAGTCTTGCCTTATTTCTGGTGACAACTCCTTCAGCATCTGACTTGTTCTTGAATATCCATTTTGTCCCAATGATGTTAGTTCCTTCAGGTCTAGGAACCAGTTCCCAAACTTCATGTTGCTTGAATTGGTTCAGTTCATCTTGCATTGCACCAATCCAATATTCATCAGTTAAGGCTTCCTTGACATTTCTTGGTTCCATTTTGGACACAAAACAAGAGTTTGAGATGATTTCTCTAGATCTTGTGATGACTCCACTATTGGGATCTCCTATGATGAGCTCTTTTGGATGATCCTTCTGAATTCTGATGGAAGGAATCTTGCTAGCTTCCTTTGATTCAGATTCTGTTGTGGTGGAGTTGGGTAGGTCATCCTGTTGGGTTGAAGTTTCAAAGAATGTCTCAACAGTACAAGGAACATCTATTTCTTCATGATAGTCATCAATTATAACATTTATTGATTCCATCATGGTTTTGGTTCTGGAGTTGAATACTCTATAAGCTCTGCTGTTTGAGGAGTATCCTAGAAATATGCCTTCATCACTTTTGGGGTCCAGTTTTCTTCTTTGTTCACGATCAGACAGAACATAGCATTTGCTGCCAAACACATGGAAGTACTTCACAGTTGGTTTTCTTCCTTTCCAGAGTTCATATATGGTGGATGAGGTTCCCTTTCTCAAGGTGACCCTGTTATGAACATAGCAAGCTGTATTCATAGCTTCAGCCCAAAAATACATAGGAAGTCTTTTGGCATGTAACATTGCTCTGGCAGATTCTTGTATGGTCCTGTTTTTCCTTTCCACAACTCCATTTTGCTGAGGTGTTATGGGAGAAGAAAACTCATGACTGATTCCTTCTGAAGCACAGAAGTCATCAAACTTGCTGTTTTCAAATTCCTTGCCATGATCACTTCTGATTCTGACAATACATCCTTCCTTCTCTCTTTGAATTCTTTTGCACAGTTCTCTAAAAACTTCAAATGCATCTGATTTTTCCCTAATGAAATTAATCCAGGTGAATCTGGAAAAATCATCCACAACCACATAGGCATATCTTTTACCACCAAGACTCTCTACTTGCATTGGTCCCATCAGATCCATATGGAGGAGTTCTAGAACCTTAGAGGTGGTCAGATGTCTTGACTTTGGATGTGACATCCTAGTCTTCTTACCAACCTGACATTCACCACAAACTCTTCCTTCATCAATTTGCAGTTTTGGAATCCCTCTGACTGCCTTTAAGGAGATAATCCTTTTCATACCCCTTAGATGAAGATGGCCAAGTTTTTGGTGCCACAGTTTCACCTCTTTTTCTTCTTTTGCAATGGAATACACATATGAGAAATTAGTGTTCTCAGCCTCCCACAAGTAACAATTGTCTTTGGATCTGACTCCTTTCATTACTATCTCTTGTTTGTCATTGATTACAAGGCATTCAGATTTTGAGAAATTGACCTTGAATCCTAGATCACACAGTTGACTGATACTAATGAGATTAGCGGTCAGTCCTTTCACCAGCAGTACTTCATTCAGACTTGGAACTCCAGGGCAGTCCAAATCACCACCTCCTTTGATTTCACCTTTAGCCCCATCTCCAAAGGTCACAAAACTAGTGGTGTGAGGCTTAACATTATTGAGGAGGTTCTTGATTCCAGTCATATGTCTGGAACATCCACTGTCAAAGTACCAGTCTTCCTTTGCAGAGACCCTCAAGGAAGTGTGAGCTATTAGTGCAGTAGCCTTTTTCTTCCATTGAGGAGCATGTGGTACCTTTTTAGACTTAGGTTTGACACCTGAGTTCTGATTAGGGTATCCATGTAATCTGAAGCAGAAGGGCTTTATGTGGCCATATCTACCACAATGATGACATTTCCATCTTTGGTACTTTTTCCTCATATGTTTCTGTTCCTGATGTCGAGAGTTGTGTTGAGACATCTGTTTTGACATTTGCTTACCAGAACCAGATTTCGTTGCTTCCATAAATCCTAGACCAGATTTATTTCCCACATTTTGTCCAACCTGTAGGATCTCTTCCAATTTGTCTGTTCCATTTGTCAACATCTTGACAGATTTGGTCATTTGATTCAGTTGTGAGTTCAGCAATTGAACTTCTCCTTCTAGATGACTTATAGTTTCAAGGTTTTCCCTTTTTTCAGCCTCCATCTTTATGATGAGTTTTGATTGTTTCTCATTCTGCACACAGACTTCAGTACTTCTGATACACAATTCCTTGTAAGTATCAGCCAGTTCTTCAAAAGTCACCTCTTCATCACTGATGTCACTTTCAGAGGTACAAACACCAGTTAAAGCAGTAACTCGTTTGGCAGTCTCTTCTTCAGAATTACTTTCTGAATCACAGTCAGACCAAGTAACTGTCATTCCTTTTTGTTTCTTAAGAAAGGTAGGACATTCAGCTCGAATATGCCCATATCCTTCACAACCATGGCATTGAATTCCTCTGCCTTGAACTCCCTTCTCTTCTGACCTTGGTCTTCTGCTGGAACTGTCAATGTTAGAGGGAATGTTATGAACATTAGACCTTGACTTTGGATCTATTCTTTTGATGAGTTTGTTGAACTGTCTTCCAAGCATGGCTACAGCTTCTGAAATGTTTTCTTCAACATCAGTGTTGGACATAAGTGTTATGCTCTTGTTCTTTTTGACACCATTATCAGTGATTCCCATCTCAAAAGTCTGAAGAGACCCAATAAGTTCATCCACTTTCAACTTGCTAATGTCCTGGGCTTCCTCTATGGCAGTTACCTTCATTGCAAATCTTTTAGGCAAGGATCTGAGAATCTTCCTCACCAGTTTTTCTTCTGACATTTTTTCTCCCAGTGCTCCTGAGGTGTTGGCAATCTCCAAGATGTTCATGTGAAACTCATGAATGGTTTCATCTTCCATCATTTTTAGATTCTCAAACTTAGTGGTCAACATCTGAAGTCTTGACATTTTTACTTTGGAAGTGCCCTCATGAGTAGTTCTGAGAGTGTCCCAAACTTCCTTGGCCAGTTCATATTGATGTACTAGTCTGAAAATGTTTCTATCAATTCCATTGAACAAGGCATTTAGAGCTTTTGAATTTCCCAGAGCTAACTCATCTTCTTCTTTACTCCAATCTTCCTCAGGCTTCAGACTGATTGTCCCATCTTTCTCAGTTATGGTGGGATGAATCCATCCTTTGTCAGCAGCTCTCCAAGCCTTTTTGTCCAGAGATTTTAGGAAGGCAATCATACGAGGTTTCCAGTAGTCATAATTAGTTCCATCCAGAATGGGTGGTCTATTTCCAAAAACTTCTTCTTTGTCCATAGTGCCAAAAAGTGATATCCCTAGATCTCACCCAGTAATACAGGCAGGGTGCCTGCTCTGATGCCAATTGAAATTCTGGCTGCAGATACTCAATGTCACGTTCAATGTTATGACACCGTATCTGACTTACTATATGACAGTAAATACAAAAGCAATAAAGAACACAGTCAATTGTTTACCCAGTTCAGTGTGCAACAACACCTACTCTGGGGGCTACCAAGCCAGGGAGGAAATCCACTATAAGAGATTTTAATTCAGGAATAAACCAACCAGTTTATCTCCTTCACTTAAGACCTACCCAATGCAATTCCAATCTAAGTACAACTTAAACCTGAGTTCCTAATCACTCCCCCTCAATCACAGCAGTGATACATAAACCAATTTGACTTAAGAATTGATGAAGACACTCTTCAAAAACAAACACTTGATTAAGCTTCACAGCTTTTTAATCAAGCAACACAATCACTCGTGCTTCACAGCTTTGAGTGATGCACACAACTAACTTGACTCTGCTTCACAGCTTTAGTCAAGGAACATTCAAACACTCTTGCTTCAAAGCTTTGAGTGCTACACAACCCTTACAATTAGAAACCTATTCCAAGGCACTTATCACAATGATAATTGCTTGGAGTACAATAATCAAATCTATACAGATTACAAATGATCTTTTGATCAATAAAGAGCGATCCTTGAAAAACAGCAGCTCTGTTGAATATATAGCAGCTGCAACTTCAATTAGGGTTTCCAAAAACCTAGGGTTAATTCCGTTTGACCTAAAGACCAGGTCACAGGACTTTATTAACCAGGTTAGGGTTGAGCTAGGTTACCACTCAGAAAACGCAGGATTATGTTCAGGAAGGACTGAGTTATTTCCTGAAAAAACTCAGACTTATCCAATCCTGCAATCCTGTTAGTTCAGAACAGGATGTCATAACATCTGTTATGACATCTGAGAAAACCTGTCTACTGATTTAGCAAAATGTGATCATTTTGCAAAATGCTCAGATACACACTTATAAACATCAGTATTTGAATTACACTATTTTTCTGCAAAGGTACCTAATGAGTCAGTACAAACTGAACTAGAATGTTATGACATCAGTCATGACATTCACACATACACTTGGGATTTACCAAAAATGCAAGCCAAAACCTAAACACCTACAAGAATATCAAGAAGATTGTGAAGAAGATGACAGTGACCTACAAAGATTGGCACGAGATGTTACCGTTTACTCTTCATTGGGTACCGTACCTCAGCAAGAACGTCAACAGGGGCAACACCCTTTTCCTTGGTCTATGGCATGGAGGCAGTTTTGCCTATCGAAGTTCAGATACCCTCTCTCCGGATAATGAAGGATGCAGGTTTAAGTGAAGATGATTGGATCCAGACTCGGCTTGATCAATTAAACCTAATCGACAAAAAGAGACTCACTGCTATTTGTCATGGTCAGACGTACCAAAAACGGATGATCAAGGCTTTTAACAAGAAAGTCAGACGACAAGAGTATCAAGTCGGAGACCTGGTAATCAAGCGCATCATTCTACCTCAAGGTGATCCCAGGGGCAAATGGACCCCTACATACAAAGGGCCATTTCTGGTTAAGAATATCTTCTCAGGAGGAGCTATGATTCTAACCACCATGGATGGTGACGACCTTCCTCACCCCGCCAATGCAGACATAGTAAAAAGATACGACGCATGATTAAAAGACCCGCTAGGTTGACACACCTAGGCAAAAATAAGGGCTTCCCGGCGAACCAAAAGGGTTCGGGAAAAAATAAGGGATGAAAAATGAAAAAAATCTGTACACCCGGCAAGTCGAAAACCTGAAAAGGCGGCTTGGGCAAAAAAGGGTATCTCGGCGGACTGAAAACCCGAAAGGGCGGTCCAGGCAAAAGTTAGGGATAAGCGTAATACTATGTCTCATTGGATCACCTTGCATCCAGAATTCAGTATCAACTATCAGGTTCAGACGGCATCGATCAATCAGCTTCATCTTCAACTAACCAGCAAAGTGATGAGACGCTTGAAGACATAAAGGTGATAGTAGAGTTGGAACCCAGTGGGATTTGTCACATAGCTGTTTTGTTTTCTTTTCATAAAATTGTATAAATTCCATTTGTCCAGCGGCGTTCTCTTACTAGGACGTCAGCCTCTTGTACACCACGCCTATTCACAGGCAAATTCCAAAATCAATACAAATTCATTTTTCAGACAAATTGCCAATTGTTTTTCCTTTATCTGTTTTGTTTTGCAAAGAACGTCCAATGTTCATTTTTGATATATGCATTTGACATTAATTGCTAATCATAAATATTTGCATGCGAAACAAAGGACTAATTATAGGTGACATCAGAAACAGGGGAAATAATGAGTTATCTAAAGCGATCTAGTTGCTCTGTCCACCAAGGTACCAAGGTGAGTTCAGCTGAAGAATGTAACCAGGATACCTTCACTCCCCGCAGAGTAAGACAAGATTCAACAATACTCTCCCCAAGCATAGTTGGTCTCCCGTCAGCCCCGAAAAGGCACAGTATCCCTAGCAAATCAGCAGCACTCTCCCCAAGCAGAGTTAGGCTACTGTCAGCTCTAAAACAGTTGGATATCCCCAGAAAATCTCAATATTCTCCAGCAGAGTATGCAGATGTTCCTAAGCAAGCATCCCTGGCAGTCTTAATATAAGATTGTTCCCCGGCGGAATACAGACATCCCAGTGGAACCATTTCCCCAGTGCAGTCTAAAAGTTTCCCCGGGAGAGTTGAATCATCCTCCCCAATAGATTCTGGAAGCTTATCCCCAGTAGATTCTGGAAGCTTATCCCCAGTAGATTCTGGAAGCTTATCCCCAGTAAATTCTGGAAGCTTGTCCCCTGTAGAGTACCAACGCATCTCTCTCGGCCATATTCAAAGGTTATTCCCCACCAGAGTCTAACTGGGTTATCCTCAGCAAATTACAACGGAAAGATCGTCCTCGGCGAAGTTCTTCCTATCCCCAGCAGAGTTCATCAAATTCCCCAATAGAGCTTATCAACAGGAATCCCCAGCGGAGTTATCATCAAAATCTCAGCGAAGTATCTCTTCCCCACAGAGTAGTTCCCCGCAGAATAATCTCTTCGCCAGGTTTATTCCCCAACAGAGTCATCTTCTCCTACAGGTCTATTCCTGCAATCATCTTTGTTCATCATCCCCAGCGGAAACAAAGAACTCTACTCTTCAACATCAGCCCAGGATTCAACTTCCCGACATCCGTCAAGGATTTATTTTCCTAGACAAAAATACATTCATAAATATGTCACATTTCATATCTCCTATTTTCATACATGATAAAGTGCATACGACACAATCTCATTTATTCTTGAGAACATTATGACATCATGCATCTCATACATCATGACATTGCATACAAATAATGCTTTGCCTTTTCAGGAAAAGTCAAATCAAAGGATGATTGCCATCAATCTTTTGAAGTTCCAGATTCGATACCTGTATCTAGCCAGGGCATATCTGTGGACGTTTGATTGTAGATCTATACCTGTATCTAGCCAGGAAAGTATCTGCATGAAGAGTTTGAAGATCAACACCTGTAACAGGCCAGGAAATTATCTTTAATTCTCAGGTTAGAGGTCTACGCCTGTATCCAGCCAAGAAAGCTATCTCTACCAACCTTTTGAAGTTCCAGATTCGATACCTGTATCTAGCCAGGGCATATCTGTGAGCAATTGATTGTAGATCTATACCTGTATCTAGCCAGGAAAGTATCTGCATGAAGAGATTGAAGATCAACACCTGTAGCAAGCCAGGAAGTCATCTTTCATTCTCAGGTTAGAGGTCTACACCTATATCCAGCTAGGAAAGCTATCTCGACCAACCTTTTGAAGTTCCAGATTCGATACCTGTATCTAGCCAGGGCATATCTGTGAGCGACTGATTAGAGGTCTACGCCTGTATCCAGCCAGGAAAGCTATCTCGATCAACCTTTTGAAGTTCTAGATTCGATACCTGTATCTAGCCAGGGCATATCTGTGAGTGACTGATTAGAGGTCTACGCCTGTATCCAGCCAGGAAAGCTATCTCGATCAACCTTTTGAAGTTCCAGATTTGATACCTGTATCTAGCCAGGGCATATCTGTGAGCGACTGATTAGAGGTCTACGCCTGTATCCAGCCAGGAAATCTATCTCTACCAACCTTTTGAAGTTCCAGATTCGATACCTGTATCTAGCCAGGGCATATCTGTGAGCGATTAATTGTAGATCTATACCTGTAACTAGCCAGGAAAGTATCTGCATGAAGAGTTTGAAGATCAATACCTGTAGCAAGCCAGGAAACTATCTTTCTTTCTCAAGTATGCAAGTTCTCGCTAAGGAATTTCTTACGCGATCGACACCCCTGGATGGCATCTTTAAGCCCATCTCTACAACTATCCATTACATATCTAGATGGCATCTATAAGCCCATCCTCCTATCCATCATCTCTCCAAATGGCATATGTAAGCCCATTCCCGACATCACATTGCTGATACTCCACTATGCGAGTGCAAATTTCTGGGCACTTTAGTGTTCAATCATCTTCCACCTTCGGATCACGAAAGGCACGCAAGCCAATCTACATCCTCAGGTTTAAGAAGATTGAACAGGGGAAACTGTTGTACCCCAAAATTTACCCTCCCATATTCTTCAAGGTTTGTCAAGAATCATCTTCAAATGGTTCAAGACTTCTCAAGGGTTGCACAGTCCAAATGCCTCATAAGCCAGTCAAAATTATGGTTTTGGTTCTCTCAAACAATTTAGGGTTTTCAGTGGTCCAATCAAGTCCCATAAGCCTATAGATATTGTCAAGCATCTACATGTCAAGTTTCAAGACTCACAGGGTCAAATTGCACAGTCAAAAGCTCCATTTGCTTCACAATCAACTACAGGGGTAAAATGTTCATTTGGCAGTCAAAAGTCAAATTTTTTGGTCAACATATTATTTTGAGTCCACAATCATCATTTGATCAAGTCTTGATCATGATTCCACAAGCATGGCACAGAAATCATCAAGGTGCAAAAAGTTACTATTTTTGGACAGTAAAAAAGTCAACTGTATCTTGACCAAAGCATAACTTTTTCATGGTTCATCAGAAAAATCCCATCCAATGCTCATTTGAAGGGGATGACATTTCCTACAACTCATCTTCACATTCCAAGTCCAAGAAATGCTCTCACAAAAAGTTATCAATTTCGACATTATAGGTCAATTTCAAAAGTCAACAAAAATGCACTTTAAGTCAAAGACCATAACTTGAGATTGGTAAATCCAAATGACATGGGACCAAAGGCATTGGTTAGAGGACTTCAAGACCTTTCCAAAATGTCAAAGAACATGTTCATATGATCAAATATGAGCAATATATGCATTGGAGAAGTTGGGTAATTTTTGTGAATTTGCAAAAGTCAACTATCCTTAAAACTTCAATTTTTGACAAAAGGGCCCACTTTCTTCAACTTGATTCAGCCTTGTCATGCCACACACGTGTCCCATGATTAATTTCAAGATCAAACATTTATTTTTCTATTTTATTTAATTTTTACTGATTTAATTCAGTTTAAATCTATAATAATTCAAATAAAATCTAAAAATCAATGGAATAATATCTTTATGATTTGAACAACTTTCATATATCATGTGCCAACTAACCAATTCGTGCTAAGTTTTTTTTGTGCATAAAATCTTAGATTTGCTTCAAATTTGGAAAGGTTTTCAATGGTGGTCAATCAAATCTCCAAACTTCAATACACAAAGATACAAGCCCAAATTTTGACCTAGACTGATTACCTTATACATATGCAAGGAGGCTAAACCTAATTCATGACCTAAGGATTGCTAAAAACGGCCAAGGCAAAACTGAAAATTGTTGGAAAAGTGGGTGATCAAGAGCATCATTGCAGGCGTTTTCAAACCAAAAGGAGCACGTAGCCTTCTTCCTTGCTATCCACTGAAGCTAACGCGATCAACACCACGTCCTAAAACCCCCTGAACAACACTGTAAGTTATCACGAAGTCAGCCTTGAACACGAAATCGCAACTCTCTATTCTTGCACTTTTTCTTCAAAGCATTGGCATATTCATGTTTCTTGTTTGATTTCTAACCTAATGGCAATATTCAATTTTGTTTTTATGCCCTATACTGTGATACCCGATTCTAGGGTTTATGGGCTTGCTTTTTAGGCGTTTTCAATGCAGGGAAAATTGGTCAGCATAATTGGTACATGAGTGATCAGGAGATGGAGACGAGACCAACCATGGTCTTGGAATGAATTTTTGCAGGCTAGGGACGATTTTAGGAAAGGCCTACGAAACTTCTTGCGGATAAAAATCCGCAGGTAAATAACCAGCAATTTTGATGAAGAAGACGATGATGTGTTGCAGCATGATTGGCCCATTTAAAATTAAAGCGCGTTTTTTGTTTTGCTAGCCTATTAATTGATTTATGAATATTATATTTAGTCTTTATTACACTAACAAATAAACAAGGCAGTTGGGTTGGTTGAAGCGCACATGCATAGTCCCTTGGGACCTGGGTTCGAATCCCAGGACCCCAAAACCTTTTGTGCTATTTTATTTCAGGAAGTTATGTACAACACTCCAAGCAAGTCTCACCATACGCCTCATCCAGATGCACGCCAAGTGGCCACAGTCACAAATCCAGTGGTCATAAGATGATCCTCACCATACTCCTGGTCAACCCACTCGTAGGCAAATCCAGAAAGTCAGAAGGGCTTGAGTGTTATTGGGCTTGAATATTGCTCACAAAATCCCAAAGCTGGCCCATCACCCCCCTAGTTTATTATTTCTTTTTATTTTTCTTTTCTTTTATTTTATTTTTACTAACTATTATTATTATTATTACTATATTTATTTAACTAACCTAATTAATATTTTTTATAATAAAATTCAGAAAACAAAAAAATGTAAATATTTTTATTATTATTTATTAATTTCACTTTATTTTTTGTAAATAAATATAATAAATTAATTTAGTTAATTAGGTTAACTTTAATTTTTTCCACAATAAATAAATAATATAGAAATTAGGGTTTTACTAACTTTTGATTTTATTTTATTTTTATTTTATTTTCATTAAAACATAAAAACTAAAAAAAAAACTTTTTCTTTTAATTAATTGATTAATTAGTTTTAGGGTTACTATTTAATTAAATGCAAAAAGGACCAAACTTCTTTCTTTTCTAAAAAAGGGTCAAAACCCTAAAGACTTTTCCGGATTCAATTTCCTTTCGCGCATATTTATTTTGATTATATTTATGTAACTGCTCCGAGAATGTAATAGATAATTAGGACTTTTATCGCTTTCTTTATTTTCTCGCAATTTATTTTTTAAGGGTTATGTTTTTGGCGATGTAAATACCCGACGCCTTGTAATAGCGTAGATTTATCTTTCCGCAATTTATTTTCCGCACAATTATTAACTGTTAATTATGCATGCAAGACTTGTATGAAAATAAAACCAACTCGTAGCTCACCATAATACATGTGCAAAGATAATTTAAACTAAATCCTGACACACATGCACATGTCACTCCTAGGGTACGCCTCACTTGGTTGCCTCGACGTGGTCATTGAGTATAGGGTGTTTTAGAGGTCTCCCTCCTGTCTAAAGATCCAGTTGCCTCGAAACGGTTGCCTCAGATAAAAAAGGATCTAGGACATTAGGGTTACCGCTAAGGCGTCCTACTATTGCTTTGGTGACCACACATGTCCCTATAATCGAATTGACCTAAATAACTCCAACGACGATGTTACCTACTCCTCAATAGTGGGATAGTACTGTCTAAAGGACTCTTACACATCTTAATTCCTTAGAGTAGGTAGATTTCTCCTGGGTACTTGCTCTTTCAAAAAACAAAAACAACTTTTCGCACCTACACTTTCAAAAAGTTTTCAAACAAACACTTCATACACTCTTGAGGACAGATACAAGAGTTACCTAGAAGTTTTCAAAACGAAACTTTTTTTTTCAAAACCCAGAAACACAAGAAAAGCAAACAATTTTTGAAAACATAGTGAGCAAGTACCTAAGAGCCCGTGGATAACCACATATAGAAAGGGTGCTAACACCTTCCCTTTCTATAATCTACCTGCCGAACCGAGAAACATCTCGAAAAGGAATTTAGCTGTGCTTTTGTCCTTTCCTTGTTGGAGAACATAAAAGACGGTGGCGACTCTTTCTTACCGTGACATTTTGCAAACCAGCATTTCAAAACAGTCAGTTCTATTTCCACCGATCACAACCGACCTCAAAATAGGTGCGACTTCTATATAAGTCCACTTACGATTGCTTAACATAGCACTAAATTTTGTCCCGATTCGAATAAATTATCATTCGTGGCCCAAACTTATGATTGCAAGCCCAAGTATGTTAATTTGATCTCTTTGATCCAATAACCTTGAGATTCATTGTGTGGAGGCTTTGGTTCTACCAATCCTCTAATGGATCTATAATACCTTGGTCAATGCGGATCACTTAAACATTGTTGATCACTAAATGGTACTTATTAGAATTCCAAATGGATGATATAGTTGATAAAAAGCAAATGCAACTTGTTGTATGGAGGCTTTGGTTCTACCAATCCTCTAATGAGTTCCAAATGCAAGTTTCAAGATGGTCATCCAACTAACTACTAATTATTGACTTGTTTTACCTTATGATTTTATTCTATTTTATGCTTTATGTACTATTTACTTTTAGCATTTATATTTCATGCCATTTTCATTTTTGCTCATTTGAACATTTATTTTCTTTCCATTTTTACTTTGCTCACTTGAGCTTTTCTTTTCCTTTCTTAAGATACTTAATAATCAACATAAACCCAAAAAAAATCTTTAATGGTACTTGGACTATTTGGTTACTATCCTTGGCATTATGGAGCATGAGACTTTTTCTTGGACTTAGGATTAGAAACCTTGGCCTATCTTGGAGACTTTGTGATCTTATCTGATTATTTTGTCTGGAGTTCTTGAGGTTTACCAAGACATTGGGTTGCTTGTTTGTTTTTGTGTGCAGGTTTTTGTGATTACACCTTTTGTTTGTAATCTGGAATTCAACCGTAAACAGCCGTTACTCTGCCCAATTTTTGTGAGGACTTAATACACTTGAAGTTTGGTTCTCTCAAGAGGTCTAGTATCTTTGCTTGCTTGGTTTAAATCCAAAGAATGGGAATTTTATCTTGGCTCATAATGTCAAGTATTGACCTTTTGTTGTTTAGATGGTTCTTATCCCTAGCTTTTACCTTATGCTTTAGGATAGTCCCTTCTTCTCCTCCCATCTTCTTTAATTTCAAAAATATTCTCCCCCCTTTCGAAAACTCTTCTTGTTTTGATACTTGAACCTTTTCATGATAAACTTGGACTTATGTCCATGCATTTTCAAAACATTTTCATAAATAAACTCTAACCAACTTAATAATACCTTGACATTTTTTTGAGAAGACTAAAAGTCAATCAATCTCATTTTAAACCATTTTGCCACGTTGGCTTTGTACCTTTAAAACTTTTCTTAAAAGATTAAAATCTTGTCAATCCTTGTAGTGATGCAAACAACTATACTTCTAAAATATGTAGTGAAGAGAGATATTTTCCACTTGGGTGTTGAGTGAGGCATTGTTGATTTTGAAATCCAAGCCATATCCTTCACTTTGAGATGATGCAAATTCTCCTTTCTCATGATTGTGGATGGTAGGTATATTTTCCACACAGACAACGACGATGATGTTTTATCTTATAAAATTAACCAACACATTTGTGTTTTAAATTTTTAAAAGAGGAACTACGTGTACCCTGATCCCCTATTGCACGAAAGGTGGTACGTAGGCACTAAAGGTTCGCAACCGCGACGGGTGAAAAAATTAAAAAAAAATATTTCTTTTCTCACCTCCACCATCCATTTATATACAACAGTTTTTATAGCCAAAATATAAAGATTTTACAAAGAGGCTCTTGCGGAGTACCGTATATGTTTAGGGTGCTAATACCTTCCCTTCGCATAACCAACCCCCTTACCTTGAATCTTTCCCCCTCTTTTTGGTTTATTCGCTCTTTTCCGATTCCTTTGGAAACAATAAAGCGCGGAGGAGATTTTTATTTTGATTTGTATAAAGTCTAGTCAATCTAATGGATTAGTCTTTGAACATTTCTACCGCTACAAAAAAATGGCGACTTCACTAGGGAAAGATTGACCTCTTGCTGGTCCATCCCTAAGTGGTTTAAGCCTATCTTTGTTTATATCTGTATGTGTGTTATTACTGTTTTTGTATTATATATTGTATATATGTTTGTCTGGATTTTCCTGGTTTTCAGGGTGCTTGGTGATTACTCATAAGTCCTATACCCGGACTTGGGCAAACTTTAAGATAGGACATGCGGTATAGTCATGTTAACTTTGATGGAGTAATCCCAAAAAAGGAGGCATGAGATCCCCCACTCAGTGGAGGCCCCTTTGACTGTAGTGTCATTTACCGAGTAATCGGGAAGACGTACTGCTTTCGACCTGGGAGCCTGCTGAAACTGAGGACCGTAGAATACCAAATCCATCTTGGCCTTTTAGGTGTAGTATGAAAGCTATGACGGAGTAATCCATAAATAGTTCTCACGCGATACTACACTCGAACGAGTCTTTCTTGAGAATATTACTAATTACCGAGTTAATCGGGAAGTTGGTAATATCCGAAGGAAGGATGTAGACTTTGGGAACCTCTAGAACCTTGTTCGCTAGGTGATAACTTTAGACTGACACCTTATGGGTAGTACCTTCGACCTCATGCTCGTGACGTTGAACCTATGAACCCTATATGTGTGATCTTGTGTGTGATTGTTGCATCGTGCATCCATGCACTCATAAGAATCTTTTGAAGAAACCATATTTCAAGGAATTTAAAGGTTGACTATTTGTGAATATCTCAGGTACTTTTTAACCATGGATTTTGGAAAGAGAAAGACCGGGAAGTACAGTTTCAAGGATCCCAAGATAGATGAGTTGATCAGTCTAATTCCCGAGATCGAGTATTCTGCAGACATTCAGAAGAAGTATGGGTCCATTATTCCTCTCATGAAGCTGAAGATGAAGGAGGGTATTCTCTCGACCTTGGTCCAGTTATATGATCTGATGTATCATTGCTTTACTTTTCCCGACTATCAGTTGATGCCTACACTGGAGGAGTATTCTTATCTATTGGATTTACCTGTAACCGATCGTGTTCCTTTTACTAGTTTGGAGGGTGAGCCAAAACCACATGAGATTGCTGCTTTGATTCACCAGGGGAAGTCTGAGGTGGAAGCCCATATGACTACTAAAGGAGGAATTAGAGGATTACCAGCTCAATTCTTATTGGAGAAAGCTCGTTACTTTTCTAGAATGAAGAGCACAATTACTTTTGAGGCCATCTTTTCTCTACTTGCTTACGGGTTATTCTTATTTCCTAATGTTGATAGGTTTGTTGACATTAACGCTATCAGGATCTTCATGATTGGAAACCCAGTTCCTACACTATTGGCTGATGCTTATTACTCTATTCATCTTCAGAATTCTTATCATGGGGGAATGATTATCTGTTGCACGCCTCTGTTGTACCAGTGGTTGATCTCTTATATGCCCCAGTCTGACGCTTTTTGGGATGTCAAGAAGGAACCCCGTTGGGCTCCTAATATCATGGCACTTACTCACTCAGCTATTGGTTGGTATCATCGAGCTTACTAGGATGTAGAGATTATTGACAGTTGTGGTAGTTTCCCCAATGTACCTCTTCTTGGTACAAAGGGAGGAATTAACTATAACCCTGTTCTTACACGGTGACAACTTGGTTATCCGATGAGGGATAAACCAAATAGTATTCATTTGAGTAGTTTCTTTCTAGAGGAAGGGTAAGACCATAGGGAAGCTAGGGAGTAGATTGCGAAGGCCCAACGTCACATTCATAAGAATGGTAGGAAGGATTTGGGACCTAGGGGTGCTGTTTCTTTGGAGCCATATCTTCAGTGGGTCCGATCGAGAGCCATTCAGTTAAAGATGTCGTATACCCGGGAGACACCAATGGCTGATCTAGTTTTGAAGACCACTCCTCCCTTATTAGATGATCTGGAGGAGCTGCAGCTTGCTTTGGTTAGGATGCAACAGGAAAGGGATGCTTGGAAGAACAAGTTCCAAACTTTAGAGACTTCCTACAGAGCAGACATGAAGGAGAAATACGACTTGATTGAGATCCTTGAGAGTCGAGCGGTAGAGTCTATGGGGAGGCAAGGGGATTTATTATCTCCTAAGCCTCAATCAGGTGCTGATTACTCACTTCCTGATTCAGATGATTGGAAGAAGGTTGCTATCAGACATGTGGAAGAAAAATAGAGGTTGGAGGCTCATATTGCCAAGCTTACAGGGAAGCGCCAACGTATAGAGTGATCTCCATCAGCTCTTTTTCTCAGGATTCTAGACTGTATTTTCATCTTGTACTTGAGATCATTGAAACTTGTAATCCATTTTGGAGTTATTATAATAAAACTTTCAGTATTTCAAAAGATTTATTTTGATGTTTGCAATATGTCTATAAACCTTAAATCCCTTGAAATATTAAATAACAAAGTAAAAATAATCATGTGCATTGCATATAATGCATCATATTGCACATATTTCTTGCATTTGTTATGCATACCCAGGTGTCTTACCAAGCTTCTTTACTTTGTTCAGCAAGCTGACTCATCACTATAACACTCGGGCTAATTTAAAAAAGAAGATGGATAACTTAGAACAAGAGAATCGCGAGCCGCGCGAAGAAGTTTCTGCTTTGAAGGCCGGCTTGGCCAATTTGACTACTCTGATGGAAGCTCTGGTGGCTGCTCAGAATCAACCACTGAGTGTTCAACCTCAACCGACAAGGGCAAATACTGAAGTTCTGACTGTTCCCGTATCTACTACTCCGACTGTTGTTCAGAATCGCATGCCTCAAGGTTATCCATGGGGAATGCCAAAGAATTTTGCACCTGAAGGTTTCAATCTTGGTCCTCAAGATAATCCAGTGGTTCAGACTATTGTTACTCTAGCACCTCATGTGGTGCATGCTGCTCTTGTTGCGCCTCCTTCGGTGAATATGGTTTCGTTTGTTAATGATGACGTGTGTCGTCCTTTCCCTTCACCGAGTGAAGACTTGGGTCTTTATGACAGAATGGATGATTTTCAAGAGTAGTTTGACAAGATGCAGAGAGAGATGAAGCCCCTCATGGGAAAAGAACTATTTGGGAAGAATGTGAATGAGCTATGCTTGGTCCCAAATGTTAAGATACCTGCTAAGTTCAAGGTCCCGGAATTTGAGAAGTACAAGGGCAACACTTTCCCTCGTGCTCATCTGGTGATGTAAGTGAGGAGAATGTCTACCCATACTGATGATCAGCGTCTGCTGATTCACTTTTTTCAGGATAGTTTGACCGGTGCTGCATTGAAGTGGTATATGAGTTTGTACAACACCAATATCCATACTTTTAATGATTTGAGAGAAGAATTCATCAAACAATACAAGTACAACATGGACATGGCTCCTGACCGTGATCAACTTAGGGCCATGGTTTAGAAAGACAGGAAACCATTCAAAGAGTATGCACAGAGATGGCGTGAGGTAGCCTCCCAAGTGATTCCTCCCATGGAAGAGAAGGAAATGACTAAGATTTTCTTAAAGACGCTGGGTGCTTTCTACTACGAGAGGATGGTAGCAAGCGCACCAAGTAACTTTACTGAGATGGTAGGAATGGGTATCCGCTTAAAAGAGGTTGTAAGAGAAGGTCGTTTGATGAAGAATGAAGGATCCGGAGGTTTAAAGAAGAAAGAGGGAGATTCAAATGTTGTTATGCAAGAGAGGAGGGTAAACACTCCTAGAAGGAATTATCAGCATCATCAGCAAGTCGCCTCAGTTACTCCTGTTATGAATGCCGCTCCAACTACCGTTGCTTATCAGAGACCGTCCCAGAAGGGGGAATCAAGGGTCTAATCAGAGAAGGGAAAGTTATGACCCTATTCTGATGAGCTATACAGAGTTATTACTAGTATTGATTCAGAAAAAGTTGGTCCAGACACGACCACCTCCTGTCGTACCATCACCATTGCCTTGGTATTACAAGGCAGACCAAACGTGTGTTTTTCATTAGGGAGCACCAGAGCATAATGTTGAGAATTTTTATCCTTTGAAGAATGAGGTGCAAAAATTGGTAAAGTTTGGTGTTCTATATTTCAAGGACATGGGACCTAATGTGAAAGATAATCCTCTACCCAATCATGGGGGAGTAAATGCTGTTAATATGGTGGCCGGTTGTCCAGGCGACTTCCGGATTTTTGATATTAATCTGGTTAGAGGAGATTTGGTGAAAATGCATGCGGACCTCTGTGAATTTAGCTACTATACGCATGACCATGCCGGTTGTGCTACTTGCAGTATAAACATACAGGGTTGCAAGAAGATAAAGGCTAATTTACAGGAGATGATGGATGAGGGCCTCATCCATATAATCAGGCCTAGGGAAGACTATGAAGAGGAAGTGGACATGGTTTCTGGATGTCCTGGTGAATTCAGAATTTTTGATGTGGAGTATATGAATGAGGACCTTGTGTAGTTGCATGCTACCTTCTAGCATACGGCTGGTCAGGTGGAACACCAATATGGATCTTGCATAGTTTGCTGTCGAGACCTCCGAGGATGTTCAATCGTGAAAAAGGGTGTTGAGTTGTTGTTAGACAATGGAAATATCAAGATCACAGGTCAGAGGGATGATTATCATGAGGTTTATATGGTTGAGGTTTGTTTAATGGAAGAAGAGTCAGAGGAAGAGTATGCCTCTGTGGATGAGTATTTCTCTTCAGACAAAGATTTGTTTTCCAGAAATGACTTATTGATACCTGATTATGTTGAAGAAGGGGTAAATGTCATTGTGCCTTGTTTTGATGCACCAGCCCATTTTGAAGTGGAGTATCGTAGAAAGCCATCTGTTACCCCATTGGTAATTAGTTTGCCAGGTCCTATCCCCTACAAATCAGATAAGGATGTGCCTTACAAATACAACGTTACAATCTTGGAGGATGGAGTGGAAGTTCCCATCCAGCCAATGCCTGATATTGGAAATATAGCTGAAAACAGCAGGGTGACCCGTAGCGGTCGTGTGTTTGCGCCGGTTGTTCAGAGAGATGTTGCTGCTGGAAAGAAAGTTGTTGAGAATGATGAACCTAAGAAGACTACAGGAGAGACTAGCGGAGCTACGCTAGAGAAAGAAGTGGATGATATTTTGAAGATAATTAAGATGAGCGACTACAGAATTATAGATCAGCTACTGCAGACTCCTTCAAAAATATCCATTTTGGCTTTATTAATGAATTCCTCTGCTCATAGAGAATCCTTGATGAGGGTACTAGACCAAGATTTTGTGGAGAGTGATATGCCAATAGATCAATTCAGCAGCGTAATTAGAAACATTACGTCATGTAATAACTTGAGTTACTGCAATGATGAATCACCATATGAAGGGAGGAACCACAACCTGGCCCTCCACATATCTATGAACTGTAAGAATGATTTGCTATCCAATTCTCTAATTGATAACAGATCCGCGTTGAATGTTATACGAAGGAGTACTCTCATGAAGTTGAAATATCAAGGAACGCCTATGCGCCTGAGTGGCATCATTGTGAAGGCGTTTGATGGGTCAAGGAAATCTGTCATCGGTGAAGTGGACTTACTGATCCATATAGGACCACATTTGTTTCAGATAACCTTCCAGGTCATGGACATTATTCCCGCATATAGTTGTTTGCTAGGACAGCCGTGGATACATGAGGCAGGTGCTGTCACTTCAACTTTACACCAGAAGCTGAAGTTTGCGAGTGAAGGGAAGGTAGTGATCATAAATGGGGAGCAGGCATTGTTGATATCTCATTTGTCCTCCTTTCAGTATTGTAGAAGAAGATAAAGCTGCTGTTGGAACCCAGTTCAAAGCCCTATCCATTGACAACATAAGGGGAAGTGAGAATTCCATGGTCTCGCTAAAGGACACGCAACAGGTTGTGCGCAATGGTCCTAATGCATTTTGGGGACGAATTGGGGATCCACCCATGAACAAGAACAAAACTGGCTTGGGTTTCTCTTCAAAGAATGGAAAAGGCGAAAGTTTGAAGTCAAAGTCTACTATGAGCAGCTATCATGATGTTTTCCGCAGCGGAGGTTACCTCCATCCAACTGATTCTGGAATTAATGCTGTTGAGGAGGATGAACAGAGCCGAAAATGCCGAATTATGTGAAAATTTTCTTTTGAAAATTTTCACTTTTCCCAAGGTGGAAGTATTAATATTATAGGGCTTATCTGTTTGTTGTGGCTTTTAAGATCATTAATAAAAGTTATCTTTGCTTCCCGAATTATGTTTTTATTTCCTATTTTATCTTGGAAAATGGTAATAAAAAAACCTTTCAAAATAAATAATAACTGAAATTCAATCTGCATGATCACTTGTTATATGTGTCAGTTTCTAAAAGCAATCATAAATCATATGTGCAGATTAATTAAAAAAACCCGTTGAATACAATGACCCTGCATCCTCTCCCAACTTTGAATGTCCTGTGTTTAGGGCTGAAGAAGATGATTATGATGAGATTCCAGAAGAGGTCTCATGGTTGCTTGAGCACGAGGAAAATACCATTCAGCCGTATAAAGAGCCTTTGGAAGTGATCAATTTGGGTTCAGAAGAAGATCCGAAGGAAGTCAAGATTGGAGCATCGCTGCATCCTGATGTGAAATGCAAGTTGATTGAGTTGTTGAAGGAGTATGTGGATATTTTTGCTTGGTCTTACCAAGATATGCCTGGTCTAGATACAGATATTGTTGAGAACCGTTTGCTGTTGAAGCCAGAGTGTCCGCCAATTAAACAAAAGTTGAGAAAAACTCACCCATATATGGCAGTAAAGATAAAAGAGGAGGTTCTAAAGCAGATTAATGCTGGTTTTCTTGTGACGTCAGTGTATCCTCAATGGATTGCCAATATTGTCCCAGTACCGAAAAAGACAGAAAAGTCCGCATGTGCGTAGATTACAGAGATCTAAATAAAGCTAGTCCAAAAGATGATTTTCCATTGCCACATATCGACATGTTAGTAGATAGCACAACAAAATTAAAAGTATTCTTGTTCATGGACATATTTTCCGGGTATAATCAAATAAGAATGGCTCCAAAGGACATGGAAAAAACAACGTTTATTACACCCTGGGGAACATTCTGTTACAGAGTGATGCCCTTCGGGTTGAAGAACGCTAGTGAAACGTACAAGAGGGCTATAACAACCCTATTCCATGATCTGATGCACAAGGAAATTGAAGTATATGTTGATGATATGATTTCCAAATCCCAGACTGAAGAAGGGCATATAGAAGATTTGTTGAAGTTGTTTCAGCATTTGAGGAAGTATCGTCTCTGTTTGAATCCAAATAAATGCACCTTCGGTGTTTGATCGAGGAATTTGTTGGGTTTCATTGTTATCCAGAAAGGAATTGAAGTTGACCCTGTTAAAGTCAAAGCAATTCAAGAAATTCTAGCACCAAGAACTGAAAAGCAAGTTAGAGGTTTCCTCGGGCGTATGCATTATATTTCCAGATTCATTTCCCACATGACTGCAACATGCGAACCAATTTTTAAGTTGTTAAAGAAAGATCAAGGTTGTGTATGGACGGATGACTGCCAAAGGGAATTTGAGAGTATTAAGGAATATTTGCTTGAACCTCATATCTTTCTCCCTCCCGTAGAAGGAAGACTGTTGATTATGTATCTGACAATGTTAGATAAATCCATGGGTTGTATTCTGGGACAACAGGATGAAACAGGGAAAAAGGAGTTCGTCATTTATTATCTCAGCAAAAAATTCACTGATTATGAGTCGCGGTATTCCATGCTGGAAAAAAGATGTTGTGTTTTGGCCTTGGCGGCAAAGCGTTTGCGGAAGTATATGTTGAATCACACCACTTGGTTGATCTCCAAAATGGACCAAATCAAGTACATTCTTGAAAAGCCTGCTCTTACTGGGAGAATCGCCCGCTGGAAGATGTTGTTATCTGAATATGATATCGAATACCGCACTCAAAAAGCTATTAAAAGTAGTGTGTTGGTAGATTATCTTGCTCACCAACCAGTGGAAGATCACCAGTCTGCAGAATATGAATTCCCCGATGAGGATGTGATGTTCCTGAAAGTGAAGGATTGTGATGAACCATTATACGAGGAAGGTCCTGATCTTGAATCTCGTTGGAGTATGATATTTGATGGAGCTGTGAATGCTTATGGTAAAGGAGTTGGTGCTGTGATTGTAACTCCTCATGGATCGCACATTCATTTTACTACAAGGTTAACATTTGATTGCACTAATAACATGGAAGAATATGAGGCTTGCATCATGGGTCTCGAAGAAGCTATTGTTCTCAGAATTAAAATTCTCGATATGTATGGTGATTCAGCTTTGGTAATAAATCAGATTAAAGGAGAATGGGATACTCGTCACCCTGGCTTGATCCCTTACAAAGATTATACTAGAATATTATTACCATTCTTCAATAAAGTTGAATTCCATCACATCCCTAGAGATGAAAACCAAATGGCAGATGCTCTGGCAACTCTAGCTTCTATGTACCAAGTGAATACTTGGAATGATATACCCCGAATTGCGGTTCGACGGCTGGATAAGCCCGCTCATGTGTTTACAGCAGAGGAGGTAGTAGATGAAAGACCCTGGTATTATGATATCAAGCATTTTCTTCAGACTCAGGAATACCCGATTGGTGCGTCAAGGAAAGATAGAAAGACACTGAGAAGATTGGCTGGAAGTTTCTTCCTCAGTGAAAATGTGTTATACAAGAGAAATCATGACATGGTCTTGCTCAGATGCGTTGATAGACACAAAGCAGACATGTTGATGCATGAGATTCATGAAGGTTCATTTGGCACTCATGTAAATGGACATTCGATGGCTAAAAAGATGCTAAGGGCAGGCTACTATTGGTTGACAATGGAGTCTGACTGTTACAAATTTGCGAAGAAGTGTCATAAATTCCAGATTTACACAGACAAGGTCCATGTGCCTCCGACACTCCTCAATGTGATTTCCTCCCCATGGATTTTCTCTATGTGGGGTATTGACATGATTGGGATATAGAACCCAAAGCTTCGAATGGGCACCGTTTTATCTTGGTAGCAATTGATTACTTCACCAAGTGGGTGGAGGCTGCTTCATATACCAATGTTACTAAGCAGGTGGTTGTGAGCTTCATTAAGAATAATCTTATATGTCGGTATGGTGTGCCGAGTAGAATCATCACTGACAATGGCTCAAATTTGAACAAAAAGATGATGACATAACTGTGTGAAGAATTCAAGATTGTCCATAACAATTCATCTCCATATAGGCCTAAGATGAATGGGGCTGTTGAAGCTGCTAAGAAGAATATCAAGAGAATTATTCAGAAAATGGTTGTTACTTATAAGGATTGTCATGAAATGCTCCCTTTTGCTTTGCATGGATATCAAACATCTGTCCGCACTTCAATAGGAGCAACCCCGTTCTCCTTAGTGTATGGAACGGAAGCTGTACTCCCGATCGAGGTAGAGATTCCCTCGTTGCGTGTGATAATGGAAACCAAGCTGACGGAGGCTGAATGGGTTAAGAACATGTTTGACCAATTGAATTTGATTGAGGAGAAAAGGATGACAGCCTTGTGTCATGGCTAGTTATATCAAAAAAGTATGAAGAAAGCTTTTGATCAAAAGGTCAAACCTCATGAATTCAGAGAAGGCGACCTCGTGCTCAGGAAGATCATGTCTTTCAACATTGATTCTAGGGGCAAGTGGACTCCTAATTTATAAGGCCCGTATGTTATCAAGAAAGCCTTCTCTGGTTGTGCATTAATTCTTGAAACTATGGATGGCGAGGAGTTCCCACATCCCATGAATGCTGACGCAGTCAAGAAATACTTCGCCTAAAGAAATAAAAGAACAGCTCGCTAAGTTGAAAACCCGAAAGGGCCGCTTAGGCAAAAAGGAGCGTCTCGGTAGGCCAAAAACCCGAAAGTGCAGTCTAGGCAAAAATTAGAGACCTAAACAGAATAAATTTCCCGCTAAGTTGAAAACCCGCAAGGGCAGCTTAGGCAAAAGTTAGGGATTTTCTAGGCAAGTAACTACGTCAGACAAGATTTTATCTTTGAAGCAACAATCTTCTCGGATTCTCACCATACTTTAACAAAGGCTGTTGCTCAAGATTTCAAAATTGTTAGGGGGGATAGTTGTCATTGTATCTCAATGTATCTTTTCCATTATGTATTACCATTTCCCAAACTTTATAATCATATATGGAGTCTCGCCATTCGCAGACTACCATTCTATTAATGAAAGTCGAGCTTTTACTCAATTCTTTGTATTTCCTATGTTATTTAGCTCGTAAAGACTCCATTTATTACTGATGATAACTTTCAAATCAAAGAGATTAAATAACAAAATTGATTTTTTTTTTAAAAACGATTTTTACAATTTACTTTTACTTTGAGATTTGTGATGAAACAATGACAACAAAAATGGTGATCCTAGGAATGGACAAACTCCAGTTGTTTTGAGAAGCTTTTGTTCCCCTTCAGGAAGGCCTACTCGGGTTGTTTTTGCCGTATTGGGTTTATGGTTCCGGTATCCTCGGTCATGTTTGGATTCATTTTTCCTTTTTCTGAGTTTTCATGATGTGAAGTTTCAATCCGCATTTTTTCTCCAGTGAAGTAGGCTAGAATTCCCCAGCGAAGTTTGTTTGTTTCGGTGTCAGTCTGCTTTATTTGAGACTGGTCTTGTAATCTCCAGTAGGCATGCTACTTTAAAAAAAACACTTGTTTCCCTGATGAAGCCTGAAGAAGGATGTTCTACCCCGGTATCTCTTTGGTTTGTCTACCTCCGGATTATGTTTCTCCTCAGTAAAGTTAAAATAAGGCAAGAGGTTTGGTTTCCATAGCTGGCCTTTACCTTTCTTAGAATGATTATCTTGGTTGAAGCTTAGCCGAGTTTTGTTAGTGCCCGAGGTAGTTTTTCCTGGTTGTTCCCCACGTTGTGTATCTGTTTTGTCAGCATGCACACAATAGCACTCATGCATTCATACATACATCATGCATAGATAAAATTGGCAAGTCATTGTTCATTGACATTTGTTAATATTTTTGTTGACATTTTACCTATTTTGCAGATTTACATCGCCCTCTCTTCAATAGAGTGTTGGCCTTAAGCAGAAAGTCTATTCTTTCAATTTCCCTACTGAATTGTCCCTCATAGATGATTTCTGCCTTAACCTTCCAGTACAGTTCCTTGTTTGGACGAGTTTAGTTTTCCCTCTTAAGTTAATTTCTCAAAGGATGAATTCAGGTTGACTGTTTCATTCCAGTTTATTTCTGGTTTGGATCTGTGGTTCCCTGGCAATGCTATTCACTCTGGAATCCTGAAAAACTCCAAGCTTTGGTTGGTGCATTTATTTTGCACAAGGAGACTTTATCCCCTTATCAAGGACATCATGGCACCTCCCTAGGAAGTCATGCCTCTTGCCCCGAAAAAAGTCATTTCCTTTTACAATCCTCCGTGACCACATATAGCAAGTCTCTTTATTTGAGACAACTTTTGTATTATCCTTTCCAGGAGGAGTGCCTTGGTTAAAGAAGAAGTTGAGACCCGTTCTAGGCGAAACACCAGAATCTTGGGGAAACTTGATATATTTTCTTTCTACCTTCAGTGAAAGTTGGTAGGACATCGACAGTGAATGTCGGTGTTTGTTATCTTTTTGCTACCCTCAGTGAACATTGGTAGTTCATCGTCAGTGAACGGCAGTGATATGATATTTTCTCTCTCTACCTTCAGTGAAAGTTGGTAGACCATCGACAGTAAACATCGATGTTTATTATCTTTTTGCTACCCTCAATCAATGTTGGTAGTTCATTGTCAATGAACGGCGGTGATATGATATGTTCTCTTTCTACCTTCAGTGAAAGTTGGTAGACCATCGGCAATGAACGTTGATGTTTGTTATCTTTTTGTTATCTTCAGTAAACATTGATAGTTCATCGTCAGTGAACGGCGGTGACATGATATTCTCTCTCTACCTTTAGTGAAAGTTGGTAGACCATCGGCAGTGAACATCGATGTTTGTTATCTTTTTGCTATCTTCAGTAAATGTTGATAGTTCATCATCAGTGAATGGCGGTGACATGATATTCTCTTTCTACCTTCAGTGAATGTTTGTAGACCATCGACAGTGAACGTCGATGTTTTTTATCCTTTTGCTATCTTCAGTAAATGTTGATAGTTCATCGTCAGTGAACGGCGGTGATATGATATTTTATTTTTCTACCTTTAGTGAAAGTTGGTAGACCATCGGCAGTGAACGTCGATGTTTGTTATCTTTCTCTCTGCCTTTAGTAAACGTTGGTAGCTTCGCCTTCAGTAGAAGTTAATGTGTCCTTTGACCATCCGACCATCCTCTCTAGTTCAGTTCTCTGGGTCCACCAGTGATTTATTTTCCTGGTGGGAGGGGTGCTCCTTTGTTTCTTTATTATTGTTGCATCCCCAGTGTTATTTTTGTGTCTCTTTGGTCCTGTTCATATGTATTCATGATCATAAGCATTTGCATGGTATCTTAGGGCTAAAAATAGGGTTTGTTTTATATTTAAGTATCTTCGATCGCGTTGACACGAAGATTTTTAGCCTTCGTATCTCCAGATAGAAGAAACTTAAATAAGGGCAGCTGTTGTATCCCAATTTTTCCCCTTAAGATCCCTTCATCATACCATGTTGATTCACTCACAACAAGATCACACTAGGATTCTTGGTTCCCCTCCCTACTTTGAGTTTTGCTCCTTTTGAGGGATTACCATGCACATTGACTTATGTTCCTTTTTTGATCATGAATATTGTTTTGATTTCTTCACTTAACTAATAAAATACAATGTTGGCTTGTCTTGCTTGTTATCCATGTAGGTGCAGGCAATGAGATTTAACAAGCTACCCCATGGGTTCATGAGTTTATTTCCATGCCCTAGTCAATATAGCTTGAGAAGTTCAAACCTCACCATTGGATTGGCTTTGGGAGTATTGGCATGGAAAGGTTGCTTTGGTTCATCATATTTCAAGGTTATTAGATTTGACTCAAAAGTACAAGGGGTTGATTGGAGAAGTTGTCATGTTTGGACAAGGCCTTGTTCCTATTGGTCACAAGAGCATATTTCTCTCAAAATTCAAGATATGGAAGTGGTTTTGGTTTATATGAGTCTTCATTATCATCCTTAACAACTTCTATTCACAAAGCAAGAATATTGGTACAAGAAGTTTGTTTAAACTTGTCAAAGTTCCTCAAGGCATTCTCTTGATCTAGAAGCTAGGGTTTTGAACTTCAAAGGAGCATATCTTGCTCACCTTTTGGTATTTTTGAGTGATTCCAAATACATCCTTCTCTTCAAATGGTTATCAACAAATCACTTCAAAAATTCCAAAGAGTTTTCATGTGGAAGAAACTTGGTTAAGAAGAAAGATTACAAGTCATCCAGATGAATCCACAATTTTACATAAGTAACTTCAAATGATCATAACTTGGTCAATTTTTATCACCTTGAGTCTATTATTTTTCCATAATGATCTTGAATATGTGAAATTTATGCCTTTTTTTATGTGCAAAGTTGGAAAATGGATGGCGGCTTCTCTAAATATGCAAAAGATTATAGGTCATTTCATAACTTTTAGCCAACTTCAACAAGTCATAACTTGCTCAATTTTTGGAGATTTTGAATGGTTCAAGTTTCAAAATGTCATTCAAGAGATCTACTTCGTTCCATATTTTTTGTTCATGGGCAAATTCCAAGTGGAAGGCCATGTTTGGATGTAAAAGATTTTAGGTCATTATTTAAGAAGAATTTGAAATATTTCTAAGTATGGAAAGTCAACCCTTTTTCTTCAACTTTGACTCAATGCAACTTTCAGCTCAAGAATCCATTTAACTCCATTCTTTTTCCATTACAAAGCTTGTAACCTCATCTTTCCAAAGCATCAAGAATCATGCCTTGAGACCCCTTGAGCTGAGAATGCAATAGTTTCAAAAATGGTAACTTGGAATTGAAGTTTCCTTGCAAGTCAGAATTTGAATTTCATGTTACAACCTCTAAACCTCAAATTAACACGCGTTTTGGGTCTAAACATGATTAGCCAACTTTCCCAAGTGGATTAGTGCATCAAAACTCAAGAATGGGATGAGTTTTGATGAAGTTTGGATCACACTTCACTCGTGCATCAGGTTTGCACGAATTTCCTCCAAAACGCATCATTCACTCTTCCTTTTGATCCCACTCGCTTCTCCTATAAATACATGAACTATCCCATTCAATTTCTCAAGCTTGGATAGCCATAATCACCCTGCTAAACTTGCTCCATAACTCAATTTTCTGTAACTTCAAAATCCATTCTCGAGCCTTTTTCAATCCAATTTTTCCATCAATTCACCTTCCTTGATCTTCCTTGAAGCTAACCATATAATTAGATTCAAGAATTGTGCCCTATATTGCTCCATAGAAGTCCAGTTTCAGAGCTCTGCAACTCAACTTCAATAGGTAGATTCCTTCATCAATTCTTAAAAACTATGATATCATTGTGTTGCTTTCATTGCTTTGGTTCTAGTAGCAACACTTACCTTTTATTGGAAACACGTTTTGACCACGAAATTTCAAATCCCTTTTCAAAACTTTCCTTCCAAATTGCTTGAGCTACAGTTTATATAAATTTGGGGTGAGGGTGTGGTTGTCTTCGTCTTGAAGAGACGAAGCGAATGACATAGGTCTGAGCTTCTGATTTTACAATTTTAGAGACCTGCAATTCGTGATGGCTGGAGGTTGAAGATGACCAATGTGTCATCTTCCAACCAATGAAGGCGCGCCATCTGTATTTTTCAAATCTGATTTAATTAATGATTCTTTACATTATTCACTAGTGACCATGATATGCACAGCGCGCCAGATCCCTTGGATTTGATTACTAACGCGTTTTGACTCTCATCCAATGGTCCACATATTTTACTTTTATTTTCTTTTTCTGATTTTTTTATTTTAATTGTTTTAAATTTCAAAAAAATCATATAAAATTCATTTTTAGTCCAAAAAATCAGAAAAAATTATGAAAAATATTTTTGAATATTCTCTTTCTGATTTTTACTTTTTAACAATTTAATTTTATGTTTTGGTATTTTTTATAAATTTTACACTTATTTGATTTGTTTTAAATGTTTAAAAATATTTGTATACATTTTAAAATTCTGAAAAAATTCTGAAATAATCCAATGATATTGTAACAAATATTGGTGACCTTATTTTATTTTTGTTTCTAACTTTACTATTTTTTACCATTTTTTGTTTATTTCATCCATTTATTTTAATTTTAAATATAGTTTCTGACTTAAAAAAAATTACCAAAAAATTTGTAAAATTATTTGAGCCTTTTTCTGATTTTTCTATGGTCTTACTGTTTATTTCATGATTATTTTGAACATAGTTGATATTTTTCTCATTGTTTTCTATTTTCAAAACATTTTTAAATTTTTTTTAATTGTGTATATTAAATGTGGTATTATTTTGTGACTATTTTCTGGATGATCTTAGGTTAGATTTTGGATCATGAACTTTATTAACATCATTGGATCCATGGTGTTGAGTTTAACTCCACAAAAATGGATGAATGATTTTAATAATAGTTTGATTAAAATTTAATTCAAATGTGGTTTGTGTATTTTTGTTCCCATCCCTCTTCATCTCATTCCCTTCTTATTGCACTAGATGTTGTTGGAGCATGATCTCTATATCATGTCTCAAAATAAATAGTGCATAAATTGCTATTGACCGGCCTTAAAATAGGTGCGACTTCTATATAAGTCCACTTACGATTGCTTAACATAGCGCTAAATTTTGTCCCGATTCGAATAAATGATCATTCATGGCCCAAACTTATGATTGCAAGCCCAAGTATGTTAATTTGATCTCTTTGATCCAATAACCTTGAGATTCATTGTGTGGAGGCTTTGGTTCTACCAATCCTCTAATAGATCTACAATACCTTTGGTCAACGCGGATCACTTAAACATCGTTGATCATTAAATGGTACTTATGAGAATTCCAAATGCATGATATACTTGATAAAAAAGCAAATGAAATTTGTCGTGTGGAGGCTTTGGTTCTACCAATCCTCTAATGAGTTCCAAATGCAAGTTTCAAGATGGTCATCCAACTAACCACTAATTATTGACTTGTTTTACCTTATGCTTTTATTCTATTTTATGCTTTATGTACTATTTACTTTTAGCATTTACATTTTATGCCATTTTCATCTTTGCTCATTTGAGCATTTATTTTCTTACCATTTTTACTTTGCTCACTTGAGCTTTATCTTTTCCTTTCTTAAGATACTTAATAATCAACATAAACCCAAAAAAATCTTTAATGGTACTTGGACTATTTGGTTACTATCCTTGGTATTATGGAGCATGGGACTTTTTCTTGGACTTAAGATTAGAAACCTTGGCATATCTTGGAGACTTTGTGATCTTATCTGATTATTTTGTCTGGAGTTATTGAGGTTTACCTCAAAATATTGGGTTGCTTGTTTGGTTTTGTGTGCAGGTTTTTGTGATTACACCTTTTGTTTGTAATCTGGAATTCACCCGTATACAACCGTTACTCTGCCTAATTTTTGTGAAGACTTAATACACTTGAAGTTTGGTTCTCTCAAGAGGTCTAGTATCTTTGCTTGCTTGGTTTCAATCCAAAGAATGGAAATTCTATCTTGGCTCATAATTTCAAGTATTGGATTTTCTTTGGTTAGATGGTTCTTATCCCTAGATTTTACCTTATGATTTAGGATAGTCCCTTCTTCTCCTCCCATCTTCTTTAATTTCAAAAATCTTCTCCCCCCTTTTGAAAACTCTTCTTGTTTTGAAACTTGAACCATTTTCATAATAAACTTGGACTTATGTCCATGCTTTTTCAAAACATTTTCATAAATAAACTCCAACCAACTTAATAATACCTTGACATTTTTTTTATAAGACTAAAAGTCAATCAATCTCATTTCAAACCATTTTGCCACTTTGGCTTTGTACCTTTAAAACTTTTCTTAAAAGATTAAACTCTTGTAAATCATTGTATTGATACAAACAACTATACTTCTACAATATGTAGTGAAGAGAGATATTTTCCACTTGGGTGTTGAGTGAGGCATTGTTGATTTTGAAATCCAAGCCATATCCTCCACTTTGAGGTGATGCAAATTCTCCTTTCTCATGATTGTGGGTGGTAGGTATGTTTTCCGCACGGACAATGACGATGATTTTTTATCTTATAAAATTAACCAAAACATTTGTGTTTTAAAATTTTAAAAGAGAAACTATGTGTACCCTGATCCCCTATCTCACCCCCACCATCCATTTATATACAACAATTTTTATAGCCAAAATATATAGATTTTACAAAGTGGCTCATGCGGAGTACCATAAATGTTTATGGTACTAATACCTTCCCTTTGTATAACCAACCCCCTTACCTTGAATCTTTCCCCCTCTTTTTGTGTTATTCGCTCTTTTCCCATTCCTTTGGAAACAATAAAGCGCGATGGCGATTTTGATTTTGATTTGTATAAAGTATAGTCAATCCAATAGCTTAGTCTTTGTACATTTCTACCGCTACAGAAAAATGGCGACTTCACTGAGGAAAGATTGACCCCTGTCTGGTCCATCCCTAAGTGGGTTACGCTTATCTTTGTTTATATCTGTATGTGTGTTATTACTGTTTTTTTTATTATATGTTGTATATATGTTTGTCTGGATTTTCCTGGTTTTCAGGGTGCTTGGTGATTACTCATAAGTCCTATACCCGAACTTGGGCAAACTTTAAGATAGGACGAGCGGTATAGTCATGTTAGCTTTTAGGGAGTAATCCCAAAAAAGGAGGCATGAGATCCCCCACTCAGTTGAGGCCCCTTTGAATGTAGTATCATTTACCGAGTAATCGAGAAGACGTACTGATTTCGACTTGGGAGCCTGCTGAAATTGAGGACTGTAGAATACCAAACCCATCTTGTCCTTTTAGGTGTAGTGCATAAGCTATGACGGAGTAATCTGGAAATAGTAGTCACGCGATACTACACTCGGAAGAGTCTTTCTTGATAATATTACTAATTACCAAGTTAATCGGGAAGTTGGTAATATCCGAAGGAAGGATGTAGACTCTGGGAACCTCTAGAACCTTGTTCGGAAGGTGATAACTTTAGACCGACACCTTATGGGTAGTACCTTCGACCTCATGCTCGTGACATTGAACCTATGAACCCTATATGTGTGATCTTGTGTGTGATTGTTGCATCATGCATCCATGCACTCATAAGCATCTTTTGAAGAAACCATATTTCAAGCAATTTAAAGGTTGACTATTTGTGAATATCTCAGGTACTTTTTAACCATCGATTCTGGAAAGAGAAAGACCGGGAAGTATAGTTTCAAGGATGCCAAGATAGATAAGTTGATCAGTATAATTTTTGAGATGGAGTATTCTGTAGACTTTCAGAAGAAGTATGGGTCCATTATTCCTCTCATGAAGCTGAAGATGAAGGAGGGTATTCTCTCGACCTTGGTCCAGTTCTATGATCCGATGTATCATTGCTTTACTTTTCCCGACTATCTGTTGATTCCTACACTGGAGGAGTATTCTTATCTATTGGATTTACCTGTTACCGATTGTGTTCCTTTTACTGGTTTGGAGGGTGAGGCAAAACCACATGAGATTGCTGCTTTGATTCACTTGGGAAAGTTTGAGGTGGAAGCCCATATGACTACTAAAGGAGGGATTAGAGGATTACCAACTCAGTTCTTATTGGAGAAAGCTCGTTACTTTTCCAGAATGAAGAGCACAATTTCTTTTGAGGCCATCTTTGCTCTACTTGCTTACGGGTTGTTCTTATTTCCTAATATGGACAGGTTTGTTGACATTAACACTATCAGGATCTTCATGATTGGAAACCCAGTTCCTACACTGTTGGGTGATGCTTATTACTCTATTCATCTTCAAAATTCTTATCATGGGGGAATGATTATCTGTTGCACGCCTCTGTTGTACCGGTGGTTTATCTCTCATATGCCCAAGTCTAATGCTTTTTGGGATGTCAAGAAGGAACCCCGTTGGGCTCCTAAGATCATGGCACTTACTCACTCAGATATTGATTGGTATCATCGAGCTTACCAGGATGTAGAGATTATTGATAGTTGTGGTAGTTTCCCTAATGTACCTCTTCTTGGTACAAAGGGAGGAATTAACTATAACCCTGTTCTTTCACGGCGACAGCTTGGTTATCCGATGAGGGATAAACTAAATAGTATTCATTTGAGTAGTTTATTTCTGAAGGAATGGGAAGACCATAGGGAAGCTAGGGAGCAGATTGCGAAGGCCTGGCGTCACATTCATAAGAAGGGTAGGAAGGATTTGGGACCTAGGGGTGTTGTTTCTTTGGAGCCATATCTTCAGTGAGTCCAATCGAGAGCCATTAAGTTAAAGATGTCGTATACCTGGGAGACACCCATGCCTGATCTATTTGTTAGGACCACTCCTCCCTTATTAGATGATCTGGAGGAGCTGCAACTTGCTTTGGTTAGGATGCAACAGGAAAGGGATGCTTGGAAGAACAAGTTCCAAACTTTAGAGAGTTCCTATAGAGCAGACCTGGAGGAGAAAGACGGCTTGATTGAGATCCTTGAGAGTCGAGCGGTAGAGTCTATGGGGATGCAAGGGGATTTATTTTCTCCTAAGCCTAAATCAGGTTCTGATTACTCACTTCCTGATTCAGATGATTGGAAGAAGGTTGCTATCAGACATGTGGAAGAAAAATAGAGGCTGGAGGCTCAGATTTCCAAGCTTACAGGGAAGCGCCAACGTATAGAGTGATCTCCATCAGCTCTTTTTCTCAGGATTCTAGACTGTATTTTCATCTTGTACTTGAGATCATTGAAACTTGTAATCCATTTTAGAGTTATTATAATAAAACTTTCAGTATTTCAAAATATTTATTTTGATGTTTGCAATATGTCTATAAACCTTAAATCCCTTGAAATATTAAATAACAAAGTAAAAATAATCATGTGAATTGCATATCATGCATCATATTGCACATATTTCTTGCATTTGTTATGAATTCTCAGGTGTCTTACCAAGCTTCTTTACTTCTTTCAGTAAGCTGACTCATCACTACAACACTCGGGCTAATTTCAAAAAGAAGATGGACAACTTAGAACAAGAGAATCATGAGTTGCACGAAGAAGTTTCTGCTTTGAAGGTCTGCTTGGCAAATTTGACTACTCTGATGGAAGCTCTGGTGGCTGCTCAGAATCAGCCACCGAGTATTCAACCTCAACTGACAAGGGAAAATACTGAAGTTCCGACTGTTCCCGTATCTGCTACTCCGGTTGTTGTTCAGAATTGCATGCCTCAAGGTTAACCATGGGGAATGCCATAGAATTTTGCATGTTATTTGTACAGTTGAAGCAAAGTCTTGCGGTAAAGGGAGTATGACATCCTTTAGGAGACATAATTATAGCACCTATTCCATTGCCCAGTGCGTTGGCCGCCCCATCAAAAACCAGGGTCCATCGGGATCCTTGTTCAGGTCTGTCATATGGTCTGAGTTCTTCACAATTGTTTACCATCATGATGTCTTTATCTTGGAATTCTAATTTCATGGACTGGTAGTCATCCACAACTTGATGAACAAGGTGATCGGCTAGTACACTTCCCATTATTGCTTTTTGGGTAGTGTACTGAATGTCGTATTCAGTCAGGATTATCTGCCATCTCGTTATTCTCCTAGAGAGGGCAGGCTTCTCAAATATGTATTTTATTGGATCCATCTTGGATATCAATAAGGTAGTATGGGTCAACATATATTGTCTTAGCCGGCGAGCAACCTATGCCAGAGCGCCGCAAGTTTTCTCGAGCAGTGAATATCTTATTTCACAGTCAGTAGATTTTTTGCTCAGGTAGTAAATAGCATGCTCTTTTCGGCCAGACTCATCATGTTGCCCCAGCACACACCCCCATTGAATTTTCCAAGACAATTAGATACATGATCAAGGGTCTTCCCTTCACTGGAGGCATTAAAACAGGAGGCTCTTGTAGGTACTCTTTGATCTTGTCGAAGACAGCTTGGCATTCATCATTCCATGTGACTACTTGGTCTTTCTTCAATAATTTGAACATTGGTTAACAAGTAGCTATTAAGTGAGAAATGAATCTAGAAATGTAGTTTAGCCGTCCTAAGAATCCTCTGACTTCCTTCTCGGTGCAAGGAGCGGGCATTTCTTGTATTGCTTTTACCTTGGCAGGGTCCACTTCGATACCTTTACCGTTGACGGCGAAGCCTAGGAGTTTATCGAACCTCACCCCAAATGTGCATTTATTCGGGTTCAACCTCATCTTGTATTTCTTTAATCTCTCAAACAGTTTCTGCAAATGGTCAAGATGTTCCTCTTTAGTTTGATATCTGGCTATCATGTCTTCCACATAAACCTCTATTTCGTGATGGATCATGTTGTGAAACAAAGCTACCATGGCACGCTGATAGGTTGCTCCAACGTTCTTCAACCTGAATGGCATAACCTTGTAACAGAATATACCCCACTGTGTGACGAAGGTTGTTTTCTCCATGTCCTCAGGGGCCATTTTGATTTGATTGTATCCTGAGAAACCATCCATAAATGGGAACACTTTATGCTGTGCGGCATTATCAACTAGAATATCGATGTGGGGGAGTGGGAAATCATCCTTAGGGCTTTCCCTATTCAAATCTCAGTAATCCAGACACATTCGTACCTTTCCTTCCTTTTTAGGAACTGGAACAACATTGGCGACCTATTATGGATAAGAGGTAACGGCTAAGAATCCGGCATTTAATTGTTTCATGACATCAGCCTTGATCTTCTCTGACATGTGAGGTTGCATGAGACGGACTTTCTGTTTTACCGGAGCGTATTCTTCTTTTGTCGGTAGACGATGGACCACGATATCAGCATCAAGTCCTGGCATGTCTTCATACAACCGGGGAATGACCTCAACATAATCATGTAGCAACTGAGTTAGACGCTTCTTGACACTGGGTTCCAGATTGGCACCCACCTTGACTTCTTTCTTGTCCCCTTCGGTACCTAGGTTAATTGTGTCCACTGGTTCTTCGTGGGGCTGTCTGGTCCTTTCTTCTTGTTGTAGTAACCTGGCTAGTTCCCCTAGCACTTCACAATCTTCCTCACCTTCGTCTTCGGCTTGGTAGATTAGATTTTCAAAGTCACAAAAGGCCATAGCAGAATTGTTACCCATGGGATTCTGAGTGGATGTAGATCTGCATTTTGAATGTGAGTGTGTGTAAGAGTATAGTTATCTTTGAAAGAAATAAAAATGTAGAAAAAGAAAGACAATGAGCGTAAAGTTTGTATGCAAAAACATCCATGATTCATTGATCACATATGAAAATGAGGTAACAACCCTTACAAATGGACCGTTGTGCCTTGGGTAAGACACAACGTTTTAAAAGTCTGAATTTTTTAAATATTACAGGTCCGACAAAAATTTAAAGACAATTACTGTTGGATAAAATTAATTGGGACAAAATCTTTAGCTTCCCAGTTGCTGATTCCTCCGTTGACAGTTGGGAAAATCCAATCTTCTAGGTCACAATTGTCATCATCATCATTCTCCACTGCGTTGAATTTGTGGTTGCTGATCTTCAAAGGTGGTCCCCCGACACGAGCACGACGAACAACTTTCTGGGCTCCTGAAGTGAAACCCAAACCAAATTTGTCAGATTTGTAAGGGATATCCGGGAGTTGGACCCAAATAATACACCCACCTTCTTCGATCACTGCGTTGGCATCTATCAGAGAAGACATCTTTAGCGGAGGTCTGGTAATCTTCGGGACTTCGGAAATAGTCTTGGTTACTGCCACGATTTATGGGACTTCCTCGAAATGCTGAAACGGAGTTTCAACGAATTCACCATCCATTTCCACGTATCTGAAGGAGTTCAAGTGACTGACCATATATTCCTCTTCTCCATGGAGAGTAATGATTTTCCCTTTGGTTGGGTATTTCAGCATCTGATATAATGTAGAAGTGACGGCACCAGCGTTGTGAATCCAAGGTCGGCCCAATAAGCAGGAATAGGAAGGGCAAATTTCCATCACGTAAAAAGTTGAATCAAAGTTTTAGGTTCCAACTTTTATAGGGATGTCCACCTTCCCATGCACCATTCTCTTTGAACCGTTGAAGGCCCTTACAACTATGTTGCTGGGTTTTAAGGTCAAACCTTCACATTCGAGTCTATCAAGAGCCTTCTTAGGTATCACATTCAAAGACGAATCGGTATCAACCAAGACATGGGCCAAAGTTGTGCCCCTACATTCGACAGAGACATGCAACGCCTCGTTGTGTTTCCTACCTCTAGGTATCAGGTCAGCTTCAGAAAAGCCTAAGCCATTGTCTGCAGTCAAGCTGGCCACACAGTCTTGGAACTAATCAGCAGAGGTTTCTTGTGGTACATGGGCAATTTTAAGGAATTTTACCAAGGCCTTCGCGTGAGCCTCAGAGCACAACAATAAAGCCAACATGGAAATCTTTGACGGAGTCTGCCGTAGTTGTTCGACTATGTTGTAGTCGCTTCTCTTTATAATTTTCAAAATTTCTTCCATCTCCTTTTGGGAGGCTTCCAGGATAGATACTAATTGCACCTTCATCCGGACAGGCTCAACCAGAATGCTTTTTCCCCGAGTCTCAGTCGACTCGGTGGTAGGGGTGTCAGTAGGGGTAATCATAGGGGCTGTAGTAGTAGTGTCAACATAAACAAAAGCATGGATGATGGTAATATGGTGGGAAAACTGACTTGAGGTTTTGCGTTTGTGTTTGCAAATGTTTCGGTTTAGCAAGAGTCGCCACCGACTTTTTATTTTATCCAAAGGAAAGGTCAAAAAGCACAGGAAAGACCTTTGAGATATTTTCTAGGGTTCGGGGGTAGATTATGAAAAGGGAAGGTGCAAGCACCCTTTTCATCCATGGTTTTCCATGGGCTCTTAGTTACTTGTTTAGATCACTTGCTTTTGCTTTTCAATTGTTTGAAATGGTACTTTGTGTGTGGTTTTGAAAATGTTTTGAAAAGAGGCCATCATTGTGGCAACCTTTGTAATGATTTTGAATGTATACAAAGGTATTTTGTCTTTTTGAAAAGATTTCAATGTTTGAAAGTTTGATTTGGGAAATGTTTTAAAATTGTGTTGTGAAGTGTGTTTGAAAATAGCAAGGATGTTTTGCAAGTTTTTTTTGATCAAGTAACTAAGAGCTATCTACCCTATTTTACTCAAAGATCTTTCCTATGTTTTTTAACCCTTTTGACAGTGTTATTTCACCATTGCATTTTGTGAACAACCTTGTGTTAGGATGTTAAACGGGACAGGCGCGGGTCATCGTATGGACCATGATAGCAATTGTGTCAAGTATTTTTGGCAAATTTTTGAGGGACTTGATCATTTTGTCTAGGCAACCAAGATAGCATTATCGAGGGACTATGATCTTTTGTTTTGTTTTTGTTTTGCCAAAGTACCCAACATGCATAACATGGCCCATATTTGAGGCAACAAGTGGATTGTAACCCTAGGGGTGCAAGTGTGCATTGTGTTTGATTTTCATGCATTTTTGTCTTTGATTAGGTCAAGCTACTTGTTGATTTTAGATTTTTGCATACAAATCCTAATCTCTAATCATGGCATAATTGAAAGGATAAAGTGCGAGAATTAAAAATCTAAGCTATTACATCATGATTATGGGGATGGGGTACAATCTTTGAATGGGGGTGTATTTGACAAGAAATATAAACCCTAATTTACTATTACATCCAAATTGAATAATGGCATAAATAATAAATGGACAATATTTAAATATAAATAAATAAATATACCAAATAATATGAACTATGCAAAAATTTTATGCTTATTTTCCAAGTATATAAAAATATTTAATGTAAAAATAAAGAAATAAATAAAAGATCAATTTTATTTGGTTAAGGGTAAAACCCTAATTTTCTTTAAGAAAATAAATACATTATATTACTTATATACAATAAAATAAAATAAAATAATATATACAAAAATAAAATATATTTAGAAAAAGTATTTTTTAGTATAAATAATAATAAAAATAAAAGTGTAATATTTTTATATTTTTTATTCTAAAGTATCTAACAAAATAAAAGTATATATTTATATATGTATTAATTATATTAAATATGTACAATAAAATATATACAAAAATAAAAATATATTTAGAAAAAAGTATTTTTTTAGTATAAATAAAAATAAAGAATAAAAATAAAAGTATAATTTATATATTATTTTCAAGTTTTTTAATAAATAAGATAAAAGTAATTAAATTGCTTTTTATGTTATAAAAATAAAAATAAAATGCATAATAAATGTGAAAAAAATATAAAAATATTTTTTGAGTATTTTTTGTATTTGGAAATAATAAAATATAATCAGAAATAAAAATAAAAATGAAAAAAATACAAAATATCAAGAAATTGGGCCAGGGGGTGCAAAAAGTAAAAGGGGGTGTCAATAGTGAGTCAGGCCAAGCCCAGCCCACCACTTCATCTTCAACCTTTGTCCTTAGCAAAAAAGCGCGCGCCTGTTACCAAACCTGGACATCCTGTATACGAGCTCTATTGCAAAAACACATAACATCAAAGTTGTAGAGCATTTCAAGAGGAATCTAACCATATAAAAAACTAATCCTAACTCTCAAAGACCAGAGAGAATTTCTCTGGCCCTAAAATCTAACCTAATTTTTTCAGTACGTTCATGGATGAAATTCTCTTAGCATGCTTAATATAAATGAAAACTGAGCATATGTACAGCTTCATGGAAATGAATACTACATTTCCTACAGAACTCAACCTTCACAAGCTCAAAATGAAAATGGAAAACCCTGTAAATGGAGTTACAGTTGGTGTTTAAGGTTTGGGATAGCTGGGATGGATGGAATGGAAGGTGTTTGAACAGGTTTGGACCAAAACGCACGAGCCAATTGAGCTATGGAAGTCAAGTTGCAGATGCTGCCCTGTTTTGCCAATGGAAGGTGATTTCTGGCTATGGGATATTTGAGGCTTCGGAGGTCGTGTTTCTGGCTCAAAGGGGTGTGAGAAAGATGTTCAAAATGTTTGCACAAGCTTGTTTTGGCTGATGTTCAAGTTTTTATGTATTTGGCATATTTCTTGTATATGAAGCAAAAGTGGGAAGTGATATGTAACAGGCCTGTACAGGCTATCCACATGCTTGCACACTTTGCCTTTGGCCCCTCCAACTTGTAGATTTGATTTGCTATATGAGATATGGACCAATGCTCAAGGGATTCAGTTTTGACATAAAGCACATTTAAGCAAAAATGGAAATGTACCTTTTTCTACTTAGGGATTAATTTTGTGTACAATGTCCTAATGACCAAAACAATGCCTTAGACCAATGGATTTGCATTAAATTATTGAGTGTGAAATGGTTTAGAGGCTTTTAAACTAGTGCAAAGCATGCTGACTTAAAATTGCAACTTGTATGAACATGAACATGCCATGGATGAAAAGTGAGTTTTTGCCAACTTCAAGCTTTCGATTCTCCCTAACCACAAATGAGTTTGGGGAGTTCTTGGAAATTTTTGAAATCTTGAAACATGCTTTACAATCCATCTTTGAAATACAACTTGAGATTCCAAGTGGAACTATGTGAAAAATGGCCAAGAAGATAGGTCGAAATCCTGCTTAAACTAGGGCAAAATTTCTCTAAGTTAAAAGTTTTAGGGACCCTTGTTCCAAATATCATAACTTGAGATCCAAGCTTCTTTTGGGAAAACTTTGTGAATAAAAGTTGTATACTTTGTGGAGGTCTACAACTTTCATGTTTGAAGTTTTGTTTGAATCCAATTTCATCATGGTGAAAATGTTGGGCAAAGTTAGGAAAAATTAAGAAAATTTCATAACTTAGAAAAATTCTAAGTTATGAAAATTTTCAACTCTAAACCCTAATTTGCAAAAGTGGGTTTCTTGATGAACAATTTTCATGTTTTGACATATTTTGATGAAAAATGACTCTTGGCACTTGATTTTGACCAAAAAGTCAAAGTTTGACTTTTCAGTGTAGAGTCAAATTTTGATCAGTTGACTGAAAAAATTCATCTGTCAATTCAATGCAATTGAGATCTTTTGAACTTGTTGAATAGGTCAAGATAATGCCATTGAGCCCTTGAGTCCATGCTTGAACTCAATTTGCCATTGGCTAGGTCAAAAATCAGAAATTGCCTTTGTGCAGTCAAAACCCTAAAAATGACCATTTTGCCCTTTTGGTGATCTGATCAAATTTCTTGTGGAGTTGTGGTCCAAACTTGATCAAATGGTTCATATGAGTTCATAATGTTGATGTGGGTCAAAATTCATGAGGTTTGACTGTAAATTGGCCACAATTGACTTTTTCCCCAATATAGTTGATTTGTAGGTCAACTGTCCAATTGACTGGGTAAAAATTTGATTCAAAGCTTGAAACTTGGTAGAGGCAATCTTATAAGTCCAACATGAAGTATGAAAGTCACTTTGAGCATTGGAAGTCCAAAAATCCCTGTGCAAACTCAAACCCTAATTTAGGTCATCAGTGTAAGGAGATGTTTTAAGCAGAGCAAACCCTAGCTTGATTTTGAGTTCAAAGAGCCTTGTGATGAGAAATGTTGATAAAATGAGAGGGAAAATTTTGGGGTACAACATTTTCCCCTGTTCAATCTTCTTGCACCTTGAGAGTTAGATTGGCGAGTTTGGCCTTTCGTGACTCGAAGGTAAAAGAGGATTGGACACTAGAGTGCCCGTAAATTTGCACTCGTCAAAAATGTAGCTGAGGGAATGGGCTTAAAGATGTCATTTGGAGATGATAGAATCTTGCTGGAGATGGGCTTAAAAGATGCCATCCAAGACTTGTTTGTTGAAAATCAGGAGAATGATAACCAGAATGGTATCCGTATCTGGAACGTATCTGAGTTGTATCTGGAGATTGGATTCGTATGAACAAAGGAATGGCGTCCGTGTCTGGAGCGTATCTAAGTTGTAACCGTATTTAATTTTTGAATGAATATCAGAATGACTGCCGTGTCTGGAGTGTATCTGTATTGTATCCGAAATCTGAAGTCTGAATAAGTGACAGAAATACATCCGTGTCTTGGAGTATCTCTGGGTTGGGGAATAGGTTTGAATGAGTGGCAGAATGGCAACCATGTCTGGAGCGTATCTGGAGTGTATTTGAAGTTGAGATATGTATGAGTAGCATAATGACTTCCATGTCTGGAGTGTATCCGTACTGTAACTGGGATCTGGATAAGTGACAGAATGACTTCCGTGTCTGGAGTGTATCTGAACTTGAAGTTGATAATTGAATCTGAATGAGAGATAGAATGGCTTCCGTGTCTGGAGCGTATCTAGTCTGTATCTGATTGCTAAAGTCTGAATGAGTAATAGAATGACCGCCGTGTCTGGGGTGTATCCACACTGTATCTGAGGTCTTTGAATATTTGTTAAAGATAGCTTTTAATCTTATCCTGAAAAGGGTAAAATGTTAGCTAAAACGCAAAGTTATGTTGCATGATATGTATGATGCAATAAAATGTACTCTATCAATGTTTATGATATATGAATGTAATGTGTGCACATGTAGGCTGATTAGCTGTCTTGCTGAGGAAAATATATCCTTGATAACTGGAGATAATGAACTCTTTGACTGCTGCTGGGGATTCAAAAATCTTTGATTGTTGAAACTGAGAATGTCCTTTGGACTACTGCTGAGGATTGAATATTCTTGGTGACTAGTGGGGATTAACAAGAGCGTTGACAACTTCTGTGGGGAATTGATAATTCTTCATGACTTTCCTGGAGGATGAGGAAAATTCTGACAATTTCTACTGGGGAATTAAAACCTGGGAGGCTTCAACCGGAGAAATGAGGATAAGAATCTTCGTTCTACCGGGAAATAATTCTGTGGGGAGAATGCTTATCTTGTTGGGGAAATTAGGAGTTTGGGTTGTATGCCAATCTACCGGGGATTCCTACTTTGTTGTTTGAGGAGAATTCTGCTGAGGATTAGTAGTTTAGAAACTTAGCTCTGATGGGGATATGTATTTCAAGATTTTAGCTTTGTTGAGGATCGGGATGACGTACTGCAGAGGATTTCCTCTGGAACAGCCTAAAGACATCTTCCTATGCTTTCAACCTATCAGTAATTTTCTCATTTCGTTTTATTTGTAAGCAGTGGTCATATTCAAATGCATATGCTCATTCAACAAATCATTGGACGTTTTCAAATAAAACATAAGTGTAAGAAGAAATAAAAGGCAAGCAAATTTCTGCACTTTGAAGTATCTTTGTATTAACTTTGTAAGTATTTTTGCACAAAGGAGACAATCATCCTAGTAAGAGAATGTTGTCGTAAAATTGAGAAAAATTTTATACAAAGAAATATGGCTATGTGTAACAATTCCATGGGGTTCCCATTCTGCTATAGCCTTTATAACCCTGAGTATCTTGTCCATTCAATGCTTCGTCCGCAGATGATTGGATAGATCAGAAGCTTGGAGCTTGTCCGTGAAGAGATTTTTCTTAAAGTGATTCGACGAGACATAGTTATACGCTTTAATTCCCTAACTTTTGCCTGGACCGCCCTTTCGGTTTTTCGATCCACCGGGAGACCCTTTTTTGCCCAAGTCGCCCTTTCGGGTTTTCAACTTTCCGGGTGTACAGATTTTTTATTTATCCCTAATTTTTTCTGAACCGCCCTTTCGGGTTTTCGATTCACCGGGATGCCTTTTTTTCCCAAGTCGCCTTTTTCAGGTTTTCGACTTGTCGGGTCGTGTATGTGTAGTATCTTTTAACTATGCCTGCGTTCGTAGGGTGCGGCAGGTCATCTCCGTCCATGGAGGTCAAGATCATTGCCCCACCAGAAAAGATGTTTTTGATCATAAATGGTCCTTCGTAAGTAGGAGTCCACTTGCCCCTGGGATCACTTTGCGGCAAGATGATCCGCTTGATTACAAGATCTCTTACTTGATATACCTGACATCTGACCTTCTTGTTGAAAGCCTTGATCATCCGTTTTTGATACGTCTGACCATGACAAACAGCAGTAAGTCGCTTCTCGTTGATCAAATTAAGTTGATCAAGTTGGGTCTGAATCCAATCGTCTTCACTTAAACCAACATCCTTCATAATCCTCAAGGAAGGAATATGAACTTCCATAGGTAAAACAACCTCCATGCCATATACCAAAGAAAAGGGGGTTACCCCAGTTGAAGTACGCGCCGTGGTATGATATCCATGCAGAGAAAACGGTAACATCTCATGACAGTCATTGTATGTGACTGTCATCTTTTGAATGATCTTCTTGATATTTTTTTTCGCAGCTTCAATAGCATTGTTCATCTTTGGCCGATAGGGAGATGAATTGTGATGTTGAATTTTGAACTGCTCGCACAGAGCGGTGATCACAGTGTTATTCAGGTTTGTACCGTTGTCTATGATGATCCTGTCGGGAATACCATACCGGCATATGAGGTTCTGCTTGATGAAGCGGGCAACCAGATTCTTTGTAACGGGGGCGAAGGAAGTTGCTTCGACCCATTTGATAAAGTAATCAATAGCCACCAGGATGAAGCGATGTCCATTGGATGTTGTAGGCTTGATCTCTCCAATCACGTCGATACCCCACATCGCGAATGGCCAGGGAGTTGTTAAGACATTGAGAGGAACTAGAGGAATATGTACCTTGTCAGCATAGACTTGGCATTTATGACAAGTACGAGTATATTGATGACAGTCAGCTTCCATGGTAGACCAGTAGTAGCATGCCCTTAGAATCTTCTTAGCCATCGTATGTCCGCTCAAATGGGTGCCAAATGTGCCACTATGTATTTCAGTCATGATTAGCTCAACTTCAACCTTGTCCACACAACAAAGTAGAACACAATCATGGTTGCGCTTATATAGGATACCATTGCTCAGGAAGAACTTGGCAGCAAATCTCCTTAAGATCTTTTTGTCGTTGACTGAAGCTCCTTCAGGGTATTCTCGAGTCTTGAGATGCCTTTTGATTTCATGAAACCAAGGTTGTTCCACTACTTCTTCGGTATTAATCTCATGACAATGCGCAGGTTCGTCCATTCGCTCGATGGTGATTTGGGGAGCCTCATTATCCCAGTTGAGTTTAAACATGGAAGACATTGTAGCTAGAGCATCAGCTAGCTGATTTTCTTCTCGCGGAAAGTGTTCGAAGGTAATCTGCTCGAAATGAGGCAACAATGTAAAGACATATTCTTTGTATGGGATAAGATTAGGATGTTTAGTGTCCCACTCTCCTTTGATTTGACTGATAACCAAAGCTGAGTCCCCAAATACAATCAGAGATTTGATTCCCAAGTCAATAGCAGCCTTGAGACCAAAGATACAAGCTTCATACTCGACCATGTTATTGGTGCAGCTGAAGCAGAGTCTAGCAGTGAAAGGTGTATGGCAACCTTCTGGAGAGATAAGTACTGCACCGATACCATTGCCAAGAGCATTTGAAGCACCATCAAAGTACAGGGTCCATCGGGATCCTTGTTCAGGTCCGTCATACGGTCCGTTACCTTTAATGTTGTCCAATGTCATAATATCCTCGTCAGGGAAGTCGAACCTCATAGATTGGTAATCTTCGATGGCTTGATGAGCTAGATGGTCAGCTAGTACACTCCCCTTTATAGCTTTTTGGGTTGTGTACTGGATATCATACTCAGTCAGGATCATCTGCCATCTAGGGATTCTTCCGGATAAAGCAGGCTTCTCGAAGATGTACTTGATCAGATCCATTTTGGAAATCAGCAAAGTGGTATGTGTCAACATATACTGCCTTAGCCGACGAGCAGCCCATACCAAAGCGCAACAAGTTTTCTCGAGCAGTGATTAGCGGGTCTCACAGTCGGTAAACTTTTTGCTAAGGTAATAAATGGCATGCTCTTTTCGGCCAGACTCGTCATGTTGGCCTAGTACGCACCCCATTGAGTTATCCAAAACAGTCAGATACATGATTAAAGATCTTCCTTCGACGGGTGGCATCAAGATATGAGACTCTAGCAAATACTCCTTGATCTTATCAAAAGCAACTTGACAATCATTGTTCCATTCAATCACCTGATCTTTCTTCAACAACTTGAAGATTGGCTCACAGGTAGATGTTAGATGAGAGATGAACCTTGCAATATAGTTTAAGCATCCCAAGAAACCTCTAACCTCCTTCTCAGTGCGAGGGGCAGGCATTTCTTGTATAGCTTTGACTTTGGCAGGATGAACCTCGATGCCTTTGTTACTGACGATGAATCCCAAAAGTTTACCAGACCTAACTCCGAAAGTGCACTTGCTAGGGTTCAGTCTGAGCTTATACTCCTTCAATCTTACAAACAGCTTTTGTAGATGGTCGAGGTGTTCTTCTTCTGTCTGTGAACGGGCTATCATGTCGTCTACGTAGACTTTGATTTCATGATGTATCATGTCATGAAAGAAAGCTACCGTGGCTCGCTGATAGGTTGCCCCGGCATTCTTCAGTCCGAATGGCATCACTTTATAGCAGAAGGTACCCCACTGCATAACAAAAGTAGTCTTCTCCATGTCCTCGGGGGCCATTTTGATCTGGTTGTATCCCGAGAATCCATCCATGAAGGAAAATACCTTGTGTTGAGCTGTGTTGTCAACCAAGATGTCAATGTGTGGTAGTGGAAAATCATCTTTAGGGCTAGCCCTATTTAAATCTCTGTAGTCCACACACATTCTGACTTTGCCGTCCTTTTTAGGTACGGGCACAATGTTAGCAACCCATTGTGGATAGGAAGTAATAGCCAGGAAGCCATCATTGAACTATTTCATCATCTCAGCTTTGATCTTTTCGGACATGTCGTGCCTCATTTGGCGGACTTTTTGTTTGATTAGTGGACAGTCTTCTCTTGTAGGGAGATGATGAACCATAATATCCGTATCCAGTCCCGGCATATCTTTATAGGACCAGGCGAAGATCTCAACAAACTCATTCAACAGCTGAACTAAGCGCTCTTTGACACTTGGCTCCAGGTTGGCGCCCACTTTAACCTCTTTTCTGTCCTCCTCTGTTCCTAAATTGATAGTCTCTAATAAATCTTCATGGGGTAGAATAGCCTTTTCTTCTTGTTGCAAAAGTCTAGCTAACTCTCCAGGCACTTCAAAGTCTTCATCACCTTCGTACTCGACATGATTGACCAAATCTTCAGAGTCACTGAAGGCCAAAGCAGAATAGTCACCCATGGAATCCGGAGTGGATGGGTACCTGCATTTTGTGAGTGTGGGTGTGTGTAAGGGATAGCCATCCTTAAACAAAATAAAATGTAAAAGGAAAGAAAATGAACACAAAAGTTTATAGATGAAAACGTCCATGATTCATTAAAAATGGCATATGAAAATGAAAAATCAAAACCCTTACAAATGGACCTATGTGCCCCGGGAAAGGCACAAGGCAAAAGAGTGTACGAATTGTTTAAAAGTTATTACAGACCAACATAAATGTTTCAAAAGATAAATTACTGATTGATGAAAGTAATGGGAACGAAGTCTTTCGCCTCCCAGTTGTTTAGTCCTCCTTCAATGGTTGGAAAGATCCAATCTTCAAAATTGCCTTCTTTATCATCATCTTCTAAAGCATGAACCCCGTCGTGTGTGATCTTTAAGGGCGGTCCTCCAGGCCGGGAGCGACGCACAGCTTTCTGGCTAGCAGTAGTGAAACCCAATCCGAACTTGTCCGTCTTGTGAGAAAAATCTGGCAGTTGACCCCACATTGTACTTCCTCCCTCCTTGATTACAGCCTCCCCATCTTTAAGGGATGACATCCGGGACACAGGCTTGGTAATGATAGGCACATCAATCACTTTCTTTGCTACTGTGACCTCAGGAGAAACCTCTTCAAAGTGTTGGAAAGGTGTTTCTATGAATTCACCATCTAACTCCACATAGCGGAAAGAGTTAAGGTGGCTTATCATGTACTCCTCCTCGCCATGAACTATTATGATCTTACCCTAGACTGGGTATTTTAGCATTTGGTGTAGAGAGGAAGTGACTGCCCCAGCGTTGTGGATCCATGGCCTTCCCAACAAGCATGAATATGAAGGACGGATGTCCATCACATAAAATGTAGAGTTGAAAATTTCCTTTCCCACCTTGATTGGGATGTCCACTTCTCCGTGAACCATCCGCTTAGAACCGTCGAAGGCTCTAATAATGATATTACTGGGCTTTAGGGTCAAACCTTCACAGTCCAATTTGTCCAATGCTTTCTTTGGTAGAACATTTAAAGATGAACCGGTATCAACCAGAACATGAGCAAGTGTGGTCCCCCTGCACTCTACCGAAACACGCAGCGCATCATTATGCTTTCTTACCTTGGACGTTAGATCGGCATCAGAAAAGCCCAGACCATTGTCGGCTGTAAGGCTGGCTACACACTCTTGAAATTGATCGGCAAAAGTTTCTTAAGGCACGTGCGTCGTCTTCATGAATTTGATCAACGCTTTGGCATGAGCCTCAGAGCAAAGCAACAGAGCTAGCATAGAGATTTTTGAAGGGGTTTGCCCCAGCTGCTCTACGACATCATAGTCGCTCTTCTTAATTATCTTTAAGATTTCCTCCATCTCCTTTTGGGTGGTCTCGGGGATAACCAAAGTCTGAGCCCTCGTCCTGACGGGTGCTTCTTCGGTTCCCTTACCCTTATCAGTAGTAATAGTAGAGGGTTCAACTTCGGGAGTAACAATTTCTTCAATCACTGGACTTTGCACAAATATCTTGACAGGCACAGAAGTACTTGAGGGTACGAAGACTGCTCGTGGAGGAGCAATCTCCGGAGAGAAGATTCTTCCGCTACGGGTTATCTTACTTGTCCCTGCAATATTCCCTATATCAGGAGTTTCTTCATCGGAATTCTCTTGGATTGATTCGATCTGCTTGACACCATGGTAGAAGATCTCTTCTCCATAATTCCATGGTATCATCTTGTTGGACTTATATGGGATAGGCCCTGGCATGGTAATCTTCAGCGGTACAAACTTAGGATCAGGCGTAATCTTAACAGGCCTTTTGCAGGTCTTGGAAAGATTGTCGGAAATGGTGATTATAACAATGTCATTGATTGGAGTAACAAAGGTAACAGGGGTAACATGAGTGATAGTAGCAACAGGAGTTTTCTGAAAGAGGATCTCTTGAGTATCCATCAGGCGTTGGATGCATGATTTCAATAGTGGGCAGTCGGATTGCAAGGTTGAACAGAAGTAACAGTCTTTTTCACAGCCCGGGAAAATCCCGGCTTTCAACAGATTTATCTTGATCATTGGCAATGGAGTCATTAAGTCATCGACAACGGTAACATGAAGATCTTCCATAATGGCATGGATATTATGACCATGTTTTGGCATAGGAGCGGATATCACATTAGGTTTTTCGGGAGCATCGAAATCTACTTCCTTGGCATCTATCAAATCTTAGATCTTGTTTTTAAGGGCCCAACAGTTGTTGGTGTCATGCCCTACACTGTCTGAATGATATGCACATTTTGCATTTGAATGATAATAGGGAGAAGAGGTATTTGGGTTTTTCGGCGCTTCTTTCAAGTTGGTAAGGTTCAACTTTAACAGATGAGGGAGAACCTGAGCCGGTGTCATATTGATCCGGGTGAATTGCCGTTGTGGCCTTTCTACCCTTTGTTGGTTAGCTCTTGGTTGATTGCTGCGAGGTTGATCGGCTGAGGAGTTCTGGATCATCACAGCCCCCACCGTTGGTCGGCGCTCCGTTCTTCCCTAATTTCTCTAGGAATAAACAGCGGAAGCTTCTTTCTTGGCTAGGAAGGTTTTCTTGACAGCAGTGGAAGCAGACGCATCCTTCTGAATTTTACCACTCTTAATGCCAGCTTCGACCCTTTCACCTGTCAGTATTAATTCGGTGAACCCTGCAGATGAGCTCCCGATTAAGTGATTAAAGAATGGACCTACCAGGGTCCCTAAAAACATGTCAACCAGCTCTCTATCCGACAATGGTGGCTGCACCCTTCCAGCCAAGTCTCGCCACTTTTGGGCATACTCCTTAAATCCCTCATTAGAGGCCATACCCATATTCTATAGTTGAGTACGAGTAGGCGCTAAATTCGTGTTGTATTGGTATTGTCGGTAGAAAGCAGCAGCCAAATCTTCCCAGTTATGAACATCAGATCTCTCAAGTTGATAGAACCGGTCCAGTTGTGTACCCGACAAACTATCTTGAAAGAAATGGACCCACAAATCCTTATCAGAAAAGTGAGGTTGAATCTTTCTGACGTAGGACCTCAGATGCATCTTCGGACAGGACAAACCGTCGTATTTGGAAAATGTAGGCAATTTGAACTTGGGAGGAATCACGATCCCAGCAACCAACCCTAGTTCTTCAAAATCCAATCGAGGAACCCTTTGCACTTCCATGGCTGCCAACCGCTCTTCTAGATTTTTATACTTATCGTCCCCAGGGGGATATTGCTTTTTAGAGTAATCTTCCTCCTCTTCTTCTTCTTCCTCTTCAGCTTCAGACTCGGAGGGTATTGCAACTCCTTTACCTTTACCAACCCCTTCGTCAGACGTCGAGGGGAATTCCAGAAATCTCCTAGCCTGATGCTCAAATCTTCTTCCCATAGTGGCCACACCAACCCTTTTCTTCTTTTTCTCTTTGTATTTTTCCTTCTCTTTCTCTAACAGTGCTTTAAGGTCCTCTTGACCCTTTGCTAAGATCATGAGGAGTTGTTGGAATTGTGAATTATGTGCTTGCAGATCTTTGACCGTCTGCTCTATATCCATGTTGCTGAAATAAACAGCAGAAAGATAAGGAAACCTGGTGTGAAGACCTGTTATGCATATGATGAATGATATGTTATTCATGTAATGCATTCAAGGATTCAGAAATTCAAATTTGTTGCAAACAAAAAGAACACACGTCATATTAATAAGAAGAAATTTGTTAGTACATAAATTCCCCATGGGAAAAATATTACAAAATTCTTAATGTAAAAAGACATTCTGCATCCTCTTTGGTGCGATGTAAGTCTTGAGAGTCTCCTCTTCGTGAATTCGGCGGGTAAGTTCCAAAACCTTCTTCTCACTGGCATAGAAGCTGGCTTCAAAAGTATTATGTTCTTCCTTGAGCTGTATCCAACTCCTTTGCAATTCTTCGAATGATGTTGGCATGTCAGGATGTAGGAGGGTGTATGGAACCTCTCCTTCCATAACAGGCTCTTTGATCACGGGGAGAATGTTGTTAGAACATATTTTGATTCCACAATTCCTGATTAGAGTTTTGATGATAACAAAATACAAAGAATAAATAAATTCAAAGATATATATATATAAAACAAATATGCCTCTTAAAATTATGTTTTGTATATACAGAAGTTCTGATGGAGTCAGCATCAGAAGATCAGTAATATGTCTATCAGATTATACGCTGAAGCTTGATGACAAGAATGCGCATAAACAAATACACTCTGACTCTGATCAAAGACATCTTTACCAAGTCATCAACACTCTGAAGCGTTATCATAAGTTAAAGCAAAGAAGACTCTGAAGCGTTATTAATTATTCAAGACAGAATTAAATGCTAATGGCTCTCTTCAGACAAGATCTTCTTCAAAAGGAAAGTGCGTTATTATCATTAAACTGGCTTTATGGAAAACGTTTCTTTGCCTTGCCTATATAAACAAGTCTGCTTGAGAAAAGACACGCGCATGCACTCACATAATTTGCCAAGCCTTCAAAACCACGCTTATTCAAACGCTTTAGCAAATTCAGTTTATTCCAAGCTTAAGTTGTGTAATTATCACAATTGTGATATATTGTTTTGTTAGAAAACGTTAACACATCCTTGTTTAATTATTTGTAAAAGATTTCCTTGAGATAAACCGGTTTGTGGTTATACTCAAGAAGACTTTAACAGTTGTTAAAGTAGCTGTTGTAATTCTTTGAGAATAGTGGATTAAGACCTCGTTGGAGAGAGGCGAAATCACCTTGACGGGTGGACTGGAGTAGTTTGAGATCAAATGAACCAGGATAAAAATACTGTGTCTTAAAGCTGTTTATTATTTAATCCGAGTTTTTTCAATTCAACCCCCCTTCTTGTGTTTTTCACATCTTCAATTGGCATCAGAGCTCCTGGTTCTGAGCTTATAACACTTAATTGTGTCAGTACAAGATCCAGCGTCAGAAAAACACAATGGCAGGACCAAGTCAAAACATCAGCAATGACAACAATGAAGAAAGGGACAGATTCAGTGGCAAACCTCCAGTCTTTGATGGAGAGAACTTTGACTACTGGAAAGACAGAATTGAGAGTTTCTTTCTGGCCCATGATGCTGATCTGTGGGACATGGTGACTGATGGATACACGCACCCAGTGGATGGAAGTGGTTAGAAGATTGACAGGAAAATGATGTCTGATCAGCAAAAGCGTGAGTTCAGAAATCATCACAAGGCCAGAACAATTCTTCTCAGCGCAATCTCTTATTCAGAATATGAGAAGATATCAAACAGAGAAACTGCCAAGAATATGTTTGACTCTTTGAGAATGACGCATGAAGGCAACATTCAAGTCAAAGAAACCAAATCCCTTGCACTCATTCAGAAGTATGAGGCATTCAAGATGGAAGAGAGTGAATCAATAGAAACTATGTTTTCAAGATTTCAAATTCTTGTTGCTGGTCTAAAAGTTCTTGATAAAGGGTATTCCACTGCTAATCACGTTAAGAAGATCATCAGAAGCTTGCCAAAACAATGGAGGCCAATGGTCACAGCGCTTAAGCTAGCCAAGGATCTCAAGAAAATACTCTGGAGGAACTTGTCAACTCCCTCAGAAGTCACGAGATAGAGCTAGAAGCAGATGAACCGCAAAAGCAAGGTAAGCCATTAGCTTTAAAATCTAACAGAAAATCTGACTCCAAAGTTTTGCAGGCCGTGGAAGAAACCTCTGATGGGTCCTCATCAGATGAAGATGAACTGTCTCTCCTCTCCATAAGGGTGAACCAATTGTGGAATCAGAGGCAAAGGAAGTTCAGGAATCCCAGAAGATCAGAAAATCAGAATGAATCTTCCTCCAGATACAGAAGGTCAGAATCCTCCTCTGGACACATAAGATCTGAAGGTTCTTCAGGAAACAGAAAGCCAAACAACAAAGACATCATCTTCTATGAATGTAACGAGCAAGGGCACTACAATAGTGATTGAACAAAGCTTCAGAAGGAGAAGCCCAAAAAGAAGTTTGGCAGGGAAAAGAAGAAAAGTCTCATGGCTACATGGGATGATTCTGACACATCTGAAGCTGACTCAGAATCAGATGATGAAAGAGAAAACATAGCTCTCATGGCAAACATAACAGAAGAAAGTGAAACTTTTGAGCCAGACTCAGAATCAGATACAGAAGAGGTATTCCCTGACTTTACTATAAACTTTACTAAGGCTGAACTAGCTGAAGCCTTAATGAAATTCTAGAAAGATATCAGCAGATCAGAGTCAAATTCAGAAACCTGAAAAGGAATCTTGCTTTTGACTCTGATAAGACTGAGAGTCTCAAATTGGAGAATTCTGAGTTAAAAGATAAAATTTAAAAATTAGAAAACCAATTGCAAAACTCTTAGAAGGAAACAATCCCTGAAACTCCCAGCAATGTTAATGAGATCATCAAGGAGTATGATCACAGCTTTCAGAAGTTTCTAGCTAAAAACATAGACAGAAGCAAAATGGCTTCAATGATCTATGGAGTTAGCAGAAATGGCAGAAAAGGGATAGGATATCAAGGTAAGGTACCTACACCAAAAAATGCCATGGATTTAGTTATAAAACATACTCCACTTGATTCACACTTTATATATGGGCACAGACATGACATAAAATATACAAGTAGTGATTACTCTATCAAACCAAAATTCAACCAGAGTTTTGGTAAATCTAACAAATCAGGACCCAAGAAAATGTGGGTACCTAAGGATAAAATAATACATGTGGCAGATATCTTTAGCAGCAAAGCAAAAACACCAATCATGGTACCTGGACTCTGGCTGCTCACGACACATGACGGGAAGAAGGCATATGTTCCAAAGCCTGGAACTTAAGCCTGGAGGCCACGTAGGCTTTGGAGGCAATCAGAGAGGAAAGATCATTGGCTCTGGAACAGTAGGTAATGGAAACCTTCCCTCTATAAGTAATGTTTTATTAGTTGATGGATTAATGCATAACCTGTTATCCATAAGTCAATTAAGTGATAACGGTTATGATATAATCTTCAATCAAAATTCATGCAAAGTTGTTAGTCAGAAAGATGGGACTATCCTATTTAATGGAAAGAGGAAAAACAACATCTATAAAATCAAACTTTCTGAACTGAAAAGTCAGAACGTAAAGTGTCTTCTGTCTGTTAACAACGAGCAATGGATCTGGCACAGAAGCTTGGGACATGTTAGTATGAGAAGAATAGCTCAGATTAACAAACTCAATCTGGTCAGAGGACTTCCTAACCTGAAGTTCAATTCAGATGCTCTGTGTGAAGCATGTCAGAAAGGCAAGTTTGCAAAACCAGCTTTCAAATCCAAAAACGTTGTTTCCACCTCCAAGCCATTAGAACTTCTGCACATTGACTTATTTGGACCAATTAAAACTGCTTCAGTCAGTGGCAAGAAGTATGGGTTCGTAATCGTAGATGACTATAGCAGATGGACATGGGTAAAGTTATTAAGGCACAAGGACGAGTCACACTCTGTGTTTGTTACCTTCTGCAACCAAGTTCAGAATGAAAAGGATCTTAGAATCGTCAAAGTCAGAAGTGATCATGGTGGAGAATTTGAAAACAAAGATTTTGAGTTATTCTTTAATGATAAAGGCATTCTGCATGATTTCTCTTGTCCTAGAACTCCCCAGCAAAATGGAGTTGTAGAACGAAAGAACAGAACATTGCAAGAAATGGCCAGAACCATGATCAACGAGACTAACGTTGCTAAGATCTTCTGGGCAGAGGCAATAAACACAGTGTGTTACATTCAGAATAGAATCTCTATAAGACCTATTCTGGAAAAGACTCCATATCAATTGTGGAAGAACAGAAAGCCCAACATCTCCTATTTTCACCCATTTGGATGTACATGTTTTATTCTGAATACAAAAAATTATTTGAACAAGTTTGACTCTAAAGCACAAAAGTGTATTATGTTAGGATATTCTGAACGCTCAAGAGGGTACAGAGTATATAATACAGAAACACAGATTGTGGAGGAGTCAATCAGTGTTCGTTTTGATGATAAGCTTGACTCTCAAAAGTCAAAGCATAATGAATTCCTTGCAGGTATGGAAGTTGAACTCACAGGTAATGAAGACAAATCATCAAAAGCTCTCAACAGAGACACTCCCTCAACATCAGAAAGAGTCACTGCAAGCAATCCAGCACCTTCTGTTGATCAAATCCAGAAAAGACCATCCAGAAGCAGCATGGATCACCCAGAAGAAACAATCTTAGGAAGGAAGGAAGATCCAATCAGAACAAGATCTACCTTCAGAAACTCTGAAGAATCCCTCATGGGACTGGTTTCTCTAATTGAACCAAAACAATTGATGAAGCACTACTGGACAATGACTGGATTCTAGCAATGCAAGAGGAACTAAATCAATTCACAAGAAATGACGTATGGGATCTAGTTCCCAAACCAAAAGGATTCAACGTCATTGGTACAAAATGGGTGTTCAGAAACAAACTGAACGAAGAAGGTGAAGTCATCAGAAACAAAGCACGACTGGTAGCACTAGGTTATAGTCAGCAAGAGGGGATAGACTATACAGAAACCTTTGCTCTAGTCGCCACGTTAGAATCTATCAGACTCTTAATTTCATTTGCTGTTAATAAAGGCATCACTCTGTATCATATGGATGTTAAGAGTGAATTCTTAAATGGCTATATAGAAGAAGAGGTATATGTGCACCAACCCCCTTGTTTTGAAAGTTCCAAAAATGCAGAATATGTTTTCAAACTAAAGAAGTCACTCTATGGTCTGAAACAAGCTCCCAGAGCTTGGTATGAAAGACTAAGTAACTTCCTGCTAGAAAAGGAATTCACCAGAGGGAAAGTGGACACAACCTTGTTCTGTAAGACAGTTAAGAATGACATTTTAGTATGTCAGATTTATGTTGATGACATCATATGTGGATCCACTAATCCCTCTTTGGGAAGAAAGTTTGCTAAATGTATGCAGGCAGAATTTGAGATGAGCCTAATGGGGGAACTAAAATTCTTTCTGGGCATTCAGATTAATCAAACCCCAGAAGGAACTTACATTCATCAGAGCAAATATGTCAGAGAACTTCTGAAGAAATTTAATCTCTCAGAATGTAAGCCATCAAAGATTCCAATGCATCCCCCGTGCATTCTGGAAAGAGAAGAGGTAAGTAAAAAGGTAGAACAGAAGGTCTACAGAGGTATGATTGGTTCTCTTCTCTATCTGACGGCCTCAAGGCCTGACATTCTATTCAGTGTTTGCATTTGTGCTAGATTCTAATCAGATCCTAGAGAATCTCACTTAACAACAGTTAAGCGAAGTTTCAAGTATCTAAAAGGTACTACTAATTTGGGTTTGTTTTATAGAAAAACAAGTGATTACAACTTGATATGATATTGTGATGCTGATTTCGCTGGAGAAAGAGTAGAACGTAAAAGCACTTCTGAAAGTTGCTAGTTTCTGGGAGAAAATCTGATCTCATGGTCCAGCAAAAGACAATCCACAATAGCTCTATCAACAGCAGAATCTGAATACATAGCAGCAGCTGGATGCAACACACAAATGCTCTGGATGAAAAGTCAACTTGAGGACTTCAAGATATTTGAGAGTAACATCCCTATCCTCTGTGACAATAATTCTGCTATTTGTCTCAGTAAAAATCCTATTTTGCATTCTAGGGCTAAGCATATAGAAATAAAACATCATTTTATCAGGGACTATATTCAGAAAGGGATTCTAAATTTGAAATTTATTAACACAGACCATCAATGGGTTGATATCTTTACAAAACCTCTTTCTGAAGATAGGTTCAACTTCATTCTGAAACATCTCAGCATGAAGCCCTGCACAGAATAAAACTGTTTTGATTCCATATCTTAACCTTTAGAACTTTGTCTATTCTTTCCGTGAACTACTGATCAATCTTTCTTCAGATCTTTAGAAGTACAGATTGTATCAGAAGCTATCCATGAAGATACGCGTGCTTCATTTCAAGGATAGAAATGTGCAGTTCACTTAAGAAAACAGGTGCCATCCAGTCATCAGCTACTTTCTGAGGCTGAACACGCGTTCACGTTTCTGAAAGGTTAAAGCCCTGATTGGATGCATTGGGACACATGTCTTGGGTAATCGTTCCAATATCTTTTTGAATCCCCCAAAATCAGTTATCATTAAATGCTCATAATCATTATAATTTATTTCTCTCTCTTGCCGTTTATGTTTTCAAAATCCTTTTTAAAAATCTATTTAAACACATCTCTCACCACTTACACTTTTTTACTTTCACTTTCATTTTCTCTACAATCTTATTGATTTCGGTTTGGAACCTTTCTCAAAACCATTTCAATTTCTTCTCAAAACCTTTGGTGTGAACATGGCTTCCTCAAGCAACCCTACTTCCAGTACTCAGAAAACAGATTCCTCCGAACAATATGAAGAACCCTTCAGAACTCTTCTCACACCCATCAAAAATCTAGAAGTTCTTTCAGAATTGATTGTGGACTTTAACAGTCTTCAAGAGAACGCGTTTAATCTCTCTGAAGAAGTAAAGGCTCAAGGCTGGGACAGATATTTTGACCGACTAGTGGGTCCAACATTCCCAATCCTTGTGAAGGAATTTTGGATTCATGCTTCATCTTCCAACCATCAAGTTACTTCATACATAATGGGGAAGAAGATAGTCATAATTGAGGACCTCATTGCAAGATTAATAAGCTACAATGGTGGTGGTGTACGTTGCATTGACATGGCTGAAACATGCACTGATGTCGCCTTAATTGCTAGAGAAATCTTCACTCTGGCTCTTCCCTCCAGCAAGATAAGGGATCTAAAAGACCATCACAGAATATGGGCCAAGATTATTCTGGGATGTATAAACCACAAGAAGCCTACCAGCTCTCCTGACTACATCAATATTGATCAGCAATTTCTGATCTACTTCATCTCCCAGAAGATTAAGGTGAATCTGGCTCACCTGCTATTTAACCATCTAAGGACTAGTGTTAAAGAAACCAGAGAAGAGGAGCGCACAAAAAGGGACTGGATACCCCTAGGAAGGCTTATATCATATATTCTAACAGAGAATAAGCTGATTGATCATCTAACAGAAGCTCAGGAAATCAGCTCTTTGGAAGCTACTGTTGGCAAACAGTTGAATGCAAAGAATCTGAAGAAGATGAAGTTAATTGAGAACATCAAGAAGGAACCCAGTGTCACTTCTTTTGCAACAATCTCCAGCAGAAGAATCCCTCTAGATAACTTTCCCTTGTTCTCATAGATTGATTCTAAACCTGATATAATAGTCAGATATCTGGATGCATACAAGGCGGATGGTACATCACCAGATTTGAACATTCAGGATCTGTAGCAGAAGGCTCCAGAAGTTGTGTTGAAGAAAACCAAGAAAAGGAAAGCTGTAGCAGAAGGATCATCCCAACGGACTCCTAAAAAGAGAGGTAATCCTTCTTCTGTAACTGTTCTAAACTCAATTTCTGTATCAACATCTATACCAATTCCCACTCAATCAGAAAACCCCACACCACAAACATTTGATGACTTTGACATTGAATTAGACCCCTCAGAAACCTTAACTCTTAGAGGATCTCTCTCCCTACCTCCAAATCCAAATATTGAAGCAACCCAACAAGAACTTGCAAAAGTTCTATCAGATATAGAAACCTTTGACCAACATACTTCTGCTCCCATGCCAAAAAATCCAAACCCTGAAACCACCACAGAAGCACCACAACCAGAAATTCCCCTCTCTCCACAACCAAAAATACCACTACCTCCATCTCCTCAACCAGAAATTCATCCACCTTCTCCACAACCTGAACTATTTCAACCAGAAGTTCAAACTTCTGAGGCTTAACCTTCTGAATCTTATGAACCAGAACCTCATAACGATCAATCAAACCAAACTGTTGATTCTGATACCATTCCCATTCCTGGAATCACTGAACCTCTGGCCATTCGTATGCCCCTAACCATCCTGGATATTCCCCAAATTCCCTCTTCACTAGAATCAACTCCACCAAACTCCCAAACTAGTCCAATAATTATTCCAGACTCTCCCACTCCCTCACCAAAGAACAATCCAGATGACAACATCAAGACTGCCATTGATTTAACGGTTTTTGAACGTCTTACTGCCATAACCCACAAAACAGCTATTCCAAAACCAAAACCATCTGAACCCTCTCCAGATGTTGGTACCAGCTTATTGATGTTTGAAACAGAAGTACATAAGTGGATCACTTCTCTGAAGCAAGCTAGTCTTGAGCTGATTGATCATGCTGCATCAGACTACATTTGGACAAGGTTCAGAAGATGGGTATGTTCTGAAACTCGTAAGATGCAAGAACAGAGCTATGGACAAGTTCAACAGAACTTCAGTAATCTACTGAAAGTAATTGAAGATCAAGTTCTGAGCCAGCTTCTCAAGGAAGAAGTTCTCCCTCTGGACAATGCTCCCTGGTCTGAACATCATCCAACATACAAAGTTCAACCAGAGTCAGAAGATCTCAATCTGACTGATACTCCAGAGCAGATGATTCCTGCTGAAGAACTAGGTCAAAAAGAGGATATTGCAGAATGCTCTGAGAAGCATCCAGTCACTGAAGATCCTCAAGCTTCCTCCTATGAAAGGCAGACTCTAGAAGACCTGAAAAGATCTGATATTTTGATGAAGGAAAGAATGGATAAACAGGACGACAAAATTGAGGTAATCACGAGCATGTTAACCAAGCAACAGGAAACCAACATCCAGGTCAAGAGCATGTTGGAAGCTTTGTTCACGCGTCAACCTCCTCCCTCTTAGAATTTCCTAGTTTTTAAAACATGTTTATCTGTAATATTCTTACATTACTGTTGTTCTGAACTTTTCGTTGATTCTGGTTTTTAATATAAATGCATTTTGGCTCTGATTAAATGCGTTATGGAGAAGATATTTTTCAATAACGGATTACTGAGACATAAGTCTCAAACATTCTGATCTATTTAAATTTCTCTCTTCTGAAAAGCTTGAACAGGTACAAAACTCTGATGAAAGATACAGTAAGGTTCTGATGCTCAAAGACTCATGGAATTAAAGGGAAGTAATCAACTCAGGGGGAGTTTCTCTTCTTAATTCTATACTTTTTATTCTTTATTTTTAATTGAAAAATCTGGTTTTTGCCATCATCAAAAAGGGGGAGATTGTTAGAACATAGTTTGATTCTACAATTCCTGATTAGAGTTTTGATGATAACAAAATACAAAGAATAAATAAATTCAAAGATATATATATAAAACAAATATGCCTCTTAAAATTATGTTTTGTATATACAGAAGTTCTGATGGAATCAGCATCAGAAGATCAGTAATATGTCTACCAGATTATACGCTGAAGCTTGATGACCAGAATCTGCACATAAACAAATACACTCTGACTCTGATCAAAGACATCTTTACCAAGTCATCAACACTCTGAAGCGTTATCATAAGTTAAAGCAAAGAAGACTCTGAAGCATTATTAATTATTCAAGACATAATTAAATGCTAACGACTCTCTTCAGACAAGATCTTCTTCAAAAGGAAAGTGCGTTATTATCATTAAACTGGCTTTATGTACAACGTATCTTTGCCTTGCCTATATAAACAAGTCTGCTTGAGAAAAGACACGCGCATGCACTCACATAATTTGCCAAGCCTTCAAAACAACGCTTATTCAAACGCTTTAGCAAATTCAGTTTATTCCAAGCTTAAGTTGTGTAATTATCACAGTTGTGATATATTGTTTTGTTAGAAAACGTTAACACATCCTTGTTCAATTATTTGTAAAATATTTCCTTGAGATAAACTGGTTTGTGTTTATACTCAAGAAGACTTTAACAGTTGTTAAAGTAGCTGTTGTAATTCTTTGATAATAGTGGATTAAGACCTCGTTGGAGAGAGGCGAAATCACCTTGACGGGTGGACTGGAGTAGTTTGAGATCAATTGAACCAGGATAAAAATACTGTGTCTTAAAGTTGTTTATTATTTAATCCGAGTTTTTTCAATTCAACCCCCCTTTCTTGTGTTTTTCACATCTTCAAATGTGAGGGTAAGGCATCATAAGGCTCTGGGCGCGGGTTCGTACCCACTTGAGATAAGGCTCAAGAGGGATGGAATTCTTGTGCCCCAGTGTCTTACTATCCACTTTGTTGGGCATCCTCCAAGCTCGGATAAACCTTTGTCGAAGTCCTTGAGCATCGTCGTCGAAGTCAAAAACCAAGTCAGGAATCAACATGTTGTGAGGGCCATCCCTTCGAGCATATCCAAAATGTCTCAGAGCTAAACAGGGGTTGTAGGTAATGCCTACCCTAATGCCAAGTAATGGGACATTAAGGAATTCTCCATAACGATCAATGATGATGACATTTTCTCTGGACCGAGAACACCAATGAACATCAGAATGTGTGAGGGTCATCAACCGTTGTGACCACCTTAAACCCTGCTCATTCTTCAAAACTGACTGTGGAAGGTGATAAATAAACTACCTTGCTAGAAGAGGAGTACAACACATGAGAACACCTCTTTTCCTCATTGTTCGTGTGTGAAATGAGTGTAGGATATCCCCAAGCAATGTAGGCACAGGATTCCAAGATATGAAAATCTTGACAACATTCACATCTATAAGCTGATCAGGGTTTGGGAACAAGACCAACCCATAGATGAGAAGTGCTACAATCTCCTCAAAGGCTTGCATATCTAGAGAATTCCAGCAGTCTTGTGCCTTCTCAAACAGAAACTTTGCCAAGAAACCCTTGACACCACTCCTGGTTTCCCAATGTCCTTTGATATCAGATGGCTGCAAGTGTAATTCTTGAGCAACATCTTCAGGCTTTGGTTCTTTTTCCGTGCCGTTGTAGGGTAGTTGATGAAGAATAGGAATCCTCAGGAGTTGAGAAAATTCCTCAAAAGTAGGTACTAGTTGGTAATCAGGGAATGTGAAACAGTGGTGTCATCCATAAAAACTTCCATCATGCCGTCTAGAAAATCAGAGAAGATGGACATCATACATTTCTAAAATGTTGCAGAGGCATTGCATAATCCGAATGGCATTTGTCTATAGGCGAACGTACCATAAGGACAAGTGAGAGTCGTTTTTTCTTTGTCATCAGGATGGATAGGAATTTGGAAAAATACAGAATGACCGTCTAAATAGGAGAAGTGAGACTGTTTAGCTAGCCGTTCAAGCATTTGATCAATGAAAGGTAAAGGAAAGTGATTTTTACGAGTGGCTTTGTTTAACTTTCTATAGTCGATGCACATTCTCCACCCGGTGCGAGTTCGTTGCGCTATAGATTCTCCTTTAGTGTTGCTAACAACTGTCACACCACCTTTCTTAGGTACGACATGTATTGGGATAATCCATTTACTGTCAGATATTACGTATATGATTCCTGCTTCTAGTAGCTTTTCTACTTCCTTTTTGACTACATCGCTCAGAATGGGATTTATTCTCTTTTGATGTTCCCTAGAGGTTTTACAGTCTTCCTCCAGCATAATACGGTGCATGCATATAGAAGGGCATGTTATAACCTAAAGCGTTTGGGTATTTTCTTAGGACATGTAATAATTTTTCAGTTTCTATTTGTCCTAGGTCTGCATTGACTATAACTGGTCGTTCAAATTATGTGTCTAGGAATTCATATCTTAGGTCTTTTAGTAGCATTTTGAGTTCTATGGCAGGCTTCTTTTGACAGGGTATAGGGTCAGGAGTTAGGGTTAGGCATTCACTCAGATTTTCATCTTAATATTCGGGGCGCCAATTATCGTCTTCGAGAATCGGGGTATGGGAATCTTCAATACTTCCGAATAGGTGGTTTGTTGTTTCTCCAATTCTTTCACGCATTTATCAATTTCATGTAGGAAACAACATGAATCGTCGACGGCTAGTGCCATAAGGAATTTAGATAAGATGAATTCAACTTTTTCTTCTCCGACTTCGAAATTCCGTTTTCCATTTTTAACATCTATTATGGCTCTTGCAGTGGCTAGGAATGGTCTACCTAATATGATCGAAATATTGGAGTCTTCTTTAATGTCCATGATTATAAAATCAATAGGGATATAAAATTGTCCTATGTGTACAGGAACATTTTCTAACATACGTAAAGGAAATTTCACTGATCGATTTGCTAATTGTACAAACATTCTTGTTGGTCTTAGTTATCCCATGTTGAGTTTCTTGCAAATTGATAATGGAATCAGACTAATATTGGCTCCTAAATCGCATAGTGCTTTGTCTATGACAAATTTTTTGATTACGTAAGGTATGGAAAAACTACCCTGGTCTTTAAGTTTAGGAGGCATGTTGTTTTGTATTATAGCACTGCACTCAGCAGTGAGAAATACAGTTTCGTTATCCTCAAGATTTTTCTTATTGGACAAGATTTCTTTAAGAAATTTAGCGTAAGAGGGTATTTGTGTGATAACTTCTGTAAAAGGTATGGTAATGTTAAGTTGTTTTAGAAGTTCAACGAATTTCTTGAATTTCCCTACATTTGTAGACTTAGCAAGTCTTTTAGGATATGGAATTGGTGGTTTATACGGTGGCAGAGGCACACATGGTTCTTCTTTTTCTACGGCCTCTTCGTCACCTTCTTTTTCTGCTTCCCTTGTTCAGCTTCTTTCCCAATTCCTTTTCCACGTTTTCGGTACATGGTTGGGTTTTCGATTATAGGTTCAGTTGGTCCGCTTAGTTTTATTCCACTTCATAGTATTATGGCATTAACGTGTCCCTTAGGATTTGGTTGAGGTTTTCCAGGAAAAGTTCCAGCTGGAGCAGCTGTAGTCGCTTGCTATTGAGCCACTTAGGAAATTTGTGTTTCTAACATTTTATTGTGTGGCAAGAGCATCAATCTTATCAGTCAATTGCTTAACTTTTTTCACTGGTGTGAATGTTTTGATTCATGAAATCTTTGTTAGTTTGAGCTTGATTGGCTACAAAGTTTTCTCTCATGATTTTGATGTTGGACTTCCTAGGGATTTTTGGAATATTTGGGACATTTTGGGTGGATTTCTGAAATCCTGGAGGTGTAGTAGGAGCTTTCCCTGGTGCGTACAAAGCGTTATTGCTTTTGTATGAAAATTTTAGATGGTTCTTCCAAGCAGGGTTATAGTTATTGCCTTGGGGGTTTCCTTGAGCGTAGTTTACTTGATCAACTGGTACTCCTGTTAAAAGTGGACATTCAGGTGCGTTATGCGCGTGAAGTCCGCATATAAATACCATACGAATCCAAGCATATAAATATCATAAGCTATAAATCAAAGATGAATGAGAATTTTTGAAAGTACCAAATTCTGACCTAATTATTTTCAGAGGTTCAATCCTAAAATTCTCCTAGCTCAATCAATATAAATAAAATCTATGGACATGTACAACTTCAGGGCAATGATGTCTACATTTTATATTCACAAATGCAAGCCTAACAATGCCTAAGTAATGATAGAAGTTCAAGAAAAATACCTCAAAATTGGAAATCGTGAAATGCAAATGAGCTTGATTCAAGGTGCTGCAATGATCAGGTTAGCTTCATCAAGTTCCCAGGAAGCTAAAGCAATGGTTAGCTTGAGCAATGGATGGCTGGAATGGCTTAGAGAAGTCAATGTGCAGACTCTGTTTTTTAGTTATGGAGGTTATGGTAAATGGTGTTACAGTTCTGGAATGAGGATGAGGATGATTAGTATTTGATGTAAGGAAGCTTTAGGAACCCAAAGGTCAAGAAACGCACGAGGGATATATGATTTGGTGTTCAAGGTCAGAAACTGTGCAACAATGGAGTTTTTGGGTAATTTCTGATTTGAGATAGTTTTGGTGTGTTTAAGGGTGCTTCAGCTCATGTTCTAGCTCACAAATAGTGTCTATATTTATAAGCAACAAGTTTGGAAACTTGTTGTTGATCAGAATTCAAAATCACAAGTTAAGCATAACATGTGATTTTTGAGAAATCCAAGTTTCAAAGCTTTGTGTACTTCCTAAGATAGAGTGGTTATGCTTTAAACACACTTACTTCTGACTTTTTAGATGGAGTGTGATTAGAGGGAACAAGTTAGAGGCTCAATAATTGACTTTGTACATAAAGCTTGCTTTTCCAAAATGGAAGTGTTCACTTTGTGCCATTAATGGAAATGTGAATTGGATAAAGCTTAAACCACTTGGATTAAAGCTCAAAAGTTTGTTTAATCCATTAATGATGGATAGATACACAACTTAGAAAGCCTACAAAGCAAGATTATGCAGCCTAACATTGAAATTGCATTTTTGTTCATCATGAAAATGACATATAATTTTAGTTTGAAACCCTAACTTCCTCTCTTAGATTATCCTTGCTCAAGAATAATTTCAAGGAGTTCTTTGACTTTTAGAAATCTTATAATGTTCTCTACGACTCCTCTTTGAATCACTTTTGAAAATTCCCCTTGGAACTATGTGAAAAATTACCATGAAGTTAGGTCAAAATTCTGCCTAATCTAGGGCAAACTTTTCACTAAGTGTTTAGTTTCAAGACCATGACTTCATGGATCTTGATATCCAAACATTTCTATGAGAAGTTGTGTAAAGAAATGTTTTAGATCTCATGGAGATCTGCAACTTTCATGTTGAAAGTTTCTTTTGAATCATCTTGCATCATGGTGAAAAATTGGCTCAAAGTTATGAAAAAATATGAAGTTTTCAACACTTAGGAAAATTTCTAAGTTTGAAAACTTTGACTTTTCAAGATGAAATCTTGACTTTTTGATTTCTTGATGAACAAGTTTCATATTTTGATATGTTTTGATGAATTGTGATCTTTGACACTTGATTTTGATCATAAAGTCAAAGTTTGACTTTTCAGTGTACAGTTGACTTTTGATCAGTTGACTGGAAATCAACTATCAATCCAATTGATCTTGAGAAATGTTTTGAGTCATGCCATTAGGTCAAAATGATGCAATTGAAATCTTGAGATCATGCCTCAAACTAATTAACCATTTGCTAGGTCAAAAATCAAATATTGCCCTTTCTCGGTCAAAACCCTAATTTTAACCATTTTGCCCTTTTGATGATTTGATCAAATTTCTTGAGGAATTATGGTCTAAACTTGATACATATGAGTTTATAATGTTGATGTGGATCAAAAATTATGAAGTTTTACTATAAATTGGTCACAGTTGACTTTTCCCCCAATACAGCTGATTTTTAAGTCAACTGCTCAATGACTGAGCAAAAATGTGATCCAAGGCTTGAAACTTGACATGAGTAACATTGGGAATCCATAATGATCCATGAAAGTCATATGAGGCATTAAAAGTTCAATTATCCTTGTTCAATCTCAAACCCTAATTTCAGTCATCAATGCTTTAGGAGGTGTCTTGAGCTGATCAATCCTTGTGCAGTCTTGAACCAAAGGAGATCTTGTGAGAAAATATTTTATAAATGAGAGGGAAAATTTTGGGGTACAACAAGAGAATTTTCATAATGTCTAGTCTAAGTTATTCTAGTTCATGGATATCTAAGATTCGTTTCTCACCCGCAGTGGTATAATTTAAGTTAAGGGTCTTAATGGCCCAATAAGCTTTATGTTCTATTTCTACCGGCAGATGACATAATTTCCCATAAACTAGTTTAAATGGTGTGGTTCCAACCGGAGTTTTATATGCTGTCCTATATGCCCATAGAGCGTCATATAACTTAGATGACCAGTCTTTCCTAGAGGTTGCTACAGTTTTTTCTAAAATTTGCTTTATTTCTCTGTTGGAGACCTCTACTTGCCCACTTGTTTGTGGATTATAAGGTGTTGCGACATGATGCCGGACTCTGTACTTTGCTAATAATTTTTCTAGGATTTTGGAAATGAAATTGGAGCCACCGTCACTAATGACGAGTCTCGGTACACCGAATCTTGGAAAGATTATGTTCTTGAAAAGCCTGATTACTACTCGCGCGTCATTTGTTAGAGAGGCTAAAGCCTCGATCTATTTTGAAACATAGTCGATAACAACAAGTATGTAGTGATTTCTAAAGGATGATGGGAAGGGTCCCATGAAATCGATTCCCCATACATCAAAGACTTTAACTTCTAGAATGCCCTTTTAAGGCATCTCATTGCGTCTAGAGATGTTTCCAGTGCGTTGGCATTGGTCGCAATTTTTAACCGCGACACAGACGTCTTTCCAAAGACTAGGCCAATAGAGGCCAAGTTGTAATATCTTAGCGCATGTCTTTGATGTACTTGCATGTCCTCCATAAGGGGCGACATGACATGGGAAAATTATGTTTTCGATTTCATTTTCGGGAACACATCGATGGAAAATACCATTGGCACCTCTTTTGAAAAGAAAAGGCTCGTCCCAATAGTAGTGTTTAAGGTCATGAAAGAATTTCTTCTTTTGTTGATAAGACATATCGGGTGGAAGCACTCTAGCAGCCAAGTAGTTGACTAAATCACCGTACCATGGTAGTATGGTTGTGGTGCATATTGCTTCCATAATTTCGTTTGTGTTTTTGTCTTCATAAGTCACATGGTACTCAGTTATGATACTATCTAATTCTAATTGGGCTACAAGGCGTTCATAAGGAAAATCACCATTGATGGGAATATGATCTGGTTTGATGCCTTCTATTCTGGATAGGTGGTCAGCTACTACATTTTCGGTGCCTCTCTTGTCTTTTATTCCTAAATCAAATTCTTGTAGAAATAAGATCCACCTTAGTAATCTTGGTTTGGTGTCTTTCTTACTCAAGAGGTACCGAATTGCAGCATGGTCAGTATAGATAATTATTTGTGCTCCTACTAAGTAGGAACAAAATTTATCTAAAGAAAACACAATAGCTAACAATTCTTTTTCAGTTGTGGCATAATTTTTCTGTGTAGGATATAGGGTTCTACTTGCATAGTAAATCACATGAAGCTTTTTATCCTTTCTTTGTCCTAGGACTGCGCCTACGGCATAATCACTCGCATCACACATTATCTCGAATGGTTCATTCCAATCAGGAGGTTGCATAATAGATGCTGAAATTAACACTTTCTTTAGAGTTATAAACGCGTCCAAACATTTGTCGGTGAAAATGAACTCAGCATCCTTCATCAGCAATTCGGTAAGAGGTTTGGCTATTTTAGAGAAGTCTTTAATGAAACATCGATATAAACCAGTGTGTCCTAGAAAACTTCTTATCTCTCTAACAGTTTTGGGTGGTTGAATATTTCTTATAACTTTGATCTTTGTTTTATCTACTTCAATTCCCTTATCAGATACTATGTATCCTAATACAATTTCTTGTCGGACCATGAACTGGCATTTTTCCCAGTTTAATACGAGATTGACACTTACGCATCTTTCTAGTACCATTTCAAAGTTCGATAAACATCCTGCAAAATTTTCTCCATAGACAGAGAAGTCATCCATAAAAACTTCCATCATGCCGTCTAGAAAATCAGAGAAGATGGACATCATACATCTATAAAATGTTGCAGAGGCATTGCATAATCCGAATGGCATTCGTCTATAGGCGAACGTACCATAAGGACAAGTGAGAGTCATTTTTTCTTTGTCATCAGGATGGATAGGAATTTGGAAAAATCCAGAATAACCGTCTAAATAGGAGAAGTGAGAGTGTTTAGCTAGCCGTTCAAGCATTTGATCAATGAAAGGTAAAGGAAAGTGATTTTTATGAGTGGCTTTGTTTAACTTTCTATAGTCGATGCACATTCTCCACCCGGTGTGAGTTCGTTGCGCTATAGATCCTCCTTTAGTGTTGCTAACAACTGTCACACACTACAAAAAAAACAATTTTTGGCAGCGCATCTACAAAAGCGCTTTTAAGAGAAAGCGCTTTCGTAGCCTTTAAAAAAAATTCGCTTAAAAAAAGCGCTTTTATAGGGTTTCCTACGAAAGCGCTTTTCAAAAAGCGCTTTCATAGGTATTTGAAATATCTAACCTACGAAAGCGCTTTTGAAAAGCGCTCTTATAGGTGGCCCTATAAAAGCGCTTTTGAAAAGCGCTCTGAAAGGGGGACCTACGAAAGCGCTTTCTAAAGCGCTCTTATATGGGGGGCATACGAAAGCGCTTTTTACCTCAGAAGCGCTCTCATAAGGGGGGCATACGAAAGCGCTTTTAAAAGCGCTTTCGTAGGTTGTTTTTATAATTAAATTAAAAATCCCTAAATCTGATATTTGCCCTCACTTGTTAAATTCGTTCGTTCAGTCTTCTTCATTTCTTCGTCTTCTTCATTTCTGTCGTCTTCGTCGTCGCCGTCGTTCGTTCCGTCTTCTTCAATCGTCGCCGCCGTTCGTTCCGTCTTCTCCATCTTGGTAAGTTTCTTCTTCTTCCATTATCTTCTTCCATTATCTGTTCCATTATCTGTTCATCTTATATTAAACAAAAACCTACATCTTGAACAAGCTTAACCTACATTTCTGTTTCGCCTTAAATTGGTTCAATGAAATTCATTGTTGTGTTCTTGGGAGTTTTGGGCTAGCTTTTCTTCCAGTATTGATTATGAGTAATGTTTAAGGAGGGATGGTAAATGTTTCTTCCACGGCCAAGGTTTAGTTCCAGTTAACCATAGAATTAATTATTAGATTTGGACGGTTCAGATTGGTTACTAGCTCCTCTATTTTACTATAGAAAGACAAATTTTAAGTAAAAGCATTAGAGTTTGCTTAAAACACCGATTTTGTATAAAAGCTTAAAACACTAACTTTGGATAAAAGCATGTGAGTTTATATATTAAGACATTGAATTGAATATTGGGGTGTGATTCTTGAAGTTGACTTGTTAAACAATTATATGATTCTTGAATTATGTTGAACTTTGTTCTTGAAAATTCATGATATATTTGAATTATTGAATATGCATAAGTCTTGATTTCTTGGTGAATTGGTGAATTTGATGTTGAATCCGGATAAATTTTGTTGATAACTTTTGGATGTCGAATTATACCGGAACTCTTGAATACCTTGTCAATTGAACTTTAAAATTGTTTGATTCCTATTCTTGCATTTTGTTACGTTTGTGGATTAATGCGATTGAGTTACACCGTTTTTGTTGAGGTTTTTCAAGCCACTCTTTATTGAGGTATAAGGTTGTCCGGTATTAGAAGACCATGAAAATTGTTCAATTAATTATTTCTAATCGTTTAGAATAGTTTGTTTTGGTAATTGTCAAACACCAGTACCATTTCAATTGATTTCAGAACTAATTTTATGTGCGTTTTTGTGAATAAAATATGTTGTCCGGACTTGGTTCCATGTACATATTTCGCCTTAATTTTCCGTTTGACATTTATCCGCATTTAATTGAATCTTTCGTGAATGTTAATGCTTAATTTTCTTGTTTCCGTTAGCAACTTCCGATTAACTTGTGTTATGATAACAATGCTGCCCCATTTCTAGTCTGAGTATCTTAAACCATTTCATCCTATTTCCATATGCAATGTGATATATGAACTTGTTACTAAAAATATGGTGAATCGTGTGAAGCATTTATTTAATAGTATCAGTTCATCGCATCAACCTTATGTTGACTTTGTGAATTCACTATTTCTAATATTTGTGTTGTATTATTGTCATAGCTTTCCCAAACATTGAAAATACATATGTGACATTTATTGTGAACCTTTATGTTAAAATAGTATATATCTTTCGACAATCGATCCGAAATATTGAAAACATTCTATGAAATTGCAGCATTTCCCGGCCTAGTTCGACGTACGACACTCATTCTCCGCGTTTCTTAGAGTTCGAAACATCTGAGAGGTAACTTTCTTCCTCAAATTACTGGTATATATTGTGATGAATTTGTCTTAAATTTTCTTTCGTATGTTGCATTTTCTTGATACAGATTCATTTCGTGTATACTTTGCGTTTTGACAGAAACGCAGTATACTACTTTTTTGTGCACTAATTAGTTGATATGGATAAGACATGGATGTATTCCAATCGATTGTCGAAAGACTACGAGAATGGTGTTTCCGAGTTTGTTAAGTTTGCTGTTGCGCACGCCAAAGACCCCAGTCGTATGACATGTCCCTGTTTGTATTGTTGTTATGGGAACCGGGTTGACGCAGTTTAGTTGGCATCACATTTAATTCGGTATGGAATTGATAGGAGTTATACATGTTGGAATATGCATGGTGAGAAAAGTAACGGGAATGTTGAATCGGGGTATGCAAGGACCTATGTTTCAAATGATGATTGCACAGATACATACGATTATGATCGAGTCGAAGAAATTGCAGAAGCGCTTGAAGAAGATCTTAACGATTGTCCCAAAATGTTCGAGAGGTTGGTAAGCGATGCAGAGAAACCGTTGTATAATGGTTGTACAAAATTCACAAGATTGTCTGCGGTGTTAAATTTGTACAACTTAAAAGACGGCAATGGATGGTCGGATAAAAGTTTCACAGAGTTATTAGCCCTTATGAAAGATATGCTGCCAGAGGATAATGTTCTTCCCAATCGAACGTATGAGGCCAAAAAGATGTTGTACTCCATTGGCATGAGCTATGATAAGATACATGCGTTTCCAAAAGATTGCGTTTTGTTTCGAAACGAGTATGCATCGTTAAATGAGTGTCCTAAATGCGGTGCCCCTCGATATAAGAAAAAGTTGTCTCCGGCAAAAGTCTTATGGTATTTTCCTATAATCCCGAGATTTAGACGGATGTATCGTAGTGAAACCGATTCAAGACAATTGACTTGGCATTCAGATGAAAGAATTATTGATGGAAAATTTCGACATCCGGCAGATTCTCCATAGTGGATGAAAATTGATAATGATTATCCTGAATTTGGAAAAGAAGCAAGAAACCTTCGCTTGGCATTGTCTACTGATGGAATGAACCCACACGGTATTCAAAGTATCTCGCATAGCACATGGCCTGTGATTCTTATGATTTATAACCTACCTCCATGGCTATGTATGAAGCGTAAGTACATGATGCTGTCTATGTTAATTTCTGGGCCTAAACAACCAGGAAATGACATAGACGTATACTTGGAACCATTAATCGAAGATTTGAAGATTTTGTGGGAGAACGGTGTGGAGGTTTATGATGGTTATAGGAAAGAAAGTTTTAACTTGAGGGCGATGTTGTTTGGAACAATTAACGATTTTCCAGCATACGGCAATCTATCCGGGTATAGCATTAAAGGTGAAAAAGCGTGTCCTGTTTGTGAAGACGGAACCGATACCATGCGATTGAAACTTTGTCAGAAGAATGTCTTTCTCGGTCATCGTAGATTCTTAACTTCTAAACATCAGTATCGTGGATGGAGAAAAGCGTTCAACGGAGATACCGAACAACGTAGAGCTCCGCCTGGTTTGACAGGTGAACAAATTTTTGAAAAGGTGAAAGATGTGAATATTCAGTTTGGCAAGCCTTTTGCACATAAAGTTGTCACAGGTGGGTGGAAGAAGAGCTCGATTTTTTTTGAATTGCCATATTGGAAATCTTTGTACGTAAGACATTTTCTTGATGTGATGCATATTGAAAAAAATGTATTTGACAATGTTATTGGTACGTTACTCAATATAAAAGGGAAGTCTAAGGATGGCCTTAAATCAAGGGAGGACTTGGTAGACATGGGAATAAGAACTGAACTGGGACCCGTGAAGAAAGGAAGACGGACATACCTACCACCTGCTGTTTACACTCTATCTAGAAAGGAGAAAAAAATATTGTGTAAGTTTCTGAGTGAAGTTAAAGTTCCAGAAGGCTACTCATCAGATATTAGAAGACTTGTGTCTATGAAAGACCTCAAGTTAAAGAGTTTAAAGACGCATGATTGCCATGTTATAATGGAACATTTTCTACCGATAGGTATACGTTCTATTCTGCTAGAAAAGGTAAGAAGCGCAATAACTAAATTGTGTTTTTTCTTCAAGTCAATTTGCAGTAAGGTGATCGATCCTGAGATCTTGCCAACATTGCAAAAGGAAATAGTTGTTACTTTGTGTGAGCTTGAAATGTATTTTCCTCCCTCGTTTTTTGACATAATGGTTCATCTTGTCGTTCATCTTGTGAAAGAGACACAATTGTGCGGACCAGCTTATATGAGATGGATGTACCCTGCTGAACGTTATATGAAAATATTAAAAGGGTATGTGAAAAATCGGAGTCGACCAGAGGGTTGTATTGCCGAAAGATACATTGTTGAAGAAACGGTTGAGTTTTGTACTGAATATCTGTCAAATGTTCAGTCAATTGGACTCCCCAAATCTCATGTTGTTGAAAAAAAAGAAGGTAAGAAGCTAATTGGAAATAAAGTTGTGACAGTATCAAGGGTCGAACGGGATCAAGTGCATTTGTATGTTTTGCACAATGAGATTGAGGTTGATCCGTATGTCGATATACACAAGGGTGTTCTTCGAGGTTTAAATTCGAATAGAAATGAGAATTGGATTGTACGAGAGCACAATCGAAGTTTCATACCATGGTTTAAGGAACATATTTATTCAAAGTATCGTTCAGATCCCGCCTCAGTGACAGAAAGGTTGAGATGTTTAGCATATGGTCCAAGTTTGGTTGCGTTTTCTTATAGCGCATACGCAATTAATGGATACACATTTTATACCAAAGAACAAGATGATAAAAGTACTGTGAAAAATAGTGGTGTCACTTTGGTAGCTTAAGCAATGCACATATCTAGTGTGAAGGACTTAAACCCGAAATTTGCAAATCTGTCGTATTTTGGGGTTATCGAGCGCATTTGGGTCTTTGATTACGAGAAATTTCAGATTCCTATATTCCGTTGCAAGTGGGTTGAAAATAATAATGGTATACGGATGGATAAGTCAGGATTTTTGCAAGTTGATCTTAACAGGGCGGGGTACAAAGATGAGCCTTTCATTCTAGCCTCTCAAGCTAAACAAGTGTTTTATGTCACTGATCCGACAAGTACGAAATGGTCTATAGTGCTTTTCTTTAACAAAGTAATTGATGAAAAGATTGGAGACAAAGGCGATACTGGTGTTGACATTGAATCTTTTACCAGAAATGATCAAAATGATAATGAATCATGCATTAGAAATGATCATAATGAGGGTATTTGGATCAATCCAACCGTCTGCGTTGTTACGAGACGAGTAGAACATATTCCTACCAAGAAAAGAAAGAGATGTTAGTGAAAAAGGTAATAGTATATATAATTATAGACAATGTCATTCAATAAAATGTATATATATGCCATTTCATTTTTTTCATTATAGTATAATATATATAGCCTATATCATTTCATTTTTTTCATTATAGTATAATAGATATAGCCTATATTATTTCATTTTTTTCATTATAGTATAATATATATTGCCTATATCATTTTATTTTTTTCATTATAGTATAATATATATAGCCTATATCATCCAGTAAAATTTAAATATACGTCATTTCATTTTTTTGCTTTATGGAATTTTATGAAATATTTGTTATCTGACATCTTTGCTTTATGGAATTTTATTTATGTTTCGACGTACGACGCTCATTCTCCGCGTTTCTTAGAGTTCGAAACATCTGAGAGGTAACTTTCTTCCTCAAATTACTGGTATATATTGTGATGAATTTGTCTTAAATTGTCTTTCGTATGTTGCATTTTCTTGATACGGATTCATTTCGTGTATACTTTGCATTTTGACTGAAAATTTGTTATCTGACATCTTAGTTTTTTGAAATATTTAGGATTGTTTTATTTATGTTTTGATGTAGGTATATTTCTTTTTCATTCTTTATCAGTTCGTAACTATTTAATCATAAATTTAATAGTATCCATCTTTTCATTCTATTTAATCCATTGTCCGAAATATTGAATAACATTCTATGAATTTGCAGCGTTTCCCGGCCTAGTTCGACGTACGACGCTCATTCTCCGCGTTTCTTAGAGTTCGAAACATCTGAGAGGTAACTTTCTTCCTCAAATTACTGGTATATATTGTGATGAATTTGTCTTAAATTGTCTTTCGTATGTTGCATTTTCTTGATACGGATTCATTTCGTGTATACTTTGCGTTTTGACTGAAAATTTGTTATCTGACATCTTAGTTTTTTGAAATATTTAGGATTGTTTTATTTATGTTTTGATGTAGGTATATTTCTTTTTCATTCTTTATCAGTTCGAAACTATTTAATCATAAATTTAATAGTATCCATCTTTTCATTCTATTTAATCCATTGTCCGAAATATTGAATAACATTCTATTTAATTCATTCCGTGTATACTTTGCGTTTTGACAGAAAATGTATCACGATGTTCCACAAGGAGATGTTCCACAAGATAATTCAGAAAATGTTCCTCAAGGAGATGTTCCACAAGATAATGTTCCACAAGACACTTCAGATAAGGACATCACACGAGGCATAACTATCATGCGGGGAATCATCTGTGATAGAGATAGAGGTATTACGTATAATGTAGATTGGAATAATGATGACCAACTAATTGGGCCTAATTCTGCAAAGCTGACAAGCTACATCGGTACGCTTGTTCGTATGCACATTCCGATCACCACTACTAGCTGGAAAAAAGGAGAGTTGGATGCTAAAGAAAGAATTTGGACCGAGATAAAGGTATCATATATGGTTGTTGTTATTTGCTTTATTTTGACGAAAATATTGTTTTTAAATTACATATACTAACACCCTCTATGCGTATGTTTTTTTGTAGAGGTCTTTTAACATTGAAGATGCCCGCAAAAAGTATATAATGGGCTTGGCCGGAAAAAGACATAGAGGGTGGAGAAATTTTTTGACAAATAAGTTTCTTAAAGACGATGAAGGAAATTTTGTTGAAGAGGAACCTGAACGACCAAAAAAATATGAGAGCTTCATTACACCCGAAGAATGGGTTGCTTTTGTGGGCCAAAGAAAAGACGATAATTTCAAGAAAGTGAGTGCTGTAAATCAGGATAGAGCGTCAAAACCCGCATATCCATATAAAAAAGGTCGTTTGGGATATGCACGCTTACAGGAAAAAATTGTAAGTAAATCTCAATTCTACGATCTTATTAATTATCTCAATGTGTATTATTAATTTGTAACAATGTGTATTGATGATTTTATTATTTGTAACAATGCGTAGTTGGAGGAGACGCAGAGTGACGAAACATCACTACCTGCACATGTGCTGTGGAAGGAAGCTCGTGTTGGCAGAGATAAAGTTGTTAACCCCGATCTGCAACATATTTATGATGAGTGTGTAAGTATACCATTATGTCTTTAATTAATATATAATTAACGTTGTGTCTTTAATTATCGATATTTAAATGAATTACAGGAGACTATATCGCAATCGGTATCCTCGGGTGATGACTCGAATATCAGGATCGTACTCAGTCGAGCACTATGTGTTGCTGAGTATCCGGGACGAGTGAGGGGTAAAGGCCATGGTGTGACTCCTACCTCTCTGTATAACAATCCAAGAAAAAGAAATCCTAGCAATGCGGAAGTGATGCAAACATTGTAGGATTTACAAGCACAAGTCCGTGAACTGCAGAGGGACAAAGAGAGGTATATGGCCGAAAGGAGCAGTTCACAAATGAAAGAAACTAGTGACAAGGCTAGTATCAACCGTCAACAAAATTTTCCCGAGGTAATTAAGATGATAATCCATTATATTTAGAGAAAGTATAATTATAACGGTTATTATTGTCAACATTAAAGGAAGTCTAACGGTTATTATTGGTTTAGGGAATTTCATGTTGTCAGCTGTATCTAGCTTCTCCGACTTATTGGGTAGTTGGCAAGGGAAAAGTGCACAACACCTCGGGAGATTTAATTCACCATAGACCGCTCCCGGATGGCCACATGAAGGTATCGGTTGATGTTGTTTTAGATATGAATGCATTGCTACCGGTACCTGACATTGTTGCAGAGACCACATTGCTGCGAGATGTAGTAGGATCTTTTGTGGCATGGCCATCAGACCTCATCTGCATAGATGATCAGGTATGTTGAAAACCATTATAAATCTTTAAGTATTCAACTGACAGTTCTGACCAGAATTTTATACATGGTAATTTTAGACTCCTGCAAAACCCGCATCTAAGGATAAAGGGATTTTGCAGCGCGGCGAGTCTATTGCATCGCAAAGACAGGTACTTTTATAGTGTTTCATTTATGATCGGAATAAAAAACTGCATAACTTTGTATCTTACATAATTCTATATGATTTTTAAGGTACCTTTTCAAGATCAGTCATAGCAGGTGAGCCAGAAAGGTAGTAGGGTTCCACCTAAGAAGAAGGTTCCTGTCCGTAAATTTGTGCCTAGGTATCGACAGTGTCTGGAGACACTAGTTGGCACATCAGATTTTATGAATGATGGAATTCGTCAAATCGATGTGGATGAAATTGTCTTTGGTTTTCCATGTACCGAAACAATTGGATTAGAGGACATGGAACAAATCTTTCATCATCGAGAGTTAGGCATCAGTGTGATGCACTCGTACATCCGGTAACCCGATCAATATATTATTTAATTGGTTGAACATTTTTTTTAAACATTTAATTGAAATAGTCTAATATTAATTATGTTTTTATTTAAGGATGTTATTTGACAAATTGATGCGCGGGAATCAATTGTCAAATAGATTCCGTTTCGTGTCTTCCTCCCGTGTTAGCGGAGTAACAATTTCTAGGGAACCTGATTCAGTAAGAGAACACTTTGTCGAAAGATTCAGGACAACTGCCAGTACAGAGAGCTTGTATCTTTTGCCTTATAATACAGGGTTAGATTTTCATTCTAAGCTCCTTTTAATATTTGTATTTTTTACATTAAAATTCGCTTCTAAATTGTTGCTTTAATTTATAGATGTCACTGGTTGTTGCTTGCAATCAATCCCATAAAAGAAGTGGTCTATTACCTGAATTCGGTTGACGGTGAATGGACAAATTATCCGGAAATGAAGCTAGTGATTGATACGTAAGTGACATTATTCTAAATATTCGTTTGTGTTTATATATTTAATTATTTCAATGTCATTGTTCTAAATAAATATTTTAATTTTGTCATCAATTCAATACAAGTATTCTGATGTCAAAGGGGAGCACGAGTACCACGGTCTAGATCAAACAACATTAATTGGATCAAAGTACAGGTATATAAATTTCAACAATTTTGCTTATAATATTTATGCTACTTGATAAATCAATAGATGTGTATAATCTTATTTGTTTTTCTATGTAGTGCCCTCAACAACAAAACGGCATAGATTGCGGATACTTCGTTTTGATGTTTATCAAAGAAATCATTCAAATGAATGAAATCGAGATTCCAATCACGGTATGGATTTATACTTTTTTTTATTACTTATCGGATTTTGCATATAATTTATTACATTAAACTAAATCACGCATATATTTTGTTTTGTAATGTAGTATTTTGATCAATACAATTGTCCATATTACTCGCCACGTCAATTGGAAGAACTCAAAGAGGAATTGTGCCAATATTTTATTGAGCTAAGAATCTTATAATAAGGTACGAATACATTGTTGTGTGAAAATTGGTTAATTATGAATATATTGTTTTGTGTATACAACAATGACCGTGTTATTATGTTCATATTGCAGGATCAGGACCTTGGATATATATGTAGATTAGGATTGATTTACTTAGTGTTATATAGCTGATTTCTTAGGGTGTATTTTGTTACGTTTAAAAACATGTTAATATTGAATTACCATGGTGTATATATATTTTGAATATGAATTGATTATAATGGTATTTGTATATATATATAATATTTGGTATTTGAATTACATTTGGTATTTGGATTAAAACTAATATATATTGGTATTTCTAGATTAGATTGTAAAATACCGGTTTAAGAATTACAGGTTTGCTGCAAAAAAATGCAGGTTTAGAAATTTTTTAAATTTTAGATTTTTCAGTAGAAAACCTATGAAAGCGCTTTTTTCTTAAAAGCGCTTTCATAGGTAGGCCTACGAGAGCGCTTTTAGCTGAACAAAAAGCGCTCTTATAGGCCTACTTTATACGCATTCTGAATACACCTATGAGAGCGCTTTTTCAGAAAAAAGCGCTCTCGTAGGCCTACCTATGAAAGCGCTTTTAAGAAAAAAGCGCTTTCATAAGTAGGCCTACGAGAGCGCTTTTAGCTGAACAAAAAGCGCTCTTATAGGCCTACTTTATACGCATTCTGAATACACCTATGAAAGCGCTTTTTCAGAAAAAAACGCTCTCGTAGGCCTACCTATGAAAGCGCTTTTAAGAAAAAAGCGCTTTCATAGGTAGGCCTACGAGAGCGCTTTTTTCTGAACAAAAAGCGCTGCTAAAACCTTTAGCAGCGCCACCTACGAGAGCGCTTTGAAGCACTTTTAAAGCCCAAAAAAAGCACTTTCGTAGGTTATTTCTGGCATAGTGACACCACCTTTCTTAGGTACGACATGTATTGGGCTAATCCATTTACTGTCGGATATTGCGTATATTATTCCTGCTTCTAGTAGCTTTTCTACTTCCTTTTTGACTACATCACTCAGAATGGGATTTATTCTCTTTTGATGTTCCCTAGAGGTTTTACAGTCTTCCTCCAGCATAATACGGTGCGTGCATATAGAAGGGCATGTTATAACCTAAAGCGGTTGGGTATTTTCTTATGACATGTAATAATTTTTCAGTTTCTATTTGTCCTAGGTCTGCATTGACTATAACTGGTCGTTCAAATTATGTGTCTAGGAATTCATATGTTAGGTCTTTTAGTAGCGTTTTGAGTTCTATGACAGGCTTCTTTTGAAAGGGTATAGGGTCAGGAGTTAGGGTTAGGCATTCACTCAGATTTTCATCTTAATATTCGGGGCTCCAATTATCGTCTTCGAGAATCGGGGTATGGGAATCTTCAATAATTCCGAATAGGTGGTTTGTTGTTTCTCCAATTCTTTCACGCATTTATCAATTTCATGTAGGAAACAACATGAATCATCGACGACTGGTGTCATAAGGAATTTAGATAAGATGGATTCAACTTTTTCTTCTCTGACTTCGAAATTCAGTTTTCCATTTGTAACATCTATTATGGCTCTTGCAGTGGCTAGGAATGGGCTACCTAATATGATAGGAATATTGGAGTCTTCTTTAATGTCCATGATTATAAAATCAGTGGGGATATAAAATTGTCCTATGTGTACAGGAACATTTTCTAACATACCTAAAGGAAATTTCACTGATCGATTTGCTAATTGTACGGACATTCTTGTTGGTCTTAGTTCTCCCATGTTGAGTTTCTTGCAAATTGATAATGGCATCAGACTAATATTGGCTCCTAAATCGCATAGTGCTTTGTCTATGACAAATTTTCCGATTACGTAAAGTATGGAAAAACTACCTGGGTCTTTAAGTTTAGGAAGCATGTTATTTTGTATTATAGCACTGCACTCAGCAGTGAGAAATACAGTTTCGTTATCCCAAGATTTTTCTTATTGGACAAGATTTCTTTAAGAAATTTAGCGTAGGAGGGCATTTGTGTGATAGCTTCTGTAAAAGGTATGGTAATGTTAAGTTGTTTTAGAAGTTCAACGAATTTCTTGAATTTCCCTACATTTATAGACTTAGCAAGTCTTTTAGGATATGGAATTGGTGGTTTATACGGTGGCAGAGGGACATATGGTTCTTCTTTTTCTAGGGCCTCTTCGTCACCTTATTTTTCTACTTCCCTTTGTTCAGCTTCTTTCTCAATTCCTTTTCCACGTTTTCGGTACATGGTTGGGTTTTCGATTATAGGTTCAGTTGGTCCGCTTAGTTCTATTCCACTCCGTAGTATTATGGCATTAACGTGTCCCTTAGGATTTGGTTGAGGTTTTCCAGGAAAAGTTCCAGCTGGAGCAGCTGTAGTCACTTGCTATTGAGCTTGGTTGGCTATAAAGTTTTCTATCATGATTTCAATGTTGGACTTCCTAGGGATATTTGGAATATTTGGGACATTTTGGGTGGATTTCTGAAATCCTGGAGGTGTAGTAGGAGCTTGCCCTGGTGCGTACAAAGCGTTATTGCTTTTGTATGAAAATTTTAGATGGTTCTTCCAAGCAGGGTTATAGTTATAGCCATAGGGGTTTCCTTGAGCGTAGTTTACTTGATCAACTGGTACTCCTGTTAAAAGTGGACATTCGGGTGCGTTATGCGCGTGAAGTCCGCATAGATCACAGGTTAGAGTTACTGCAACCACGGTGGCTGCGAGAGTTGTGGTCAAGCTTTCTATCTTTTGGGTAAGGGCTTCTACCTTAGCATTAACTTGGTATAAGCTACTAACTCCGTGCATACCGCATTTCGTTTAAGATTTCTCCATCATGGTTCTATCGCTTCCCCACTGATAATGATTTTGAGCCATACTTTCGATAAGTTGATAGGCATCATGGTATGGTTTATCCATCAGTGCACCGCCAGCAGCTGTATCAATTGTTAGTCTTGTTTTGTACAAGAGACCATTGTAAAAGGTGTGGATGATCATCCATTCTTCTAGACCGTGATGCGGACAGAGTCGCAACATGTCTTTGTATCTTTCCCATGCTTCTAAAAGAGTTTCGTTTTCCTTTTGTTTAAAACCGTTGATATCGGCTCTTAGCATAGTTGTCTTACTTGGCGGAAAATATTGTGCTAGGAAAACTTTCTTCAATTTGTTCCATGTTTTAATGGAGTTGGGTGGTAGAGACTGGAGCCATTCTCCAGCTCTATCTCTCAATGAGAAAGGAAAAGATGGAGTCTTATTGCTTCATGGCTGACTCCATTTGCTTTCACTATGTTTGCATACTGCACAAACACAGATAAATGAATATTTGGATCGTCCATAGGACATCCTGAAAATTGGTTTCATTGAAGAGCTTGCAAAAGCAAAGGCTTTAACTCGAAATCATTCCGTGCAATAGCGGGAGCAACAATACTGTTGTGGGGTTCCTTTTGCAATGGGGTAGCATAATCCTTCAGAGGACAATTTTTGGGTCCTTCAGCCATTTTGGGGTCAGGAAGAGAAAAGTTAGGAAGGTTGGTTTCAGGAAGATTGTACTTGGCTTGGTACACTCTGATTCGGCGTCTTATACTAACAAAATGCTCGACTTTGTCGATTAGTTGTTCTAATTCCTCGTCTTCAGAGCGAGTACTTGGCATATAATCGACGGTTAAAAATTAAAATAAAATTGGTTGCCTTAGTGTATACTGCGTAGCAAGGGATTCACAGTATTTGACTAATTCAGTCCCCGACAACGGTGCTAAAAACTTGATTGCGACTTTATGAGTCTATCGGGTGCAGTGACTGCAAGTGCACAGTCTATCGCGTAGTTTTAAAAAGATATCTAACCCACAAGGACTGATGGTCAAAACTACTGTCATCTAAGGGTTACTATGTAAAGCTAAGGCTAATTATAAAATTTGGGAGTTTGGGTTTAATCGAGAATTAACTAAAATTTAATAATTAATAATGGGACACCGGTAAGTATTTCGTCAACTTAAGGGATTCAGTAAGTCCTTCGCATTTGTTTTTAATATTAAAACACAGTTTCGGTGAAACTATTCGTTTAAAAACCCTCGTCTCAAACTTTCGTTCTATTGAATCAGATCATATCAGTTAAGCTTGAAATGAGCGCTTCCACTATTTCATTTTAAACTCAAAAGTACTTTTTAAAAATGAACAAGGTCCAATTAACTTTAAAGCGCTTCCACTGTTTTTAAAATCAATGTTTTATTAACCACTATCTGGTTAAAACCTCAAACTTCGACTCTGTTGACTTTAACCTTAGACTGTCTCTTACTTCCGTATAAAAAATTAAGTATTCAATTGGAAATTAAAACCAGAAAAGTATTTTTTTTGTAAAAATAATAATGCCAGTTAATTACTGAATCCTTTCCGGCAAGTTTTACATACCAGTATAGGGAATCTAGCCAGACATAATATTATTGCAGAATATCATAAAATTAAAGTTTAAATTCGACAACGCGTGCATAGTAGAAAATAAATAAATTATGCTATTAAGATAAGAACCTTGAAATTCTAGCTGCAGATACTCAATGTCACGTTCAATGTTATGACACCATATCTGACTTACTATATGACAGTAAATACAAAAGCAATAAAGAACACAGTCAATTGTTTACCCAGTTCAGTGTGCAACAACACCTACTCTGGGTGCTACCAAGCCAGGGAGAGAATCCACTATAAGAGATGTTAATTCAGGAATAAACCAACCAGTTTATCTCCTTCACTTAAGACCTATCCAATGCAATTCTAATCTAAGTACAACTTAAACCTGAGTTCCTACTCACTCCCCCTCAATCACAGCAGTGATACATAAACCAATTTGACTTAAGAATTGAAGACATTCTTCAAAAACAAACACTTGATTAAACTTCACAGCTTTTTAATCAAGCAACACAATCACTCGTGCTTCACAGCTTTGAGTGATGCACACAACTAACTTGACTCTGCTTCACAGCTTTAGTCAAGGAACATTCAAACACTCTTGCTTCAAAGCTTAGAGTGCTACACAACCCTTACAATTTGAAACCTATTCCAAGGCACTTATCACAATGATAATTGCTTGGAGTACAATGAACAAATCTATACAGATTACAAATGATCTTCTGATCAATCAAGAGGGATACTTGAAAAATAGCAGCTCTGTTGAATATATAGCAGCTGCAACTTCAGTTAGGGTTTCCAAAAACCTAGGGTTAATTCCGTTTGACCTAAAGACCAGGTCACAGGACTTTATTAACCAGGTTAGGGTTGAGCTAGGTTACCCCTCAGAAAACGCAGGATTCTGTTCAGGAAGGACTGGGTTATTTCCTGAAAAAACTCAGACTTATCCAATCCTGCAATCCTGTTAGTTCAGAACAGGATGTCATAACATCTGTTATGACATCTGAGAAAACCTGTCTACTGATTTAGCAAAATGTGATCATTTTGCAAAATGCTCAGATACACACTTATAAACATCAGTATTTGAATTACAATATTTTTCTGCAAAGGTACCTAATGAACCAGTACAAACTGAACTAGAATGTTATGACATCAGTCATGACATTCACACATACACTTGGGATTTACCAAAAATGCAAGCCAATACCTAAACACCTACAAACTCCCCCTTTGGCAGATTTTTGGCTAAAGACCCTAAACAATCAGAGATAGATAGCAGCAGAAATAAGTGACAGCAGAAAAATAGAATGTCAAGTACTAATTAAGTAAGTACCAAAATATTCTCCCCCTCTTTAGCCACAAATGGGCCAAAGATACATGTTCAAAAAATTATACAGTTATCCAAAACAAAATAGTAAGAGCAGCAGCAGAAAACAACTTCCAAACTCCACCAGATATCAGCACCAACCAGCAACACCACCAAACAGCAATCAACCTTCAAGCACTGTCATCAGATTCTGAGGAGCTAGTTTCTTCAATGTTGAGATGTCCTTCACCTTCTTCCCTTCTGTTTTCTTCAACTTCCTCCTTTTCTAGCCTGGCAATTAGAAGTTCTAGGGTCCTTTTTCTAGTATCCAGCTCTTTGCAAGTTTCTTTTAAAACAGCTATGACATCTGATGTCTTGGACTGGGTCTTCACAGACGATGTCTCAGCTGATGTTATGACAATGTCTGGAGCATGAGATCCCTGAAACAGTTTGTAGTGCAGGCCAAGGGCAGGAGCTCTTTTGCAGACTGTATCTCTTGCCACAAGGATATCAGGGTATTGTGCAAGGATGATTCCACAAAGAAGGGAGGGAAAGGCAATTGGTCCTTTGACAGCATAACTGCCAGCATGCTTTAAAGTTTGTTCAAAGATGTACCTCCCATAGTCAAAAGCAGTCTTGGTTCCCACAGCATAGATAAATCTCCCCAATCCTGTGGAGATAGTTGATTTGTGATTTGTAGGCACCCAGTTGGTTGCACCTATTTTATGCAAGATGGCAAATTTCATGCTGAGTTTACTAGCCTTCAGCTTCCCTTTCAAAGGCCAGCACTTTACTTGCCTGGCTGTGATGGTTAGACAAACTTCATTGTCAGTTTCCTCTAGATCAGGACAGTCCTCATTTGTTCTTCCAAGAAACTTGTTGATTTCTGATGAAGAGAACTTGACCCTTCTTCCTCTAACAAACACACTCTCAAAGTCAGCTGACCTTCCATCAGCACAATCATTAGACAAGTTCACTACAAACTCCTTGACCAGATTTTCATAGCATTTGTTAAACTTTATCACTGTCTTCATTAGTCCAGCATTCTTGATCAGGTCCATGATGTCTTTGCACTCCAAGGCATCATTGTTGAGTTCTCTCTCTAATGCTATTCTCTTTAAGCAAACATACTTCCATCTGTTTGCATTGTCAGGATGATGAAAAGAGATGTTGTCTGTTGGCACTTCAGGCACTCTAGCAATCTTGCTGGAGGGGAGCTTCCTTCTGATGGGAGTTTCTTCAATATCAATCTCAAATTCTGATTCCTCATCAGAATCAGAAGTTTCAGGTTCTTTACTCTTCTTAGAGATTGGTTGTCTAGCAGTATGCACCTGGGCCTTCTTCCCTTTTGTCTGAATACTTTTCTCAGCCATGCCTTCAGCCTTAGATTTCTTAGCATCAGGTTTATCATTCTGACTACTCTTTCTTTTCATCAATCTCCTAGCTATGCTAGGGTTCACATTAGCAATCAGTTCATTATCTGAGTAATCTTCATCCACATCAATGATAGGTGGATCAGCAGCCTTTTCAGAGGGGTTCTGAATGTTGTCTTTTGGTGTCACAACATCCTCAGTGACATCTACATTTTCAGAAACTTCCACATTTGGACTTTCTGATTGATTTAAAGGGATAGAAATCCCCGGTACAGATTGGTTTCCACTCAGTATACTAGTAACCAGCCTAGCAATAGCTTGGTGAACTTGAACTGATCCTTCTCTATTAGGTACAGAAGACGAAGGATGAGAAGAATTACCAGAGGCTGTAGCTTGAGCTCTTCCTGCATGTCTGGTTCTGAGCTTTTTGACTCTGGCTGGGTCAGTTGCCATCTCCCTGAGAGGAGTGACCTCAAGAACTTCAGATTCTATGCATGTAGTGATTGCCCTAGAATCTTGGTCAGATGATGACGATGATGAGGAAGACGAAGTCGCCATGGTTGAAGACGATGTCTGAGACATTTTGATTGACTTTGAGTAATGGTAGCAGTTTGAGAAAAATCTTTGATTGGGAGGAGGAAAAAGGTTGCAAGGATGAGAGAGGTAGGGGGTAAAAGGGAGTCTCTTCAACTTCTTAAAGCTTTTGAAGGAATTGTGAAAGAATATGATTAACTCACTAAATATAGACTTAATAAAATTAATCCCTCCAACCCTTGTTTTAAGCAAAATTAATTGCTATAATTTCTCATGTTGGTGAATACCCAACCTGCCCCTCAAATTTTCAAGTTTATTTCCAACAAGAGCCTTGGTAGAAGAATCAGTCAGCTGAAGCTTAGAGAAACTATGTTCCAGTTTAAATGACTTCTTCTCTTCAAAGTCAATAGGGTTCAAGGAAATGTTGAATGTTTTCAGATTGTCACAACACAATGTCACAACATCTTGTGTAACATTGTACTCAGGGAGCATCTGTTTTGACCAGATGTTTTGAGAACAGAATTTATGAGACTTGTTATTTCCAACATCCTTGTCAAGATGACTTAAGGTTCTGACAACACATTCTTCTTCAAGTTTATTTCCCACATCACAGATATCATCAACCTGTAGTTTTGGAGTTCTTCTGACAGTTTCCATAGAGATAGCTCTCTTCATTCTTCTTAGATGAAGGAGACCAAGCTTATGCTGCCACAGTTTCACCTCTTTTTCTTCTTTTGCAATGGAACACACCGATGAGAAATTAGTGTTCTCAGCCTCCCACAAGTAGCAGTTGTCTTTGGATCTGACTCCTTTCATTACTATCTCTTGTTTGTCATTGATTACAAGGCATTCAGATTTTGAGAAATTGACCTTGAATCCTAGATCACACAGTTGACTGATACTAATGAGATTAGCGGTCAGTCCTTTCACCAGCAGTACTTCATTCAGACTTGGAACTCCAGGGCAGTCCAAATCACCAACTCCTTTGATTTCACCTTTAGCCCCATCTCCAAAGGTCACAAAACTGGTGGTGTGAGGCTTAACATTATTGAGGAAGTTCTTGATTCCAGTCATATGTCTGGAACATCCACTGTCAAAGTACCAGTCTTCCTTTGCAGAGACCCTCAGGGAAGTGTGAGCTATCAGTGCAGTAGCCTTTTTCTTCCATTGAGGAGCATGTGGTACCTTTTTAGACTTAGGTTTGACACCTGAGATCTGATTAGGGTATCCATGTAATCTGAAGCAGAAGGGCTTTATGTGGCCATATCTACCACAATGATGACATTTCAATCTTTGGTACCTTTTCTTCATATGTCTCTGTTCCTGATGTTGAGAGTTGTGTTGAGACATCCGTTTTGACATTTGCTTACCAGTACCAGATTTCTTTGCTTCCATAAATCCTAGTCCAGATTTATTTCCCACATTTTGTCCAACCTGAAGGATCTCTTCCAATTTGTCTGTTCCATTGGTCAACATCTTGACAGATTTGGTCATTTGATTCAGTTGTGAGTTCAGCAGTTGAACTTCTCCTTCTAGATGACTTATAGTTTCAAGATTTGCCCTTTTTTCAGCCTCCAGCTTTATAATGAGTTTTGATTGTTTCTCATTCTGCACACAGACTTCAGCACTTCTGATACACAATTTCTTGTAGGTATCAGCCAGTTCTTCAAATGTCACTTCTTCATCACTAGTGTCACTTTCAGAAGTACAAACACTAGTTAGGGCAGTAACTAGTTTGGCAGATTCTTCTTCAGAATTACTTTCTGAATCATAGTCAGACCAAGTAACAGTCATTCCTTTCTTTTGCTTCTTAAGAAAGGTAGGACATTCAGCTCGAATATGTCCATATCCTTCACATCCATGGCATTGAATACCTCTGCCTTGGTTTCCCTTATCTTCTGACCTTGGTCTTCTGCTGGAACTGTCAATGTCAGAGGGAATGTTATGAACATTAGACCTTGACTTTGGGTCCATTCTTTTGATGAGCCTGTTGAACTGTCTTCCAAGCATGGCAATAGCTTCTGATATGTTTTCTTCTTCATCCTCCTTGTATTCAACATCAGTGTTGGATACAAGTGCTATGCTTTTGTTCTTCTTGTCACCATTATCAGTGATCCCCATCTCAAAAGTCTGAAGAGACCCAATAAGTTCATCCACTTTCAACTTGCTAATGTCCTGGGCTTCCTCTATGGCAGTTACCTTCATTGCAAATCTTTTAGGCAAGGATCTGAGAATCTTCCTCACCAGTTTTTCTTCTGACATCTTTTCTCCCAGTGCTCCTGAGGTGTTGGCAATCTCCAAGATGTTCATGTGAAACTCATGAATGGTTTCATCTTCCATCATTTTTAGATTCTCAAATTTTGTAGTCAACATCTGAAGCCTTGACATTTTTACTTTGGAAGTGCCCTCATGAGTAGTTTTGAGAGTGTCCCAAACTTCCTTGGCCAGTTCATATTGATGTACTAGTCTGAAAATGTTTCTATCAATTCCATTGAACAAGGCATTTAAAGCTTTTGAATTTCCCAGAGCTAACTCATCTTCTTCTTTACTCCAATCTTCCTCAGGCTTCAGACTGATTGTCCCATCTATCTCAGCTATGGTGGGATGAATCCATCCTTTGTCAGCAGCTCTCCAAGCCTTTTTGTCCAGAGATTTTAGGAAGGCAATCATACGAGGTTTCCAGTAGTCATAATTGGTTCCGTCCAGAATGGGTGGTCTATTTCCAAAAACTCCTTCTTTGTCCATAGTGCCAGAAAGTGATATCCCTAGATCTCACCCAGTAATACAGGCAGGGTGCCTGCTCTGATGCCAATTGAAATTCTGGCTGCAGATACTCAATGTCACGTTCAATGTTATGACACCGTATCTGACTTACTATATGACAGTAAATACAAAAGCAATAAAGAACACAGTCAATTGTTTACCCAGTTCAGTGTGCAACAACACCTACTCTGGGGGCTACCAAGCCAGGGAGAGAATCCACTATAAGAGATGTTAATTCAGGAATAAACCAACCAGTTTATCTCCTTCACTTAAGACCTATCCAATGCAATTCTAATCTAAGTACAACTTAAACCTGAGTTCCTACTCACTCCCCTTCAATCACAGCAGTGATACATAAACCAATTTGACTTAAGAATTGAAGACATTCTTCAAAAACAAACACTTGATTAAACTTCACAGCTTTTTAATCAAGCAACACAATCACTCGTGCTTCACAGCTTTGAGTGATGCACACAACTAACTTGACTCTGCTTCACAGCTTTAGTCAAGGAACATTCAAACACTCTTGCTTCAAAGCTTAGAGTGCTACACAACCCTTACAATTTGAAACCTATTCCAAGGCACTTATCACAATGATAATTGCTTGGAGTACAATGAACAAATCTATACAGATTACAAATGATCTTCTGATCAATCAAGAGGGATACTTGAAAAACAGCAGCTCTGTTGAATATATAGCAGCTGCAACTTCAGTTAGGGTTTCCAAAAACCTAGGGTTAATTCCGTTTGACCTAAAGACCAGGTCACAAGACTTTATTAACCAGGTTAGGGTTGAGCTAGGTTACCCCTCAGAAAACGCAGGATTCTGTTCAGGAAGGACTGGGTTATTTCCTGAAAAAACTCAGACTTATCCAATCCTGCAATCCTGTTAGTTCAGAACAGGATGTCATAACATCTGTTATGACATCTGAGAAAACCTGTCTACTGATTTAGCAAAATGTGATCATTTTGCAAAATGCTCAGATACACACTTATAAACATCAGTATTTGAATTACAATATTTTTCTGCAAAGGTACCTAATGAACCAGTACAAACTGAACTAGAATGTTATGACATCAGTCATGACATTCACACATACACTTGGGATTTACCAAAAATGCAAGCCAATACCTAAACACCTACAAACCTGAAATTTAATAACAAAGCAATTAATTCCAATAATGTGCATGTCCTCCACAAGCCGGCGGGATTAACTTGAAGTAAAAATAGCTCGAATAAAATTAAAGTAATCCTAAACAAATTCTGGAAGTCTAGAAACAAACTAGTGTTGCAGTATTTCTCCGATGTGGAAAAATACTGCTCTGATGGTGGGTTTTTTATTGCTTATGGAATACTACGAAAGATGGAAAAGTAATTCTGGAAATCTAACTGGAAAATACTAAAATTGAATACAATAAAATAATCGTTCAACAGAGAAAATGGAATTGAAAATAATAATACTTCGTAATTGTTCAAAGTGCCAGAGATATGTTTCAAACGAGAGAGTGGAGAGAGTCGTTTTTTGGTAACTGTCTTCATATATATAGTCCATTTAGTTGAGGAAAAATAGGTAATGTTCCATGATTCACGTTCCTCAAGCGTGGAGACAATCCAGGAGAACATGCATTTTATACGCTTCAGTGGCGAAAGGTACATTACTGCTTCTATTGTGACGAGTATGACGTGTATTGTGATGTGGGGCATATAATGAACATTTGTCGCGGTCGTAACGTGAGATGTGACGAGGGGCTCAGAAATCATACTTTTCCCGGTCGTAACATCTTGTTGCGGGCGGCACGCTTCTGTTTACAGAAATGGTGCGTTTTGCTGTTTTATAGCTATTTCTTCTTCATTTTTCCATTCTTTTTCTCCCTTTTATTATTTATGCCTTGCAAATGCTAAGTACCTGAAATATGTTTCAAAATCTACAAAAAGGGATAAAATGTGACATGATAATCGAAGAATCGGAAATTTAATCTATGTAATTAGGGCGGAAAATTCTATATGTTTTTGTGTTATCACTTACACAATATTTTTTTCTCCTTTCTAGATAAAGTATAAGAGGCAGGAGGGAGATATGTTCGTGTTCCTTTCTTCATAGGTCCTAATTTAGTTCTTATTCCCATTTGTATCAAGTTCTTTCTTGCTTTAAGGCCATCCTTAGACTTTCCTTGTATGTCGAGTAACGTACCAATAACACTTTCAAATACATTTTTTTTCAATATGCATAACATCAAGAAAATGTCTTACATACAACGACTTCCAATATGGAAAATAAAAAAAAATTGACCTCTTCTTCCACCCACCTTTGACAAGCGTATGTGTAAAAGGTTTGCCAAACTGAGTACGCATATCTTTCATCTTCTCAAAAACATGGTCACCTGTCAACGTAGGTAGAGCTCTATCATGTTCTATATTTCCATTGAATGCCTTTCTCAATCCATGGTAGTAATGATTAGAATTTAAGAATCTACGATGACTGAGAAATACATTCTTTTGACAAAATTCTGATCGCTTCCAATTTGTGTGTTCTTCACAAATAGGACACGCTTTTTAACCTTTAATGCTATACCCTAATAGATTTTCGTATGCCGGAAAATAATTAATTGTGCCAAACAACATCACCCTCAAATTGAAACTTTCTTTCCTATATCCATCATAAACCTCCACACCGTTCTCCCACAAAATCTTTAAATCTCCGATTAACGGTGTCAACTATATGTCTATATCATTACCTGGTTGTTTAGGTCCAGAAATTAACATAGATAACATCATGTACTTGCGCTTCATACATAGCCATGGAGGTAGGTTATAAATCATAATAATCACAGGCCATATGGTATGTGAGATACTTTGAAGACCATGCAGGTTCATTCCATTAGTAGATAATGCCAAGCGAAGGTTTCTTGCTTCTCCTCCAAAATCAAGATAATCATTATAAATTTTCAACCACTATGGTGAATCTGCCGGATGTTGAAACTTTCCATCAATAATTATTTCATCTGAATTCTAAGTCAAGTGTCTTGCATCGGTTTCACTATGAAACATGCGTCTAAATCTCAGAATTATAGGAAAATACCATAAGACTTTTGATGGAAACAATTTTTTCTTATATCGAGATAAACCGCATTTAGGACACTCATTTAATGATGCATATTCGTTTCGAAACAAAATGCAATCATTTGGACAAGCATGTATCTTATCATAGCTCATGCCAATAGAGCACAATATTTTTTTGGCCTCATATGTTCGATCAGGAAGAACATTATCCTCCGGAAGCATATCTTTCATAAGGACTAATAACTCTGAAACATTTATCCGACCATCCATTTGGCCGCATTTAAGTTGTAAAACTTTAATACCACTGGCAGTCTTGTGAATTTAGTGCAACCTTTATACAACGGTTTCTCTGTATCCCTTACTGTGATACGGTGGGAGAACTGACTTGAGTTTTGCGTTTGTGTTCGCAAATGTTCGGTTTAGCATGAGTCGCCACCGACTTTTTATTTTATCCTAAGGAAGGTCAAAAAGCACATGAAAGACCTTTGAGATGTTTTTGTGGGTTCGGGGAGTAGATTATAGAAAGGGAAGGTATTAGCACCCTTTTTATCCATGGTTATCCATGGGCTCTTAGTTACTTGCTTAGATCACTTGCCTTGCATTTTCAATTGTTTAAAATGGTGCTTTCAATTGTTTGAAATGGTGCTTTGTGTGTGTGGTTTTGAAAATGTTTTGAAAAATATGCCTTGTCTAGGCAACCCTTGTAACAATTCTTTACTCGAATGTTTTACAAAAGGTGTTCATCTTTTTGAAAAGATGTTTCAAGGTTTTTGAAAGCTTGTTTTGGAAGTTGTGTTGTGGAGTGTGTTTTAAAAAATGGAAAGGATTTGTTTTGCAAGTTGGTCAAGTAACCAAGAGCTATCTACCCTAAATTTCTCAAAGATCTTTCCTATGTTTTAACCCTTTTAACAGTTTTGTTCCACCATTGTATTTGGTGAAAAATCTTGTGTTAGGATGTTAACGGGACGGGCGCGGGTCATCGTTTAGACCATGAATGCAATAGTGCCAAGTGTGTTGTACCCCAAAATTTGCCCTCCCATATTCTTCAAAGTTTTGACAAACATCATCTCAAGTTGCTCAAGTATACTCAAGGGTTGCACAGTCAAACCACCCTCCTAAGCCAGTCAAATTAGGGTTTTGGTTCTTGAAAGGAAGTTGAGGTTTTCAAGGGCTCAATCAAGTCACATATGCCTATACACATTGTCAAGCATCCACATGTCAAGTCTCAAGGCTCACAAGGTCAAGTTGCACAGTCAAAAACCCTAATTGCTTCACAATCAACTATAGGGGAAAAATGGTCATTTGGCAGTCAAAAGTCAAAAATTTTGGTCAACATCTTATTTTGAAGCCACAATCATCATTTGGTCCAATCTTGACCATGATTTCACAAGAATGGCTCAAAAATCATCAAGATGCAAAAGTTTCTATTTTTGGACAGCTGAAAAGTCAACTGTAACTTGACCAAGGCATACCTTTTTCATGGTTCATCAGAAAAATCCCATCCAATGCTCATTTTTAAGGGGAGGACATTTCCTACAACTCATCTTCACATTCCAAGCCCAAGAAATGCTCCCACAAAAAGTTACCAATTTCAACATTATAGGTCATTTTCAAAAGTCAACAAAAAGGCATTTTAAGTCAAAGACCATAACTTGATATTGGTAAATAAAAATGACATGGGACCAAAGGCATTGGTTAGAGGACTTCAAGACCTTTCCAAAATGTCCAAGAACGTGTTCATATGATCAAAATTGAGCAAGATATGCATTGGAGAAGTTGAGAATTTTTTGTGAAATGGCAAAAGTCAACTATCCTTGAAACTTTAATTTTTGAGAAAAGGGCCCACTTTTTTCCACTTGATTCATCCTTGTCATGCCACCCACGTGTCCCATGATCAATTTCAAGAGCAAATAATTATTTTTCTATTTTTATTTAATTTTTATGGATTTAATTCATTTTAATCCATAATAATTCAAGTAAATCTAAAAAAATTAATTAAATGGTATCTTATGGTTTGAATAGACTTCATGAAGCATTTGCAACCTACCAATTTCGTGCTAAGCTCATTTAGGCATGAAAATTCAAATTTTGAACAAGCTTTGAAAGGCCTTTAATGGTGGTTAAGACAAAATCCAAAGCTTAATTGCAATGGTTAAAGGTTCCTAAATGTGACTTATTCTCACTCATTACTATACATACAAGCCTTGCAAGCCTCATTCACAACCTAGAGTGTGCATAAACGGCCAGAGCAAAATCCAAAAAGTGTCAAAAAAAAGTGTGAGATCAAAAGGAGTGTTGCAAGTATTTTCAGGCCAAAAGGAGAACGTGACTCTCTTCTTTGCCATACTCTGAAGCTAAAGCAACCCTTGCCACGTCCTAAGGTCCATCATACCGCGCTGTAAGTTTTCCCAGGTCCCCTCAAAATCCCATATTATTTTTTCTTACGTACTTGTGTGCAGGCTTCAAAGAAGGCTTATCATGCGCCTCACAAATCCAAAGCGCCAGGTGGCTACAGGCATGCATCCAAAGGCCAGGAAGTGATCCTCACCGTGCACTCAGTCAACCAACAAACACTTGATCCAAGGAGTCAACGTGGCTGGATGAGTAATGGGCCTCAGATTCCAATTTTCACCTCCATATTGGGCCCAGACCCCCTCCCTTGGTTTATTCTTTTTCTTTTCCTTTTTATATTTTCTAATTTAGTTATTAACTTTTTTTTAATTATTATTATTATCACCAAAATTAATTATTTAACCCTTTCACAATAAAAAATAAAAAAAAAAAGAACTAATATTATTATTATTATTAATTTCATTTTACTTTTGTAAATAAATACTAATAATTTCAATTAGTTTTAATTAGGCAACTTTAACCTTTTTTTCTGAATAACTAAAATAAATTTAGAATTAGGTTTTTATTAACTTTTAATTTTATTTCCTTTTATTTTATTTCATTAAAAACATAAAAATACAAAAACATTTTTCTTTTAATAAATTAATTAATTAGTTATTAATTTTAATTTCATTTAATCACAAAAAAGGACATAAAAAATCATTTCTTTTCTTAAAAGGGTCAAAACCCTTAGGACGTTCCCGATTAAATTTCCATTCACGCGTATTTATTTATTCTGATTATATTTATGTATCTGTACAGAGGATGTAATAGTAATTAGGATTTTATTGCTTTCTTTAATTTTCTGCATTTACTTTTCAAAAACGGGTTTTTGTTTTTGGCGATGTATAGACCCGCGCCTTGTAATAGTTAGATTTACCTTTCCGCAATTTATTTTCCGCACTCCTAACTGTTAAAAAATGCATGAAAGAATGTATGACAAATGAAACCAATCCGTAGCTCACAAATAACATGTACAAGATAAACATAACATGAAAACAACACACAAGCACATGCCACTCTTAGGGTACGCCTCACTGGTTGCCTCGAACGTGGTCATCAAGTATAGGGTGTCTTAGAGGTCGCCCTTCTGTCTAAAAGATCCAGTCGCCTCGAAATGGTTGCCTCGGATAAAAAAAAGGGATCTAGGACATTAGGGTTACTTCTAAGGTGTCCTACTATTGCTTTGGTGACCACAATGTCCCTAATCATCGAATTGACCTGAATACCTCCAACGATGGTGCTACCTACCTCTCAATGGTAGGATAGCACTATCTAAAGGACTCTTACACAGCTTAATTCCTTAGAGTAGGTAGATCTCATGGGTACTTTCTCTTTTCAAAACAAAACAAAAACATCTTTTCACACCTCACAGTTTCTAAAAGTTTTCAAACAAATTTTTCATACACTCTTGAGGACAGATACAAGAGTTACTTAGAAATTTTTCAAACGAAACTTTTTCAAAACCCACACACACTTGAAAAGCAAACAAATTTTGAAAACATAAGAGCAAGTACCTAAGAGCCCGTGGATAACCACGGATAGAAAGGGTGCTAACACCTTCCTTTTCTATAAATCTACCTCCCGAACCGAGAAACATTCTCGAATAAGGAATTTTGTTGTGCTTTTGTCCTTTCCATGTTGGAGAACATAAAAGACGGTGGCGACTCTTGCTTACCGCGACATTTCGCGAAACCATCTTAAAAACACTCAGTTCTATTTCCACCGATCGCCAGAACTGGCGACTCTGCTGGGGAAACTTAAATAAGTTTGGTGTACCTTAGGAATAGTTCATCATCATGTTTTCAATTGCTAGATCTGCTTGCTTTAATATTGTGGGCCTGTTTTGGGAGTTTCATAGATCCTAACCCGGATCTGGGGGATACCTTTTAGAAAGTAGCAACAAATTGTGAGGGAACGGTGTGGGGTATACCGACACGGTTGAAGCAGTTTGCTACGTTGATGTGGCACTTTAGTGAGTACCGGTAACCCTTGAGTCAAGTCAAGGAGAGTACGGGGACGCCGTGTGGTGTCGTGAAGCATCAACTGACCTTAGGAACCTTACTTGACCATCCTGGCCTCTTTAGGGTAGTGAGATGACCGACTTTGGTGCAGTCCAAAGTTGGTAGATACTCGATACTACACTCATTGAGGGTTGTTTTCTTGGAATATTTTGATCGCCAGTTCAGTGGCTAAATCAAAACAATGAACATAGAAAATAATCCAATGATATTGAGCTCCTTAGAACCCGGTTACTTTTGATAGGACAGGTTTGAGCCCACCAACTTCAAGAGGGTAGTACCTAAACTTCATGCTGGCCTAAACTCTAAGGGCTGTCTTGTGTGACTTGTGTGCCTTTAAACTTGGAGCACTTGCACATTCTTGTTACCTAACACATGAGTTTCTTGCAGGGTTTGTTTACAGTCCTTAATCTGGGCTCATAACAGGGTTTACTTACATCACTCCACGCATAGCATAACATCATACCATCATACCATTGCATACATCCTGCATGAGGACTAACCCATTTCAAGGATCTCAAGGGTCTGTGATACAGGTCATGATGAATCAAAATGTCTAGCAAGGGGCAAAGGGGATTTATTTTCCTCTAGCCAAAGTTGTCTGGAGATCAAAACATGACAGCTTGAGTCAGGGGCTATGACCCACTCGATATGGTGAGCCTTGACTCTTGAAGAAGGACTCTCAACAAAATGAAGTTCCTTCAATCAAGCTACAAAATTCAAGTTCTAACAATCTTTCTTGTTTATCCCGCGAGATCCTTGAAAACATTGCATGCATATCATACATATCATTGCATTACAGGTACCCTTGTTACAGGTCACTTACCTTCTTCCCTGTTTATTTCAGCAATGGCTTCCCAACAAGATAACCAGGATCTTCGTGCTCAAGAGACTCGGTTCGGGGAGATCCTCCTAAATCTATCCAAGGGGCAGGAAGAGCTGAGAACACTCCTCACGTGGACTTTGGTCAGGAACAGTCCAGAAGACAGTAAGGATGAACGGCTGAAACATCTGCATGCTGAGGTGGATACAATGAGAACCCAGATGTTGGGGCATATGACTCTCATTTAAGACTTAGCTCGAAGACAAGAAGAGCTCAGGGTTCTCGTCAACCAACTGCTTCGGGATAACCAACTGGGGCAAACATCTAAGGTTGAAGAGCAAGCCATAATTCAACCACCTGTGGGGCAAGAAGACAAGGGAAAATCTCCTCAGTTTGCTTCGGCGTCACAAGCCCAGCATCAACCTCACCAGCGTCAACAGGGTAATCGACGTAAGCGAAATACGTCTGGGAGACATTTCTCGGAGACTGGTGTGTCATCCTCACTAATACTGAAACGCCTGTTGGAGGTCAAGTTGATTGCTTTAAAGGATCCTCCTAAGAAGCTCAACATAACCTCCCTAAAGTACAATCCTGATGAAAGGTGTGCCTACCATTCTGACAGTCCTGGACATGACACTGACGACTGTTGGAGCCTGAGGAACAAGATCCAAGACTTGATCGACGGAAGGATGCTGGAGTTCATGCCGGGTGGAAAAATGAAAATCTTCTGCTGAGAATCTTCCATCTGAGATGACTAGTTCAAACTAAGAAACTTTTGTTCATTCGAATGTTCAAGTTGTATTTTTCTTTGATTGTCCAAACATTTGTTCATGTCAAACTCTTTTACTTTATCAATGCATCGCATATGTCTGTTTTGAATCAATATATTCGCATTCGCTATATTCAAACTACTTTCATTTTTTGATGTCAACTCTCAATTAATAATTCTAAGCCTCTTGAGGGAGGATGACGAAAACGATACCACGATCTACAGTATGCTTTTGAACAGACCCCGTTGATGAGGTACATGCATTGTTTCAATTCCTAAACACTGGAGTTATAAGGAAGATAATCCCTCGTCAACCCCTTCGAGCCAAAGAAGTAGGAGTTTTTCTTTTCGAAAATTAAAACCCTTAATCATAACCTAGGGCAGGGTAGTTCTCTCAGCTGATCCAGGTGCTCAACGAATGGCATCAAAGGATTCCTTCCAAGACAAAAGACAGTGATGGTTTCGAATAATCATAAAGACAGGCAGTCATCATTTCTCAAAATAAAAGCCCAACAAGTCAAAACCTATGAAGGAGACTTACAAAAACTGGGGCATCCCGCTGACTGTAATCACAAAAAGGAACAGTTCAGGCAAAAAATAGGGATAACGAAATCAAAAAAGAAAGAGGTCCTACAAACCCTCAACAAAAAAAAAAGAAATGACTGCCTATTCAAAATAAACTGTCAGTATCCGAACCATCACCGGGATATCAGGACGAAGACTCAAACAAGGTCTAACGCACGATCAGCTGAGTTTAGGTTTGAAGAACATCACGAAGAACGGGTGGGTACAAAAATAATTTGAGCCTTTATCCTTTGTTTCTTAAACCGTGAACCAGGCCACGTTATAACCCTTAAAAGTCCTATCTGAAGCATGGGTTAGTTCGAAAGCATATTGTTACGAAAGGTATCCTGACTCCTTAAGGCTCACTGTAAAATAACGAGTTGACATCACATTTTACAAAACTTGCTTGTTTTACTGAAAAAAAATACATTTTCAAAAACTTCGAAACAGACATAAGCCTTGCATTTTTAATATAACATTGCTTGCATATGACTATTTGTTTGAACAACATAGAAGTTCACACGACGAATGTCTAATGAACAAAAGCACCTCCAATCAAGGGGCATGGCATGATCATTGTCCATCATCTGGGGCAGTTAAGTCAAGATTCGGAGAATCTCTCAAATGCCTAATAGCCTGGGGCAAATCTCCGCCTGAGTCACCTGGGGCATTGGACATGAGTTCCAGCTACGAATCTTGCCTGATCAAACATCTTCTGGTCGCATGGCAACACAACAACAGGGGCATCTCCCTACATTCTGAGAGCGTGGACATAGTCGAAAAAATACTACGCATAATCAAAGACCCGCTAGGTTGACACACCTAGGAAAAAATAAGGGCTTCCCGGCGAACCAAAAGGGTTCGGGCAAAAACAAGGGATGAAATGAAAAAATCTGTACACCCGGCAAGTCGAAAACCTGAAAAGGCGGCTTGGGAAAAAAGGGTATCCCGGTGGACTGAAAACCTGAAAGGGCGGTCCAGGAAAAAAATTAGGGACCAAAGCGTACGACTATCTCGTCACTTGCCTACCAGAAGAAGGTTCATCAATCAGCAGTTATCAAGCACCTCCTAGGTCTTTTTTCTCCCGCAGAAACAGGGGCAATAATGAGTTGTCCGAGCGATCTAGTTGCTCTGTCCGCCAAGGTACCAAGGTAGGTTCAGCTGAAGAACGTGACCAAGATACCTTCACTTCCCGCAGAGTAAGATAAGATTCAGCAATACTCTCTCCTGAGCAGAGTTGGTCTCTCATCAGCCCTGAAAAGGCACAGTATCTCCAGCAAGTCAACAACACCCTCCCCAAGCAGAAGTAATCTACTGTCAGCCTTAAGGAAGTTGGGTATCCCTAGAAAATCTCAATATTCCCCAACGGAGTATACAGATGTTCCTAAGCAAGCATCCCCGACCGTCTTAATATAAGATTATTCCCTGGCGGAATACCAGACACCCCAGTGGAGCTATTCCCCAGTACAGTTCAAAAGTCTCCCCAGGAGAGTTGAATCAATCTCCCCAGTAGATTCTGGAAGCTCATCCCCAGTAGATTCTGGAAGCTTATCCCTACAGAGTACGAACGCATCTCCCCGGCTTTATTCAAAGATTATTCCTCACCAGAACTTATAACTGGGTTATCCTCAGCTAATTACCACGGAAAGATCGTCCTCGGCGAAGCTCTTCCTATCCCCAGCGGAGTTCATCAAATATCTCAATAGAGCTTATCAACGGAATCCCCAGCGGAGTTATCATCAAAACCTCAGCAAAGTATCTCTTCCCACAGAGTAATTCCCCGCAGAGTAATCTCCTCAACAAGTTTATTCCCCAACAGAGTCGTCTTCTCCTACCGGTTTGTTCTTGCAATCATCATCCCCAGCGGAAACGAAGAACTCTACTCTTCAACATCAGCCCAGGATTCAACAAACTCCCGGCATTCGTCAAGGATTTATTTTCCCAGATGAGAATACATTCATAAACATCACATCTTCATACATTATACCATGCATACGCATCATACAACACAAATCTCATTTATTTTTGAGAACATCTTAAAATCATGCAGTTCATGCATCATGACATTGCATACGACTAATACTTTGCCTTTTCAGAAAAAAAGTCAATCAAAAGATGATTACCATCTACCTTTACAGTTCCAGATCAACACCGGTAACAAGCCAGGAAAATTTTGTGGACGACTGATCGTGGGTTAATATCCGAAACCAAACAGGGAAATTATCTACTTGATCATCCTCAGGAAACCCTACACCGGTTCCTTTTCTTTCAGAAGAAGTCTTACACGGGCTCATCAACAGGCAACCCTACACTGGTTCCTTCTCAACCTCAGATGTAGTTTTACACGAACTCATCATCAGGCAACCCTACACCCGTTCCTTCTCAATTTTCAGACGAAGTCTTACACGGACTTATCATCAAAGTAACCCTACACCGGTTCCTTTTCTTTCAGAAGAAGTCTTACAAAATCTCATCAACAGGAAACCCTACACCGGTTCCTTCTCAACCTCAGATGTAGTTTTACACGAACTCATCATCAGGCAACCCTACACCGGTTCCTTCTCAATTTTCAGACAAAGTCTTACACGGACTTATCTCAAGGTGACCTTACCCCGGTTCATCCAGAAGTTTTACACGAACTTATCCTGCAGTAACCTTACCCCAGTTCCTCCAGAAGTCTTACACGGACTTATCTCAAGATGACCTTACTCCGGTTCATCCAGAAGTTTTACACGAACTTATCCTGCAGTAACCTTACCCCGGTTCCTCCAGAAGTCTTACACGGACTTATCTCAAGATGACCTTACCCCGGTTCATCTAGAAGTTTTACACAAACTTATCCTGCAGTAACCTTACCCCGGTTCCTCCAGAAGTCTTACACGGACTTATCTCAAGATGACCTTACCCCGGTTTATCCAGAAGTTTTACACGAACTTATCCTGCGGTAACCTTACCCCGGTTCCTCCAGAAGTCTTACACGAACTTATCTCAAGATGACCTTACCCCGGTTCATCCAGAAGTTTTACACGAACTTATCCTACAGTAACTTTACCTCGGTTCCTCCAGAAGTCTTACACAGACTTATCTCAAGATGACCTTACCCCGGTTCATCCAGAAGTTTTACACGAACTTATCCTGCAGTAACCTTACCTCGGTTCCTCCAGAAGTCTTACACGGACTTATCTCAAGATGACTTTACCCCGGTTCATCTAGAAGTTTTACACGAACTTATCCTGCAGTAACCTTACCCCGGTTCCTCCAGAAGTCTTACACGGACTTATCTCAAGGTAACCTTACCCCGGTTCCTCCATAAGTCTTACACGGACTTATCTCAAGGTAACCTTACCCCGGCTCCTCCAGAAGTCTTACACGGACTTATCCCGAAGTAACCTTACCCCGGTTCCTCCAGAAGTCTTACACGAACTTATCCCGAAGAAACCCTACACAGGTTCTCTCTCTCCAGACGTAGTTTTACATGGGCTCGTCGTCAAAGAAACCCTACACAGGTTCTCTCTTCCCAAAGATGCAGTTTTACACGGACTCGTCATCAGAAACCCTAACCAGATTTTACTTCTTCCAGGATGCAGTTTTACACGGGCTCATCATAAAAGTAACCCCACACAGGTTCCCTTCTCAAACTCCAGACATAGTTTTACACGGACTCGTCATCAGTAAACCCTACACAGGTTTCCTTCTCAGCTCTAGATGCGGTTTTACACGGACTCGTCATCAAAGTAACCCTACACAGGTTCCTTCTCCATTTCAGATGCAGTTTTATACAGACTCATTATCAGTAAACCCTACACAGGTTTCCTTCCTCCAAAGATGCAGTTTTACACGAGCTCGTCATCAGTCAACCCTACACAGGTGTCCTTCTTTCCAAGATGCAGCTTTACACGAGCTCATCATCAGGCAACCCTACACAGGTTCCCTCTTTCAACTTACAAAAATTATAGTTCAACAAACCACCTCCAGATGGCATCTATAAGCCCATCCACCTATCAACAGTCTCCAAATGGCAACTATAAGCCCATTCCCGACAAAGTTTTGTCACAGTTCCAAATGGCATCTATAAGCCCATTCCCGACAAGGTCCTGTCACACCTCCAGATTGCATCTATAAGCCCATCCAACTCTCCATCACATTTCCAAATGGCATCTATAAGTCCATTCCCGACAAGGTTCTGTCACACCTCCAGATGGCATCTATAAGCCCATCCTCCTATCCACCATCTCTCCAAATGGCATCTGTAATCCCATTCCCGGACATCACACTGCTGATATTCTACTATGCGGGTGCAAATTTCTGGGCACTCTAGTGTTCAATCATCTTCCACCTTCGGATCACGAAAGGCACACAAGCCAATCTACATCCTCAGGTCTAAGAAGATTGAACAGGGGCAACTGTTGTACCCCAAAATTTGCCCTCCCATATTCTTCAAAGTTTTGACAAACATCATCTCAAGTTGCTCAAGTCTACTCAAGGGTTGCACAGTCAAACCACCTTCCTAAGCCAGTCAAATTAGGGTTTTGGTTCTTGCAAGGAAGTTGAGGTTTTCAAGGGCTCAATCAAGTCACATATGCCTATACACATTGTCAAGCATCCACATGTCAAGTCTCAAGGCTCACAAGGTCAAGTTGCACAGTCAAAAATCCTAATTGCTTCACAATCAACTGTAGGGGCAAAATGGTCATTTGGCAGTCAAAAGTCAAAATTTTTGGTCAACATCTTATTTTGAAGCCACAATCATCATTTGGTCCAATCTTGACCATGATTTCACAAGAATGGCTCAAAAATCATCAAGATGCAAAAGTTTCCATTTTTGGACAGCTGAAAAGTCAACTGTAACTTGACCAAGGCATAACTTTTTCATGCTTCATCAGAAAAATCCCATCCAATGCTCATTTTGAAGGGGAGGACATTTCCTACAACTCATCTTCACAATCCAAGCCCAAGAAATGCTCCCACAAAACGTTACGAATTTCAACATTATAGGTCATTTTCAAAAGTCAATAAAAGGCATTTCAAGTCAAAGACCATAACTTGAGATTGGTAAATCAAAATGACATGGGACCAAAGGCATTGGTTAGAGGACTTCAAGACCTTTCCAAAATGTCCAAGAACGTGTTCATATGATCAAAATTGAGCAAGATATGCATTGGAGAAGTTGGGAATTTTTTGTGAAATGGCAAAAGTCAACTATCCTTGAAACTTCAATTTTTGAGAAAAGGGCCCACTTTTTTCCACTTGATTCATCCTTGTCATGCCACCCACGTGTCCCATGATCAATTTCAAGAGCAAATAATTATTTTTCTATTTTTATTTAATTTTTATGGATTTAATTCATTTTAATCCATAATAATTCAAGTAAATCTAAAAAAATTAATTAAATGGTATCTTATGGTTTGAATAGCCTTCATGAAGCATTTTCAACCTACCAATTTCGTGCTAAACTCATTTAGGCATGAAAATTCAAATTTTGAACAAGCTTTGAAAGGCCTTTAATGGTGGTTAAGACAAAATCCAAAGCTTAATTGCAATGGTTAAAGGCTCCTAAATGTGACTTATTCTCACTCATTACTATATATACAAGCCTTGCAAGCCTCATTCACAACCTAGAGTGTGCACAAACGGCCAGAGCAAAATCCAAAAAGTGTCAAAAAAAAGTGTGAGATCAAAAGGAGTGTTGCAAGTATTTTCAGGCCAAAAGGAGAACGTGACTCTCTTCTTTTCCATACTCTGAAGCTAAAGCAACCCTTGCCACGTCCTAAGGTCCATCATACCTCGCTGTAAGTTTTCCCAGGTCCCCTCAAAATCCCATATTATTTTTTCTTACGTACTTGTGTGCAGGCTTCAAAGAAGGCTTATCATGCGCCTCACAAATCCAAAGCGCCAGGTGGCTACAGGCATGCATCCAAAGGCCAGGAAGTGATCCTCACCATGCACTCAGTCAACCAACAAACACTTGATCCAAGGAGTCAACGTGGCTGGATGAGTAATGGGCCTCAGATTCCAATTTTCACCTCCATATTGGGCCCAGACCCCCTCCCTTGATTTATTCTTTTTCTTTTCCTTTTTATATTTTCTAATTTAGTTATTAACTTTTTTTTAATTATTATTATTATCACCAAAATTAATTATTTAACCCTTTCACAATAAAAAATAAAAAAAAAGAACTAATATTATTATTATTATTAATTTCATTTTACTTTTGTAAATAAATACTAATAATTTGAATTAGTTTTAATTAGGCAACTTTAACCTTTTTTCTTAATAACTAAAATAAATTTAGAATTAGGTTTTTATTAACTTTAATTTTATTTCCTTTTATTTTATTTCATTAAAAACATAAAAATACAAAAACTTTTTTCTTTTAATAAATTAATCAATTAGTTATTAATTTTAATTTCATTTAATCACAAAAAAGGACAAAAAAATCATTTCTTTTCTTAAAAGGGTCAAAACCCTTAGGACGTTCCCGATTAAATTTCCATTCGCGCGTATTTATTTATTCTGATTATATTTATGTATCCGTACAGAGGATGTAATAGTAATTAGGATTTTATTGCTTTCTTTAATTTTCTGCATTTACTTTTCAAAAACGGGTTTTTGTTTTTGGCGATGTATAGACCCGCGCCTTGTAATAGTTAGATTTACCTTTCCGCAATTTATTTTCCGCACTCCTAACTGTTAAAAAATGCATGAAAGAATGTATGACAAATGAAACCAATCAGTAGCTCACAAATAACATGTACAAGATAAACATAACATGAAAACAACACACAAGCACATGCCACTCTTAGGGTACGCCTCACTGGTTGCCTCGAACGTGGTCATCAAGTATAGGGTGTCTTAGAGGTCGCCCTTCTGTCTAAAAGATCCAGTCGCCTCGAAACGGTTGCCTCAGATAAAAAAAAGGGATCTAGGACATTAGGGTTACTTCTAAGGTGTCCTACTATTGCTTTGGTGACCACACTGTCCCTAATCATCGAATTGACCCGAATACCTCCAACGATGGTGCTACCTACCTCTCAATGGTAGGATAGCACTATCTAAAGGACTCTTACACAGCTTAATTCCTTAGAGTAGGTAGATCTCATGGGTACTTTCTCTTTTCAAAACAAAACAAAAACATCTTTTCACACCTCACACTTTCTAAAAGTTTTCAAACAAATTTTTCATACACTCTTGAGGACAGATACAAGAGTTACTTAGAAATTTTTCAAACGAAACTTTTTCAAAACCCACACACACTTGAAAAGCAAACAAATTTTGAAAACATAAGAGCAAGTACCTAAGAGCCCGTGGATAACCACGGATAGAAAGGGTGCTAACACCTTCCCTTTCTATAAATCTACCTCCCGAACCGAGAAACATTCTCGAATAAGGAATTTTGTTGTGCTTTTGTCCTTTCCATGTTGGAGAACATAAAAGACAGTGGCGACTCTTGCTTACTGCGACATTTCGCGAAACCAGCTTAAAAACAGTCAGTTCTATTTCCACCTATCACAAAGTGTCTTTGGCAATTTTTATTCAAGGGACTTGATCATTTTTTAGGCAACTTGAGAAAGCGTCATCGAGGGACTATGATCATTTGATTTGTTTTTGTTTGGCCAAAGACACTCAACATGCAACATGGCCCATTTTTTAAGGCAACAAGTGGGGTAACCCTAAGGGTGCATGTGTGCATTGTGTTATCCATTTTCATGCATTTTTGTCTTTGAATTAGGTCAAGCTATTTGTTATTTTTGATTTGAATACAAACCCTAGGTCTATCATGGCATAATTGGAAAGCTTTTAAATGCGGAAATTTAAAGTCCTAAATTATTACAATATAATTATGGGGATGGGGGTACAATATTTGAATGGGGGGATATTTAGCAAGAAATTAAATCTAAAACTATTACATCCATATTGAATATACAAATATCAAATTGTACAATATTTAAACAAATATAATAAATATGCAAAAATGTATTATGCACAAAAAGGATTTTTTTATGTATGAGAAAGTATTTTTTCAATGTGAAATATAAACAAAAAAAAAAAAGGTCAATTTTTGAATATTTTCAAGGTCTAGGGCAAAACCCTAATTTGTTAAATAAATAGTATTTATTTATTAATATTTTACAATATTATATATTAATTTATACAAAAAAAAAAAAAGAAATATATTGTAAAAAAAGTATTTTTTTTAATGTCATATATTAATAAAAATAAAATGTATTATTTTCATATTTTTATCCTAAATATTCTAATAAATATACAAGTATTTATATTATATATTTTAATATATTAAATATATACAAGAATAAAATATTAATTATTTACAAAAAATTGTATATTTTAGAAAATGTTTTCAAAATGTGAATAAAAAATAATGGCTGAAAATATATATATTTTAGTATTATTTTTTAATATCTTAAATAAAAAGTATTACATTTATTTATATACATATGCTAAATGAAACAAATAAATACCAAATAAATGCAAAAATGTGAGAAAGAATATTTTTAGTGTTTTTTCATGTTTGAATAAAAATATAGAATCAGAAACAAAAAGAAAAATGAAAAAATAATGAATATTTCATACAATGGGTCAGGGGTGCAAATGGAAAAAAAAGGGGTGTAAACAGTAAGGGTGACTCAGGCCCAGCCCATGTCACCACCTTCTTCAACCTCCAGCCATTCTGTTTGAATTTCGCGCGCCTCCTTGCTCAAACAACAAACTCCTGATTCTTTGACTTTTACACAAAACTCATAACACAAACATTGTAGAGCATCAAATCACGAGTTCAAATATGTAAAAAACTTAACTTAACTCTAAGAGACCAGGGAGAATTTCTTCATCCCCAATTTCTGACCTAATTTTTCTTCAATGTTCATGGCCAAAATTCTCTCAGCACACTCAATATAAATGAAAAGTAAATACATGGATGGCTTCAGGGCTATGAGGAGAACATGTTTCATTCACAAACCTAAGCCTAACTCTTCCTATATTGAGAGATAGAAGTTCATGTTTTTACCTGTTTCAGCTTGAGTCGTGTACAACAATGGAGGTATCTTCAATGGAGTTTGAGCTTTGGTACAACTTGCCTAAAGTCCAAGGATGCTTCTCCAACACCTAGCTTGCTTTGAATCACTATGAATCGTGCTATGGAAGTTCACCTGCAAAACTGAAAAATGAAAATGGCAACAGGGGTTAGGGATGTTACAGTTTGTATCTAGGGCTTGGGATAGCTTCAATGGATGGTAGGGAGTGTGTTTGAACAAGCTTTTGCCAAAATGCATGAGCAGACTGAATTGTGCAACTCAATCTGCAGGGATGCCTTGTTTCTTGCTGAAAAATGGTGTTTTGATGAATGAGGGGGTATTGAGGATGAAGGAATCGTGTTTTAGGTCAGTTAGGGTGTATGCAAGATGAGAACAAAGTTTGCTTAGGCTTATGCTTGCAGGAATGAAAGATGGTATATGTTTTGCCAAGTTTTTTTTACTTGAAGCAAGAAAATGCAAGTTTCAATATAGTCCTGTACAATGCCCTAAAGTATGTTGCCCATCTTGTTCTTGATCAGAGGGATTTGTGTACAAATGCTAGCTTCAAAGATTTGGCCCATGCCTCTTGGATTTGTTATTTGACATAAAGTGCATCTTTTCCAAAATGGCAAATTTACTTTTTCCAATTAAGGGTTAATCTTGCATGTAATGACCAAATGAACAAAATAACACCTTAGCACAATGGTTAGGAATTTAATTATGGTGTGTGAGACTGGTTTTGAGGCCTGCAATCTAGCTTGTATAAGCTGATTTAAAAAATGCCAATGTATCAACATGTATTTGGTTATGAACAAAAATGTGTTTTGCCCAACTTTGCAAATTCGATTCTCCCTAACCACAAGGGTGTTTGAGAAGTTCTTGGGCAATTTGGAAAGCTTGGAATGTTTACTACAATTCATCTTTGTAATGCAAATTGAAAATCCAAGTGGAAGCATGTGAAAAATGACCATGAAGTTGGGCAAAAATCCTGCCTAGAATAGGTCAAAAAATTTCTAAGTTAAAAATGTTTTGCACCCTTGTTCCAAAAATCATAACTTGAGCTACAAGCTTCCTTTGAGAAAACCTTGTGAATCAAAGTTATAGATTTTGCAATGGAATACAACTTTCATGTTTTGAGTTTTGTTTGAATCCATTTGCATCTTGGTGAAAAAATAGGACAAAGTTAAGGAAAAATAAGGAAGTTTCATAACTTAGAAAAATTCTAAGTTATGAAATTTTCTCATCTTAAACCCTAATTTGAAATTTTGGGTTTCTTGATGAACAAGTTTCATAATTTGACATGTCTTGACGAAAAATGAATCTTGGCACTTGATTTTGACCAAAAAGTCAAAGTTTGACTTTTCAGTATACAGTCAAATTTTGATCAATTGATTGAAAAATTCATCTGTCAATCCTGTGCATTTGAGATCTTTTGAACTTGTTGAATGTGTCAAGACAATGCCATTGAGTCCTTGAGTCCATATGTGAGCTTGGTTTGCCATTGGTTAGGTCAAACAGTCAAAAATTGCCTTTGTGCAGTCAAAAACCCTAAAAATGACCATTTTGCCCTTTTGGTGATCTGATCAAATTTCTTGTGGAATTGTGATCCAAACTTGACATAATGTTGATGTGGGTCAAAAATCATGAGGTTTGACTGTCAATTGGCGACAGTTGACTTTTTCTCCAATACAACTTATTTATATGTCAACTGTCCAATTGACTGGGCAAAGACTGGGATCAAGGCTTGAAACTTGGTATGGGTAAACTTGTAGGTTCAACATGAAGCATGAAAGTCACTTTGGGCATTTTAGGTCAAAGCATCTTTGTGCAAACTCAAACCCTAATTTGGGTCAACAGTGCAAGGAGGGGTCTTGAGCAGAGCAAACCCTAACTTGATCTTGAGCTCCAAGGGTCTTGTGGTGAGAAAATGTTGATGAAATGAGAGGGCAAATTTTGGGGTACAACAGTTGCCCCTGTTCAATCTTCCTGCACCTGAAGAGTTATATTTGCAGGTTTGCCTTTCGCGTCTCGAAGGTAAAAGGAGATTGGACACTAGAGTGCCCTTAAATTTGCACTCGTCAAAGCATGGGTGCGAGAATGGGCTTAAAGATGCCATTTGGAGATGGGCTTAAAGATGCCATCCGGAAATGTTTGTTGAACTGTATGTTGTTGATGAGTGAGCGAGTATCAGAAAGGTATCCATGTTTGGAATATCTCTGAGCTGGGGGTCTGAATAAGCAATAGATTGACATCCGTGTTTGGACTCATCCGTAAACTGTTTTCAATAGTTGCATCTGAACAAGCGATAGATTAACATCCGTGTCTGGAGAATCCGTAAACTATTTTCAGAAGTCTTGAATCTGAACAAGCGATAGGTTAACATCCGTGTTTGGAGAACCCGTAAACTGTTTTCAGAGGTCTTGAATCTGAACAAGCGATAGGTTAACATCCGTGTCTGGAGAATCCGTAAACTGTTTTTAGAGGTCTTGGAGATGAATAAGCAATAGATTAGCATCCATGTTGGGAAGCGTCCGTAAACTGTTTTCAAAAGTTGAGTCTGAACAAGCGAGAGATTAACCTCCGTGTTTGGAGAATCCGTAAACTCTTTTTAGAAGTTGAATAATCTGAACAAGCGATAGGTTAACATCCGTGTCTAGAGAACCCGTAAACTGTTTTCAGAAGTCTTGAAGTTGAATAAGCAATAGAGCATCATCCATGTTGGGAAGCGTCCGTAAACTGATTTCAAAAGTTGAGTCTGAACAAGCAATAGATTAACATCCGTGTTTGGAGAATCCATAAACTATTTTCAGAAGTTGAAGAATCTGAACAAGCGATAGGTTAACATGCGTGTTTGGAGAACCCGTAAACTGTTTTCAGAAGTCTTGAAGTTGAATAAGCAATAGAGCAGCATCCATGTTGGGAAGCGTCCGTAAACTGTTTTCAAAAGTTGAGTCTGAACAAGCGATAGATTAACCTCCGTGTTTGGAGAATCCGTAAACTGTTTTCAGAAGTTGAAGAATCTGAACAAGCGATAGGTTAACATCCGTGTCTGGAGAACCCGTAAACTGTTTTCAGAAGTCTTGAAGTTGAATAAGCAATAGAGCAGCATCCATGTTGGGAAGCGTCCGTAAACTGTTTTCAAAAGTTGAGTCTGAACAAGCGATAAATTAACCTCCGTGTTTGGAGAATCCGTAAACTATTTTCAGAAGTTGAAGAATCTGAACAAGCGATAGGTTAACATCCGTGTCTGGAGAACCCGTAAACTGTTTTCAGAAGTCTTGAAGTGGAGAAGGAACCGGTGTAGGGTTTCCTGATGATGAGTCCGTGTAAAACTGCATCTTGGATAATTGTTAATGATAGCCTTTTATTCTTATCCTGAAAAGGACAAAATGTTAGCTAAACACAAAGTTATGCTGCATGGAATGTATGATGCAATATATGTTATATCAATGTTTATGATATGAATGTAATGAATGTGCATGTAAGCTGATGAGCTGTCTTGCTGAGGATAGATAAATCCTGGATAGCCGGAGATAATAGAATCTTGACTGCTGCCGGGGAAAGTGAGTCCTTGACTGCTGCAGGGGAAAGTGAGTCCTTGACTGCTGCAGGGGAAAGTGAGAATTTTTTATTGTTGAGGATGAGACATCCTTGTTGACTACTGATTGCTTGGGGAACAAGATCTTCAATTGTTGAGGGATCTTAGGACCACTGCTGGGGATTGGAACTCCTTGGTGACTTGCGGGGCAAGAGAATTCTGATGATCTCTACTGGGGAGTCCAGAACCTGGTAGACTCATGCTGGGGGCGTAAGACTGAGAATCTTCAGTCTGGTGGGAAGCATCTCTGTGGGGAGAAGGTTCACTAGTCTGGTTCCGCTGGGGATTGATAGTTGGAAGTTTTAGCTCCGCTAGGGATAGGATTTTCAGATTTTAAGGCTCCAATGGGGATACTGAAACTTAACTCTGAGGGGAATTGAGTTCTGGAAGGCTCTCTGGCTGGGGAAATCAGCTTTGAGAAAGCTTTTGTTCTGCTGAGGATCCTAAAGTTTAACTCTGTTTGGGGAATTAAGCTCTGGATTTGAACCTCGTTGAGGAATTTGGAGTTCAGAACTGCTGGGGATTCCTTCTGAAAGGGTATCAAGATATCTATCCGTACCTTCAACCTATCAGTAATCATCTTTCTTGATTTGTAAGGAGATGATTATGTTCAAATGCATATGCCTATTTAACAAAACATTGGACGTTTCTCAAATAAAACATAAGTGTAGAAAAGCAAAAAGGAAGACAAAGCAACTTTCTGTACTTGGAAAAGTATTTGTATTAACTTTTTATGAGTATCTTTGTACAAAGGAGACAGACATCCTAGTAAGAGGATGTTGCCGTAAAAATTGAAAAAATTTATACACGAGAAAGATGGCTATGTTAAACAATTACATGGGATCCCCATTCTGCTATAGCCTTCACAACTCTGAATATCTTGTCCATTCAATGCTTCGTCCGCCGATGATTGGATTAATCAGAAGCTCGGAGCTTGTTGGTGAAGAGATTGTTCTTTAAAGTGATCCGACGGGACATAGTCATACGCTTTAATTCCCTAACTTTTTCCTGGATCGCCCTTTCGGGTTTTCAATCCACCGGGAAACCCCTTTTTGCCCAAGCCTCCCTTTCAGGTTTTCGACTTGCCGGGTGTACAGATTTTTTTGTTTTATCCCTAATTTTTGCCTGAACCGCCCTTTCGGGTTTTCGGTTCACCGGGATGCCCATTTTTGCCCAAGTCGCCATTTCAGGTTTTCGACTTGTCGGGTTGTTTTATGCGTAGTATCTTTTGACTATGTCTGCGTTCGCAGGGTGTGGAAAATCGTCGCCATCCATGGTGGTCAGAATCTTTACACCACCAAAAAATATGCTCTTGATCACAAACGGTCCTTCGTAAGTAGGAGTCCATTTGCCCCTGGGATCACTTTGCGGCAAGATAATCCGCTTGATTACAAGATCTCCGACTTGGTATACTTGACGTCTGACTTTCTTGTTGAAGGCCTTGATCATCCGTTTTTGGTACGTCTGACCATGGCAAACAGCAGTGAGTCGCTTCTCGTTGATCAGATTGAGTTGATCAAGTCGGGTCTGAATCCAATCATCTTCACTCAAACCAGAGTCCTTCATAATCCTTAAAGAAGGAATCTGAACTTCCATGGGTAGGACAACTTCCATGCCATATACCAAAGAAAATGGGGTTGCCTCTGTTGAAGTACGTGCCGTGGTACGGTATCCATGCAGAGCAAACGGTAACATCTCATGCCAGTCCTTGTAGGTAACTGTCATTTTCTGAATGATCTTCTTAATGTTTTTGTTCGCAGCTTCAACAACACCGTTCATCTTCGGCCGATAGGGAGATGAATTGTGATGATAAATCTTGAACTGTTCGTATAGAGCGGTGATCATAGTATTGTTCATATTAGTATCGTTGTCTGTAATGATCCTGTCTGGGACACCATACCGGCATATGAGGTTCTGCTTGATGAAGCGGGAAACCACATTTTTAGTAACAGAGGCGAAGGAAGCTGCTTCGACCCATTTGGTAAAATAGTCAATAGCAACCAGGATGAAGCGATGTCCATTAGACGCTGTGGGCTTGATCTCTCCAATCATGTCAATGCCCCACATTGTGAATGGCCAAGGAGCTGTCAGAACGTTGAGAGGAACAGGAGGAATATGGATCTTGTCAGTATAGACTTGACATTTGTGGCAAGTACGGGAATGTTGATGGCAATCAACTTCCATGGTAGACCAGTAATAGCCTGCCCTTAGAATCTTCTTAGCCATCGTATGCCCACTCAAGTGGGTGCCAAATGTGTCGCTGTGTATCTCAGTCATAATCAACTTTGCTTCAGCTTTGTCTACGCATCGGAGTAAAACACAATCATGGCTGCGTTTATAGAGGATGTCGTTGCTCAGGAAGAACTTGGCAGCAAATTTCCTTAGGAACTTTTTGTCATTTACAGAAGCTCCTTCGGGATATTCTCTAGTCTGGAGATACCTTTTGATTTCGTGAAACCAAGGTTGTTCCACTACTTCTTCGGTATTAATCTCATGACAATGCGCAGGTTCATCCATTCGCTCGATGGTGATTTGGGGAGCCTCGTTATCCCATTTGAGTTTAAACATGGAGGACATTTTTGCCAGAGCATATGCTAGCTGATTCTCTTCTCGCGGGAAATGCTCGAAGGTGATTTGCTCGAAATGAGGCAACAATGTCAGGACATGTTATTTGTATGGGATAAGATTGGGATGCTTGGTATCCCACTCTCCTTTGATTTGGCTGATAACTAAAGTCGAGTCTCCAAATACGATCAAAGATTTGATCCCCAGGTCTATAGCAGCCTTGAGACCAAAGATACAAGCTTCATATTCGGCCATATTGTTGGTACAGCTGAAGCAAAGTCGCACCGTGAAAGGTGTATGGCAACCTTCCGGGGAAATGAGTACCGCACCGATACCGTTTCCAAGTGCGTTTGAAGCACCATTAAAGTACAGGGTCCATCGGGATCCATTTTCAGGTCCGTCATACGGTCTGTTACCTCCAATGTTGTCCAAATTCATGATGTCCTCGTCCGGGAAGTCGAATCTCATGGACTGATAATCTTTGATAGCTTGATGAGCTAGATGGTCAACTAATACACTCCCTTTTATAGCTTTTTGGGTAGTATACTGTATGTCATACTCAGTTAGGATCATTTGCCATCTAGCGATTCTTCCAGATAAAGCAGGTTTTTCGAAGATATACTTGATAGGATCCATTTTGGAAATCAACAGAGTGGTATGAGTCAATATATACTTTCTTAGTCGGCGAGCAGCCCATACCAAAGCGCAGCAAGTTTTCTCGAGCAGCGAGTAGCGAGTCTCACAGTCGGTAAACTTTTTGCTAAGGTAATAAATGGCATGCTCTTTTCGACCAGACTCTTCATGTTGGCCCAGTACGCACCCCATTGAGTTATCCAACACAGTCAGATACATGATCAACGGTCTTCCTTCGACGGGTGGCATCAGAATAGGAGGTTCTATCAAATACTCCTTAATCTTATCAAAAGCAGCTTGGCAATTGTCGTTCCATTCGACTACTTTATCTTTCTTCAATAGTTTGAAAATCGGCTCACAGGTAGACGTTAGATGAGAGATGAATATGGAAATGTAGTTCAAGCGTCCCAAGAACCCTCTAACCTCCTTTTCAGTACGGGGGGCAGGCATTTCTTGTATAGCCTTCACTTTTGCTGGATCGACCTCAATGCCTTTATTGCTGACAATAAATCCTAGAAGTTTACCATACCTAACTCCAAAAGTGCACTTACTTGGATTCAACCTGAGTTTGTACTCCTTCAACCTGGCAAACAGCTTCTGCAAATGTTCAAGGTGTTCCTCCTTTGTTTGTGATCGAGCTATCATGTCGTCTACGTAAACTTCGATCTTATGATGTATCATATCATGAAACAAAGCCACCATGGCGCGCTGATAAGTTGCCCCTGCGTTCTTCAGTCCGAACGGCATCACCTTGTAACAGAAGGTACCCCATTGTGTAACAAAGGTTGTTTTCTCCATGTCCTCGGGGGCCATTTTGATCTGGTTGTAGCCCGAGAATCCATCCATGAAGGAAAACACCTTGTGCTGAGCTGTGTTGTCAATCAAAATGTCGATATGCGGTAGCGGAAAATCATCTTTAGGGATAGCCCTATTCAAATGCCGGTAGTCCATACACATTCTGACCTTGCCGTCTTTCTTAGGTACTGGCACAATGTTAGCAACCCATTGTGGATAGGATGTAACAGCCAGAAAGCCAACGTTGAATTGCTTCATTACTTCAGCTTTAATCTTCTCAGACATGTCAGGCCTCATTCGGCGGACTTTTTGCTTGATCGATGGACAATCCTCTCTTGTAGGGAGACGGTGAACCACGATATCTGTGTCTAAACCCGGCATGTCTTCATAAGACCAGGCGAAGATTTCAACGTATTCATTTAACAGCTGTATCAAATGCTCCTTGACACTTGGTTCCAAATTGGCACCCACTTGTACTTCCTTCCGGTATTCCTCTGTTCCTAATTTGACAGTTTCCAACAACTCTTCGTGAGGCAAGATGGCCCTCTCTTCTTGTTGTAGAAGTCTGGCTAGCTCTCCTGGTACTTCACAATCTTTGTCATCTTCATACTCAGCCTGATTGACCAAATCTTCAGAGTTATTGAAGGACATAGCAGAATAGTCACCCATAGAATCCAGAGTGGATGGGTACCTGCATTTGTGAGTGTGGGTGTGTGTAAGGGATAACCATCCTTAAACAAACAAAAATGCAAAAGGAAAGAAAGTGAGCACAGCAGTTTATAAATGAAAAACGTCCAATGATTCATTAAACATGGCATATGAATATGAAGAGAATCAAAACCCTTAAAAATGGACCTACATGCCCCAGGCAAGGCATGAGGTGAAAAATAGTGTGCAGATTGTTTAAAAGTAATTATTACAGACCAACAGGAAATGTTCGAAAGATAAGTTACTGATTAATGAAAGTAATGGGGACGAATTCTTTCGCCTCCCAGTTGTGTAGTCCCCCTTCGATGGTTGGGAAGATCCAATCTTCAATGTTGGCCTCTTCGTCTCCGTCTTCCAAAGCATTGATTCCATGAGGAGAAATATTGATGGGTGTTCTTTCAATTTTTGAGCGACGCATAGCTTTTTGCCCCGCAGCGGTAAATCCCAACCCAAACTTGTATATTTTGTGAGGAAAGTCAGGCAACTGACCCCATGTTGAGCTCTTTCCCTCCTTCATTGCAGCCTTTGCGTCCTTTAGAGATGCCATCCTGGCCACCTGCTTGGGCACCTCAGCTATTGTCTTTGCTACTGCAACCTCGGGAGCAATTTCCTCGAAGTGTTGGAACGGTGTTTCAATGAATTCGCCCTCCACTTCCACATACCTAAAAGAGTTCAGATGACCGATCATGTACTCCTCTTCACTGTGTACAGTTATGATCTTACCCTTGACAGGGTACTTCAGCATCTGATGTAGGGAGGAAGTGACTGCGCCAGTATTATGTATCCATGGTCTCCCTAGCAAGCAAGGGTATGACGGACGGATGTCCATCACATAGAAAGTTGAGTGGAATACTTCAGTGCCCACCTTGATGGGAATGTCGACCTCCCCATGCACCATTCTTTTAGACCCGTCAAAGGCCCTGACAATGATATTACTTGGTTTCAGCTCCAAGCCTTCACAATCCAACCGGTCGAGAGCCTTCTTAGGAAGCACATTTAAAGAAGAACCAGTGTCGACCAAAACATGAGCAAGAGTAGTTCCTCGGAATTCAACCGACACATACAATGCGTCATTGTGCTTTCTTCCTTTCGGGGTCAGGTCAGCATCAGAGAAACACAGGCCGTTGTCTGCGGTAAGGCTGGCTACACAATCCTGGAATTGATCGACTGAGGTTTCCTGGGGCACATGGGCTGTCTTTAAAAACCTTATCAAAGCTTTGGCATGAGCCTCCGAACAAAGCAGCAAAGCTAACATGGATATCTTCGATGGGGTTTGCCCCAATTGCTCTACAACGTCATAATCACTTTTCTTTATTATTTTCAGAATCTCCTCCATTTCTTTCTTAGAGGTTTCGGGGATGACCAATGGTTGAGCCTTCGTCCTGACAAGCTCATCTTGGATCCCTTTCCCCTTATCAGCAGAAGTAGGAGGGACAACCACAGGAGTAACGGTTTCTTCAATCAACGGAATTCTTGCAGAAAGTTTTATCGGTGCAGGAGTAACTTTGGCAGCAGCTGAGGGTCCAAAGATTGCTTTTGGAGGGGCAATCTCTGGAGAGAAAATTCTCCCACTTCGGGTAATCTTACTCGTACCGGCAATGTTTCCAATGTTGGCATCTTCTTCGTCAGAGCTCTCTTCAGTTATCTCAACTTGTTTAATACCATGGTAGTAGATTTCTCCACCATAATTCCATGGTATTGATTTGTCAGATTTGTAAGGGACAGGCCCAGGCATGGTTATTTTCAGAGGAACAAACTTCGTAGCGGATGTAATCTTAACAGGCTTTTTAGGGACCTTGGAAAGATTGGTGGAAATGGTGATTATTGAAACATCTTCGGTAGGGGTTGGAGTAGCAGAAACCTTTTCGAAAAGAATTTGTTAGCTGTCCATTAGACCTTGGATGCCTATCTTCAGTAATGGACAGTCGATTGGTAGGGAGGAACAACAGTAGCAGTCTTCTTTACATCCTGGGAAAATCCCAGCCTTCAACATATTCAACTTGATTGTTAGTAGTGGAGTTACCAGATCATCAACAGCAGCAACATACAGATCTTCTTCAATACCATGGACATTGCGACCATGCTTTAGAATCGGAGCGGAGATCACATTTGGCTTCTCCGGGGCGTCGAACTCAACCTCTTTTGCATTTATTAAATCTTGAATTTTATGCTTAAGCGCCCAACAATCGTTGGTGTCATGCCCGATGCTGTCAGAATGATAGGCGCATTTAGCATTGGAATGATAATGTGGGGAAGATGTGTTCACATTTTTTGGTGCCTCTTTGATAGTGGTGAGATTTAGCTTCAACAAATGGGGAAGAACTTATGCGGGAGTCATATTGATGTGGGTGAACTGCCGTTGTGGCCATTCTACCCATTGCTGGTTAGGTCTAGACTGATTGTTACGAGGCTGATCATTTGATGAATTTTGGATCATCACGGCCCCCACAGTCGGTCGGCGCTCAGTTTTTACCGATCTCTTCTGAGAGTATATAACAGCTGCCTCCTTCTTGGCCGGAAATGATTTCTTAATAGTTGTGGATGCAGAGGAGTCCCTTTGAATCTTCCCACTCTTAATACCAGCTTCCACCCGTTCGCCAGTCAGAATCAATTCAGTAAACCCTGCGGAAGAGCTCCCGATCAAATGGTTGAAGAACGGGCCAGATAGGGTCCCTAAGAACATATCAACTAGTTCCCTATCTGAGAGAGGTGGCTGCACTCTTCCGGCTAAGTCGCGCCATTTCTGGGCGTATTCTTTGAATCCTTCATTTGAGGCCATCCCCATACTCTGTAGCTGAGTACGAGTTGGCGCCAAGTCAGCGTTATATTGATACTGGCGATAAAAGGCAGCTGCCAAGTCTTCCCAGTTATGCACTTCTGACCTCTCAAGCTGGTAAAACCAGTCTAGCTGTGTACCGGACAAGCTGTCCTGAAAGAAGTGTACCCAAAGATTTCTGTCGAATGTGTGAGGTTGAATTCTTCTGACATATGACCTTAGGTGCATCTTCGGGCAAGACAACCCATCATATTTTTGCAAAAATTGGCACTTTAAACTTTTGGGGGATCACAATCCCAGCAATCAATCCCAATTCTTCAAAATCTAGCCCAGGAACCCTTTGCAGCTCCATAGCTACCAGTCTATCCTCCAGGTTTTTGTATTTGTCGTCCGCTGGCGGGTATTGTTGCTCTGAGTAGTCTTCATCTTCCTCAACCTCTTCCTCTTCATCCTCGGACTCAGAAGGTAATGCAGCCCCTTTTCCGTTACCGGTCCCCTCATCAGATGTGGAGGGGAATTCAAGAACTCTCCTAGCTTCATTCTCAAACCTTCTTCCCAGTGTAGTTACCCCAACTCTTTTCTTCTTCTTTTTTCCTTTTTCTTGCTCTTTATTCCCTAGCAGTGCTTTAAGATCCTCCTGACCCTTTGCTAAGGTCATTAGGAGCTGTTGAAACTGAGAGTTTTGTGACTGCAGATCTTTGACCGTCTGTTCAAGATCCATCTTACTGAAATAAACAGCAGAGAGATAAGGAAACCTGGTGTGAAGACCTGTTCATGCATATGATGAATGATATGTTTATTCATGCAATGCATTCAAGGATTTAGAAATTCAAAATTGTTGCAGACAAAAAGAACACACGTCATATTAATAAGAAGAAATTTTGGCAGTACATAAATGCCCCATGGGCCAAATATTACAAAAACTTCTTAAGGCAAAAAGACGTTGCGCATCCTCTTTGGTGCGATGTAAGTGTTGAGGGTCTCCTCCTCGTGAAGTCGGCGGGTTAGCTCTAAAACCTTCTTCTCACTGGCGTAGAAGCTAGCTTCAAAAGTTTTCTGCTCTTCCTTGAGTTGGATCCAACTCTTCTGCATTTCCTCCCATGATGTTGGCATGTCAGGATGTAGGATGGTGTAGGGAACCTCTCCTTCCTTAACAGGCTCTTTAATCAAAGGGAGAATGTGAGGGTAAGGCATCATAAGACTCTGGGCTCGGGCTCTTACCCACTTGAGATAAGGCTCAAGAGGGATGGAGTTCTTGTGCCCCAATGTCTTACTATCTACCTTGTTAGGCATCCTCCAAGCTCTGATGAATCTTTGGCGAAGTCCTTGCGCATCGTTGTCGAAGTCAAAAACTAGGTCAGGAATCAGCATGTCATGAGGGCCATCCCTCCGTGCATATCCAAATTGTCTCAAAGCTAGACAAGGGTTGTAGGTAATGCCTCCCCTAATGCCAAGTAATGGAACATTAGGGAACTCACCACAACGATCAACGATGATGACATTTTCTATGGACCGAGAACACCAATGTACATCTGAATGCGTGAGGGTCATCAACCGTTGTGACCACCTTAAGCCTTGTTCATTCTTCGAAACAGATTGTGGAAGGTGAGAAATAAACCACCTTGCAAGGAGAGGAGTACAGCACATGAGAACACCTCTCTTTCTCATTGTTCGTGTGTAAAATGAGTGGAGGATGTCCCCAAGCAATGTAGGTATGGGATTCCTGGATATGAAGATCTTAACAGCATTCACATCTATAAGTTGGTCAAGATTTGGGAACAAGACCAACCCATAAATAAGGAGTGCCACAATTTCTTCAAAGGCTTGCAGATCCAAAGAATTCCAACACTCTTGTGCCTTCTCAAACAAGAATTTTGCCAAGAAGCCCTTGACACCACTTCTAGTCTCCCAATGCCCCTTGATGTCAGATGGTTGCAAGCGTAGTGCTTGAGCAACATCTTCGGGCCTTGGTTCTTTTTCCGTACCATTGTAGGGTAGTTGATTAAGAATATGGATTCTCAGGAGTTGAGAAAATTCCTCCAAAGTAGGCACCAATTGGTAGTCGGGGAATGTGAAACAATGGTGAAGGGGGTCAAAGAATTGGAACAATACTTTCACCATGTCTTCTTCAATGTTGGTGTTGACTAGGCTGAGCAGTCTACCATGTCTTTCACTGAAGAGAGAGCTTTCTGGAATTCTGGATGTAAGCTCCTTGAGTTGAGGAGGGATTCTCACAAGGTTGACTTGGATAGTCTTCCTGCGAAGAATTTCCATGACCTACAAAACAAGAACAAAGATGAAGATCCAAACCCTTGAAATGGTTACTGGATGCATATGATGCTTTATGATGTTCATGATGTATGCACAAACATATGTACAAGCAAGTCACACAAAACCCTAGTTTTAGGCTTGCATGAGGTTTCATAGGTAAGTACCCTCTTGAGTTTAGTTGGCTTAAAAACCTGTCCTATAAATAGTAACCGGGTTCTAAGGAGATCAATATCATTGGATTGTTTTCTATGTTCATTGTTTTGGTTTAGCCACTTAACTAGCGACCAAAATATTCCAAGAAAACAACCCTCAATGAGTGTAGTATCGAGTATCTACCAAATTCGGACTGCACCAAAGCCGGTCATCTCACTACCCCTAATAAAAGGCCAAGATGGTCAAGTAAGGTTCTAGGTCATTAGTGCTTAGTGACATCACTCAGCGGCCCCGTACTCTCCTTGATTGAACTCGAGGGTTACCGGTACTCACAAATATTTTGCACTAATATAGCTATTGCTTCAACCGTGTCGGTATACCCCGCACAGTTTCCACAATGTATTGCTATCTATGAATGTTTCCCCAAATCCGGGTGTAGGATTTCAAGCCCAAACAAGAGAACCAAAATATAAAGCAATCAAAGCAAACAATTAGTCATGCAAAAGGGTGATCTAAGCCCTAAGGTTACTCCACTTTTAATTACTTCCCCAGCAGAGTCGCCAGTTCTGTGATACGGTGGGAGAACTGACTTGAGTTTTGCGTGTGTGTTCGCAAATGTTCGGTTTAGCATGAGTCGCCACCGACTTTTTATTTTATCCTAAGGAAAGGTCAAAAAGCACAGGAAAGACCTTTGAGATGTTTTCGTGGGTTCGGGGAGTAGATTATAGAAAGGGGAGGTATTAGCACCCTTTCTATCCATGGTTATCCATGGGCTCTTAGTTACTTGCTTAGATCACTTGCCTTGCATTTTCAATTGTTTGAAATGGTGCTTTCAATTGTTTGAAATGGTGCTTTGTGTGTGTGGTTTTGAAAATGTTTTGAAAAAGATGCCTTGTCTAGGCAACCCTTGTAACAATTCTTTACTCGAATGTTTTACAAAAGGTGTTCGTCTTTTTGAAAAGATGTTTCAAGGTTTTTGAAAGCTTATTTTGGAAGTTGTGTTATGGAGTGTGTTTTGAAAAATGGCAAGGATTTGTTTTGCAAGTTGGTCAAGTAACCAAAAGCTATCTACCCTAAATTTCTCAAAGATCTTTCCTATGTTTTTACCGTTTTAACAATTTTGTTCCACCATTGTATTTGGTGGACAATCTTGTGTTAGGATGTTAACGGGACGGGCGCGGGTCATCGTTTAGACCATGAATGCAATAGTGCCAAGTGTCTTTGGCAATTTTTATTCAAGGGACTTGATCATTTTTTAGGCAACTTGAGAAAGCGTCATCGAGGAACTATGATCATTTGATTTGTTTTTGTTTGGCCAAAGACACTCAACACTCAACATGGCCCATTTTTGAAGGCAACAAGTGGGGTAACCCTAAGGGTGCAAGTGTGCATTGTGTTATCCATTTTCATGCATTTTTGTCTTTGAATTAGGTCAAGCTATTTGTTATTTTTGATTTGCATACAAACCCTAGGTCTATCATGACATAATTGGAAAGCTTTTAAATGCGGAAATTTAAATTCCTAAATTATTACAACATAATTATGGGGATGGGGGTACAAATGTTTGAATGGGGGGATATTTAGCAAGAAATTAAATCTAAAACTATTACATCCATATTGAATATACAAATATCAAATTGTACAATATTTAAACAAATATAATAAATATGCAAAAATGTATTATGCACAAAAAGGATTTTTTTTATGTATGAGAAAGTATTTTTTCAATGTGAAATATAAACAAAAATAAAAAAGGTCAGTTTTTGAATATTTTCAAGGTCTAGGGCAAAACCCTAATTTGTTAAATAAATAGTATTTATTTATTAATATTTTACAATATTATATATTAATTTATACAAAAATAAAAAAAAAAGAAATATATTGTAAAAAAAGTATTTTTTAATGTCATATATTAATAAAAATAAAATGTATTATTTTCATATTTTTATCCTAAATATTCTAATAAATATACAAGTATTTATATTATATATTTTAATATATTAAATATATACAAGAATAAAATATTAATTATTTACAAAAATGGTATATTTTAGAAAATGTTTTCAAAATGTGAATAAAAAGTAATGACTGAAAATATATATATTTTTGTATTATTTTTTAATATCTTAAATAAAAAGTATTACATTTATTTATATACATATGCTAAATGAAACAAATAAATACCAAATAAATGCAAAAATGTGAGAAAAAATATTTTTAGTGTTTTTTCATGTTTGAATAAAAATATAGAATCAGAAACAAAAAGAAAAATGCAAAAATAATGAATATTTCACACAATGGGCCAGGGGGGTGGAAATGGAAAAAAGGGGTGTAAACAGTAAGGGTGACTCAGGCCCAGCCCAAGTCACCATCTTCTTCAACCTCCAGCCATTCTGTTTGAATTTCACGCGCCTCCTTGCTCAAACAACAAACTCCTGATTCTTTGACTTTTACACAAAACTCATAACACAAACATTGTAGAGCATCAAATCACGGGTTCAAATATGTAAAAAACTTAACCTAACTCTAAGAGACCAGGGAGAATTTCTTCATCCCCAATTTCTGACCTAATTTTTCTTCAATGTTCATGGCCAAAATTCTCTCAGCACACTCAATATAAATGAAAAGTAAATACATTGATGGCTTCAGGGCTATGAGGAGAACATGTTTCATTCACAAACCTAAGCCTAACTCTTCCTATATTGAGAGATAAAAGTTCATGTTTTTACCTGTTTCAGCTTGAGTCGTGTATAGCAATGGAGGTATCTTCAATGGAGTTTGAGCTTTGGTACAGCTTGCCTGAAATCCAAGGATGCTTCTCCAACACCTAGCTTGCTTTAAATCACTATGAATCGTGCTATGGAAGTTCACCTGCAAAACTGAAAAATGAAAATGGCAACAGGGGTTAGGGATGTTACAGTTTGTATCTAGGGCTTGGGATAGCTTCAATGGATGGTAAGGAGTGTGTTTGAACAAGCTTTGGCCAAAACGTAGGAGCAAACTGAGTTGTGCAACTCAATCTGCAGGGATGCCCTGTTTCTTGCAGAAAAATGGTGTTTTGATGAATGAGGGGGTATTGAGGATGAATGAATCGTGTTTTAGGTCAGTTAGGGTGTATGCAATATGAGAACAAAGTTTGCTTAGGCTTATGCTTGCAGGAATGAAAGATGGTATATGTTTTGCCAAGTTTTTTTTACTTGAAGCAAGAAAATGCAAGTTTCAATACAGGCCTGTACAATGCCCTAAAGTATGTTTCCCATCTTGTTCTTGATCAGAGGGATTTGTGTACAAATGCTAGCTTCAAAGATCTGGCCCATGCCTCTTGGATTTGTTATTTGACATAAAGTGCATCTTTTCCAAAATGGCAAATTTACTTTTTCCAATTAAGGGTTAATCTTGCATGTAATGACCAAATGAACAAAATAACACCTTAGCACAATGGTTAGGCATTTAATTATGGTGTGTGAGACTGGTTTTGAGGCCTGCAAGCTAGCTTGTATAAGCTGATTTGAAAAATGCCAATGTATGAACATGTATTTGGTTATGAACAAAAATGGATTTTGCCCAACTTTGCAAATTTGATTCTCCATAACCACAAGGGTGTTTGAGAAGTTCTTGGACAATTTGGAAAGCTTGGAATGTGTACTACAATCCATCTTTGTAATGCAAATTGAAACTCCAAGTGGAAGCATGTGAAAAATGACCATGAAGTTGGGAAAAAATCCTGCCTAGAATAGGTCAAAAATTTTCTAAGTTAAAAATGTTTTGCACCCTTGTTTCAAAAATCATAACTTGAGCTACAAGATTCCTTTGAGAAAACCTTGTGAATAAAAGTTGTAGATTTTTCAATGGAATACAACTTTCATGTTTTGAGTTTTGTTTGAATCCATTTGCATCTTGGTGAAAAAATAGGACAAAGTTAAGGAAAAATAAGGAAGTTTCATCATAACTTAGAAAAATTCTAAGTTATGAAATTTTCTCATCTTAAACCCTAATTTGCAATTTTGGGTTTCTTGATGAACAAGTTTCATAATTTGATATGTCTTGACGAAAAATGAATCTTGCACTTGATTTTGACCAAAAAGTCAAAGTTTGACTTTTCAGTATACAGTCAAATTTTGATCAATTGACTGGAAAATTCATCTGTCAATCCTGTGCATTTGAGATCTTTTGAACTTGTTAAATGTGTCAATACAATGCCATTGAGTCCTTGAGTCCATATGTGAGCTTGGTTTGCCATTGGTTAGGTCAAACAGTCAAAAATTGCCTTTGTGCAGTCAAAAACCCTAAAAATGACCATTTTGCCCTTTTGGTGATCTGATCAAATTTCTTGTGGAATTGTGATCCAAACTTGACTGTTGTACCCCAAAATTTTCCCTCCCATTTCTCATTAATTTCTCACCACAAGGCCTTTGAAGCTCAAAGATCCAGTTAGGGTTTCATCTGCTCAAGACCTCTCCTTGCACTGTGAATTCAGATTAGGGTTTGTGTTTGCACAAAGATATTTTGACCTAGAATGCCTAATATGACCTTCTTGCTTCATATTGACCTCCCAAGTTTATCCATACCAAGTTTCAAGTCCTGATTCCAAATTTTGCCCAGTCAATTGGACAGTTGACCTAGAAATCAACTGTATTGGGGAAAAAGTCAACTGTGGCCAATTGACAGTCAAATCTCATGAAATTTGATCCACATCAACATTATGAACTCATATGAACCATTTGATCAAGTTTGGATCACAATTCCACAAGAAATTTGATCAGATCACCAAAAGGGCAAAATGGTCATTTTTAGGGTTTTGACTGTACAGAGGCAATTTTTGACTGTTTGACCTAGCCAATGGCAAACCAAGCTCACATATGGACTTAAGGACCCCATGGAATTATCTTGATATGCTCAACAAACTCAAAAGATCCCAAGTACACAAGATTGACAGTTGAATTTCCCAGTCAATTGATCAATTTTGACTGTATACTGAAAAGTCAAACTTTGACTTTTTGGTCAAAATCAAAGGTCAAGATTCATTTTTCATCAAAACATGCCAAATCATGAAACTTGTTCACCAAGAAATCACAAATTGCAAATTAGGGTTAGAAAATGGAATTTTTCATAACTTAGAATTTTTCTAAGTTATGAAAAACCCTAATTTTTTCCCAACTTTGCCCCACCTTTTCACCAAGATCCATTTGGATTCAAACAAAAGTCAAAACATTAAAGTTGTAGCTTGTTGCATAATCTACAACTTTGATTCACAAAGTTTTCTCATTTGAAGCTTGTATCTCAAGTTACAATTTTTTGAATAAGGGCACTAAACCATTTTTAACTTAGTAGAATTTTAACCTATTTTGACAAGGTTTTCTACCCCACTTCAAGGCCATTTTCTATACACTTCCACTTGGAATTTCAATTTTCATTTCAAAGATGGATTGTAGTACACATTCCAAGCTTTCCAAAATGTCCAATAACTCATCAAACAACCTCATAACCAACCTCATAACTTGAGAGATTCGAATTTCACAAGTTGGCAAAAATTCACTTTTTGTTCTTAACCAAAACATGTTCATAATCTTGCAATTTGAACTCAGCATGCTTTAGGCTAGATTACAGGTCCTTAAACCAAGTTACACTCAAGAATTAAATGCAAAACCAATGTGCCAAGTTGTTATTCTAAGCATTTGGACATTACATGATGAACTAACCCTAAACTAGATAAAGTAAACTTTCCATTTTTGCAAAAGCTTGCTTTATGTCAATTGGTAAATCAAAGAGGTACAGATCAAATCTCTCTAGCATAAGATTATGAGCATAACACTTTGATCAATGAGGGATTATGCAGCACATTAGGAGGCCCCCTACATGCCTAGAAAGCCAAGTTGCATTTTGTTGCTTAAGTGTGAAGAAAGTCCCATAACTTGTAACAACTTCCATCTCAGCATTAGAACACAAGAACAAACTTATCAAACATACTCAAGGCATCATAACCAAGCTGTGACATGAGCCATTTGCCCCTCAAACACTCTCCACCTCAGAAACACCATCAAACTGCTCAAACAGAGCAGGCCTTGCAGATTGAGTGCCATCTCTCAATCCCTTCAAGCTTTCTGGCCCAAACTTGTTCCTCTACCTTCCTTACAACATATACAAGCTAACCAAAAGCAGAAGCCTGACCTGTAATCCCTCTAATAGCTTCCACCATTTTCATTTTTTCCTTTTGCAGTTGAAGTTCCACAGCTCGATACAAGAAGTTTCAAGACAAAGTAAACAATTGAATATCATCCCTGGACCTCAAGGGAGCTTTTCCAATCATCACCTTGCACTGAAAGCTCCTCATTCTCTAGATAGAAGTTCAACTGAATAGGTAAAACTTTGAACTCGTATCTCTCTTATTATGCATCCTTAGTCTTAAGTTTGTGAATAAACAAGGTTCTACTCATAGCCCTGAACATGTACATATCCTTACATTTCATTTCTTTTGCCTGAGTTGGGAGAATTTAAGCTTTGAAAATGGCAGAAAAATTAGGTTAGGATTTGGGGGAGAAGAAATTCTCCCTCATCTTAGAGAGTTAGGTCAAGTTCTATACATGGTTAGAATCGTCTCTTCATGCTGAACATTTGTTGTGTTATGAGTTTTTGCTAAAAAGTCAGAAATCGAGAGTTGGACATTGAAGAACAGGGCGCGCGCATTTTCAAACTTTATGCTGGAGGTTGAAGACAGTGGCATTGGGCTGGGCTTGCTTTGTGTTTTCCTTTTCACACCCCATAATTACTCATGAACCCCCTGAGCCCATTTGCTTCATTTTTTAATATTTTTGACTTTTTCTTTTTTTTATTTGACTCATTTATTTTTTCTCAACATGTTAAAATTTTGAAAACATTTTTCTCATCATTTTTTTTGATTTTTTATTTGGTATTTATTTGATTTTCCTTTAGTTTATACATAAATAAATAAATATATATATATATATATATATATATATATATATATATATATATATATATTATTATTTAGGATAAATAGAAAAATATGTAAAAACACTTCTATTTTTATTTTTATTTTATATTATCCTCTGAAAATATTTTATATAAAAAATACTATTTTCTAAAAAATTTGAATATTATTATTACTTGTATATAATACATATTTAAAATATATATATATATATATATATATATATATATATATATATATATATATATATATATATATATATATATATATATATATATATATATATATATATATATATATATATATATATATATATATATATATATATATATATATATATATATATATATATATATATATATATATATATATATATATATATATATATATATATATATATATATATATATATATATATATATATATATATATATTAGTATACTTAGAGTAAAAATACCAAAAAATGTACATATTTTATTTTTTAACATTTAATACTAAAAAATGCCTTTTTTACAAAATATACCATATTTTATTTTATTTTTGTATGTAATTAATAAATATTATGTGAATTAATTAATTAATATACATTTTGATTAAAATTAGGGTTTTTGCCCTAAAAGTTGAAAATACTCAAAATTAATGCCTTCCTATTTTCTTATTTTATTTCACATAAACCATACTTTTTTTTCATACATATAAAAAGTTCCCTTTTTGCATTTTTTGCATATTTATTTAATTTCTATTTAATTATGTAATTTATTTACTTTGCAAATATTCAAAAATGATGTAATAGCTTAGATTTAAATTCTTGTCTAAATATCCCCCATTTGTAAATTTGTACCCCCTTCCCCATATTATTGTGATGTAATAGCGTAGGAATTTAAATTTCGCACTTTTATCGCTTTCTAAACATACTATGCTAGAATTAGGGTTTTGTATGCGAATAAGAATGAACAAAAATAATTGGACCTAATACAAGATAAATGAGCATGAAAATAAACAACACATCTCACACTTGCACCCCCTAGGGTATTCCACTTTGTTGCCTTTCAAAAATGGGCCATATTGCATGTTGAATTTCTTTGGGTAAAACAAACAATCAAATGATCATAGTCCCTCAAAATGTTGCCTAAATAAAATGATCAAGTCCCTTTTAAAGAAAATTGCCCAAAGACATTTAACACTATTGCAACTATGGTCTAAACGATGACCCGCGCCCGTCCCTTTCACCTCCTAAAGACAAGATTGTCCACCAAATGCAATGGTGGAACAAAATTGTCAAAAGGTTTGAAACATAACAAAAATCTTTGAGAAAACTTTAGGGTAGATAAACTCTTAAGTACTTGTCAAACTTTCCAAGAAAACACTTGCCTTATTTCAAAAACCCACTTCACAAACACTTTCAAAATCAACTTTCCAAAAAACCTTGAAACATCTGTTTAAAAGACAAAACACCTTTTGTAAAACATTCGAGTAAAGAATTGTTACAAGGGTAGCCTATACAAGGCATCTTTTCAAAACATTTTCAAAGCCACACACACAAAGCACCATTTCAAACAATTGAAAACCAAGGCAAGTTGATCTAAGCAAGTACCTAAGAGCCCATGGATAACCATGGATAGAAGGGGTGCTAATACCTTCCCCTTCTATAATCTACTCCCCGAACCCAAGAAAAATCTCAAAGGTTTTTGCTGTGCTTTTTAAACCTTTCCTTAGGATAAAATAAAAAGTCGGTGGCGACTCTTGCTCAACCGAAACATTTGCGAAAACAAACGCAAAACACTAGTCAGTTCTCCCACCGTATCACAGAACTGGCGACTCTGCTGGGGAGGAAATTTTAAAGTGGAGTAACCTTAGGTCTTAGATCACCCTCTTGCATGACTAATTGTTTGATTTGCTTGCTTTATACTTTGGCTCTATTGTTTGGGTTTACAATCCTCCACCCGGATTTTGGGAAACATTCATAGATAGCAATACGTTGTGGAAACTGTGCGGGGTATACCGACACGGTCTAAGCAATAGCTATATTAGTGCGACATGTTTGTGAGTACCGGTAACCCTTGAGTTCAATCAAGGAGAGTACGGGGCCGCTGAGTGATGTCACTAAGCACTAATGACCTAGAACCTTACTTGACCATCTTGGCCTTTTATTAGGGGTAGTGAGATGACCGGCTTTGGTGCAGTCCGAAGTTGGTAGATACTCGATACTACACTCATTGAGGGTTGTTTTCTTGGAATATTTTGGTCGCTAGTTAAGTGGCTAAACCAAAACGATGAACAATGAAAACAATCCAGTGATATTGAGCTCCTTAGAACCCGGTTACTATTTATAGGACAGGTTTTTAAGCCAACTACACTCAAGAGGGTACTTACCTATGAAACCCCATGCAAGCCTGAAATTAGGGTTTGGTGTGATTTGCTTGTACATATGTTTTGTGCATACATCATAAACATCATAAAACATCATATGCATTCACTAACCATTTCAAGGGTTTTGGATCTTCATCTTTGTTCTTGTTTTGTAGGACATGGAAATTCCTCGCAGAAATACCATTCAAGTCAACCTTGTGAGAATCTCTCCTCAACTCAAGGAGATCACCTCAAGAATTCCAGAAATTTCATCCTTCAGTGAAAGACATGGTAGATTGCTCAGCCTAGTCAACACCAACATTGAAGAAGACATGATGAAAGTGCTATTCCAGTTCTTTGACCCTCTTCACCACTGCTTCACTTTCCCTGATTATCAGTTGGTCCCCACTTTGGAGGAGTTTTCTCAACTCCTAAGAATCCCTATCCTTAATCAACTACCCTTCAACGGTACGGAGAAGGAACCGAAGCCTGAAGATGTTGCTCGAGCACTACATCTACAACCATCTGAAATCAAGGGGCATTGGGAAACCAGAAGCGGTGTCAAAGGATTCTTAGCAAAATTCTTGTTCGAGAAGGCACAAGAATGTTGGAATTCATTGGACCTACAAGCCTTTGAAGAGATTGTGGCACTCCTTATCTACGGGTTGGTCTTGTTCCCAAATCCTGACCAATTGGTAGATGTCAACGCCGTCAAAATCTTCTTGTCCAGAAATCCGATACCAACATTGCTTGGGGACATCCTTCACTCATTTTACACACGAACAATGAGAAAGAGGGGTGTTCTCATGTGTTGTACTCCTATCCTCGCAAGGTGGTTTATTTCGCACCTTCCACAATCTGTCTTGAAGAATGACCAAGGTACAAGGTGGTCCCAACGATTGATGACTCTTACTCATTCTGATGTGCATTGGTGTTCTCGGTCCAGAGAAAATGTCATCATCGTCGATCGTTGCGGAGAATTTCCTAATGTTCCTTTACTTGGAATTAGAGGGGGTATCACCTACAACCCTTGCCTAGCTTTGAGGCAATTTGGATATGCACGGAGGGATGTCCCTCATGATATGTTGATTCCTAGCCTAGTTTTTGACTTCGACAACGATGCGCAAGGACTCCGCCAAAGATTCATCAGAGCTTGGGGAAAACTCAACAAGGTTGATAGCAAGACTCTGGGACACAAGAACTCCATCCCTCTTGAGCCATATCTCAAGTGGGTACGAGCCCGAGCCCAAAGTCTGATGATGCCTTATCCTCATGTACTCCCAGTGATTAAAGAGCCCGTCAATGAAGGAGAGGTTCCCTACACCATCCTGCATCCAGACATGCCTACATCGTGGGAGGAAATGCAGAAAAGTTGGATTCAGCTCAAGGAGGAACGGAACACTTTTGAAGCTAGCTACTACGCCAGTGAAAAGAAGGTTCTAGAGCTTACCCGCCGACTCCACGAGCAAGAGGCCCTCAACACCTACATCGCACCGAAGAGGATGCGCAATGTCTTTCTGCCTTGAGAAGTTTATTTTGTAACATTTGGCCCATGGGGCATTTATGTACTAACGAATTTCTTCTTATTAATATGACGTGCGTTCTTCTTTGTCTAAAACAATTTTGGGTGTCCTAAATCCTTGAATGCATTGCATACATCAGCATACCATTCATCATGTGCATATGCAGGTCTCACTCCAAGCTTCCTTATCTATCTGCTGTTTATTTCAGTAGGATGGATCTCGAGCAAACAGTCAAAGACCTACAAGCCCAGAATGCACAGTTCCAGCAACTCTTGATGACCTTGGTCAAGAGTCAAGAGGATATCAAGGCTCATCTGGAGAATAAGGACCCAGTAAAAAAGAAAAAGAGGGTCGGAGTGGCTACTTTGGGGAGAAGATTTGACAGAGAGGCTCGGAGGGTGCTTGAATTTCCTCCTACTTCTGATGAAGGGACTAGTAAAAGAGATCGGGTTGCGGCACCTTCTGAGTCTGAGGCGGAAGAGGAAGAAGTTGAAGAGGATGAAGATTATTCCGACCAGCAGTATCCTCCAGCTGATGACAAATATAAAGGTTTAGAAGACAGATTGGCTGCCATGGAATTGCAAAGGGTACCGGGTTTGGATTTTAAAGACATGGGTTTGGTTGCCGGGATAGTGATTCCCCCGAAATTCAAAGTGCCAGTATTTGTGAGGTATGATGGGCTGTCCTGTCCCAAAATGCATCTCAGGTCTTATGTGAGAAAGATTCAACCCTATACGGCAGATAAAAACCTCTGGATTCACTTCTTTCAAGACAGCCTGTCGGGAGCTCAGTTGGAGTGGTTTTACCAGCTAGAAGGGACCAGTGTCAGAAATTGGGAAGATTTGGCCACCGCTTTCTACAAACAATACCAATATAATTCTGATCTTGCTCCTACTCGTACCCAACTTCAGGGTATGTCACTAGGAACAAGTGAGGGATTCAAGGAATATGCACAGAAATGGAGGGATTTGGCTGGCAGGGTGCAGCCTCCTTTAACCGATCACGAGCTCGTTGATATGTTTCTTGGGACCCTATCTGGGCCATTTTTCAATCATTTAATTGGTAACTCTTCCGCAGGGTTTACCGATTTAATCTTAACCGGCGAAAGGATTGAAGCTGGCATCAAGTCAGGAAAGATTCAGAAGGGCGTTGCTGCAAGTGTCGAGAAGAAGCCTTTTAAGAAGGAGACAGCTATGGTATATTCTCAGAGAAGAGCAGGGAAGATGGAGCGTCGGCCAACTGTGGGGGCCGTAATGATTCAAAACACTCCAAGTGAGCCGCCTCGCTACAACCAATCCAGATCAAACCAGCAACGGGTGGAAAGGCCACAACGGCAGTTCACCCGTATTAATATGACTCCAGCGCAGGTGCTTCCCCATCTATTGAAGTTGAATCTTGCCACCATCAAGGAGGCGCCAAAGAATGTAAATACGTCCTCCCCGCATTATCATGCCAATGCTAAGTGCGCCTATCATTCAGACAGTGTTGGACACGACACCAATGATTGTTGGGCACTCAAGCATAAGATCCAAGACCTGATAGAGGCTAAGGAGGTAGAGTTTGACGCTCCAGAAAAACCCAATATAATATCTGCCCCTATGCCAAAGCACGGTAGGAATGTCAATGCCATTGAAGAGGATCTGTATGTTGTCGATGTCAGTGATTTGACTACTCCACTGCTAACCATTAAGTTAAATTTGTTGAGGGCCGGGATCTTCCCGGGATGTAAAGAAGACTGCTACTGTTGCCACTCTCTGCCGTTTGATTGTCCGCTATTGAAGAAAGGAATCCAAGGGCTTATGGATAGCCGACAAATTTTGTTCGAAAAAGTTCCTGCTGTTCCAGTTCATGTTGAAAATATCTCAATTATAACCATTCACGCCAATCTTTCCGAGGCCGTCAAAAAGCCAGTTAAGATTACACCAGCTGCAAAGTCTATACCTTTGAATATAACAATGTCGGGGCCTATTCCCTATGTTTCTGAGAAGTCGATACCTTGGAACTATGGTGGTGACATCTACTACCATGGTATCAAGCAAGTTGAAATAATTGAAGAAAATCCAGATGATGAAGAAGCCAGCATTAGTAACATTGCGGGCACCGGCAAAATCACCAGGAGCGGGAGAATATTTTCTCCAGAGATTGCCCCTCCAAGAGCAGTCTTTGAACCCTCATCAGCTAAAGAAGTCATCCCTGCACCAGTAAAACTCTCCGCTAATACTCCTTTGATCGAAGAGGTTGTCGTTCCTAGTGCTGTCTTTCCTACCATTTCTGATAAAGGAAAGGGAATACAAGATGAGCCCGTCAGGACGAGGGCTCAACCTTTAGTGATGCCGGAAGTCTCCAAGAAAGAAATGGACGAGATTTTGAGGATAATCAAGAGAAGTGATTACGATGTGGTGGAACAGTTGGGGCAAACCCCCTCCAAGATCTCCATGCTGGCACTTTTGCTTTGCTCCGAAGCGCACGCTCAAGCTTTGATTAAGTTTCTGAAGGCAGCTCATGTGCCCCAAGAAACCTCTGCGGACCAATTTCAACATTGCGTGGCCAGCCTGACTGCGGACAATGGACTGGGGTTTTCTGATGCCGACCTAACCCCTAAAGGCAGAAACCACAATGATGCCTTGCATATTTCAATCGAGTGTCGCGGAACCACCCTTGCACATGTTTTGGTTGATACCGGTTCATCGCTGAATGTTTTGCCTAAAAAGGCCTTGGACCGGCTAGATTGTGAAGGGTTGGAATTGAAGCCGAGTGATATTGTCGTCAGAGCTTTCGATGGGTCGAAGAGAATGGTCCATGGAGAAGTTGAAATTCCTATCAAGATAGGCACTGAGGTGTTTAAATCCACTTTCTATGTAATGGACATCCGTCCATCATACTCTTGCCTGCTGGGTAGACCTTGGATACACCGTGCTGGGGCAGTCACCTCCTCTTTGCATCAAATGTTGAAATATCCTGTCAAGGGAAAGATCATCACTATCCATGGTGAAGAAGAGTACATGATTAGTCACTTAAATCCTTTCCGGTATGTGGAGGTTGAAGGAGAGTTCATTGAGACACCATTTCAACATTTCGAAGAGGTTCTTCCCGAGGTAGCAGTGGCAAGGTTGGCAGCTGAGGCACCGAGACAGATGGCCAGGATGGCATCTCTGGAGGATGCAAGGGCCGCAATCAAAGAGGGGAAGAATTCAGCGTGGGGGCAGTTACCCGATTTTCCACATAAGACTGATAAGTTTGGATTAGGTTTCACAGCCGCTGGCCAGAAAGCCATGCGCCAGTCAAAGATTGAAAGAGTGCCAGTCAAAATTTCTCCTTACCGAATCAACGCCCTGGAAGATGAAGACAAGGAAAGCAACTTTGAAGAGTGGATTCATCCAACTGTCAGAGGAGGATTGAGCAATTGGGAGGCTAAAGACTTTGTCCCCATCACTTTTGTTCATCAGTAATTTATCTGTTAAACTTTTCCTATTTGGTCTGTAATATTTTATTTTTAAACAATCAGTACACTGTCCTTCCACCTCCTGCCTTGCCCGGGGCATGTAGGTCCACTTGTAAGGGTTTTGACTATTTTTCATATTCATATGCCATGTTTAATGATTCATTGGACGTTTTTCATTTGATAAACTGCTTATGCTCATTTTCTTTCCTTTTGCATTTTCTGTTTAAGGATGGCTATCCCTTACACACACCCACACTCACCAATGCAGGTACCCATCCACTCCGGATTCCATGGGTGACTATTCTGCTGTATCTTTCAATAACTCTGAAGATCTGGTCAATCTAGCCGAGTATGAAGACGACGAAGGTTGTGAAGTACCCGGGGAACTAGCCAGATTGCTGCAACAAGAGGAGAGGGCCATCTTACCGCATGAAGAGCCATTGGAAACTGTTAACTTGGGAACCGAGGAGGATCGGAAGGAAGTGCAAGTGGGTGCCAATCTGAAACCGGATGTCAAGAAGCGCCTGATACAGTTGTTGAATGAGTATGTGGAAATCTTCGCTTGGTCCTATGAAGACATGTCGGGTTTAGACACAGACATCGTGGTTCACCGTCTCTCCACAAGAGAAGATTGTCCACCTATCAAGCAGAAAGTTCGCCGAATGAGGCCTGACATGTCCGAAAAGATCAAAGCAGAAGTAATGAAACAATTCGATGCTGGTTTTCTGGCTGTTACGTCCTATCCTCAATGGGTCGCTAACATTGTGCCAGTGCCTAAGAAAGATGGCAAAGTCAGAATGTGTGTGGACTACCGGGATTTGAATAGGGCCAGCCCTAAGGATGATTTCCCGCTACCTCATATTGACATCTTGATCGACAATACAGCTCAGCATAAGGTGTTTTCCTTCATGGACGGATTCTCGGGCTACAATCAAATCAAAATGGCTCCCGAGGATATGGAGAAAACAACTTTTGTCACACAATGGGGCACTTTCTGTTATAAGGTGATGTCGTTCGGGCTGAAGAACGCAGGGGCAACTTATCAACGCGCCATGGTAGCTTTGTTTCATGACATGATACATCATGAGATTGAAGTCTACGTAGACGATATGATAGCTCGATCACAAACAGAGGAGGAGCACCTTGAGCATTTGGAGAAGTTGTTTGCCAGGTTGAAAGAATACAAGCTCAGGCTGAATCCGAGTAAATGCACTTTTGGAGTTAGGTCTGGTAAACTCCTGGGATTCATTGTAAGCAATAAAGGCATTGAAGTCGATCCGGCAAAAGTGAAAGCAATACAAGAGATGCCTGCTCCCCGTACTGAAAAGGAGGTTAGAGGATTCTTAGGGCGCATAAACTATATTGCCAGATTCATCTCACATCTGACTTCTACCTGTGAGCCAATTTTCAAACTCTTGAAGAAAGATCAGGTAGTGGAATGGAACGACGATTGCCAAGCTGCTTTTGATAGAATCAAGGAGTATTTGCTAGAACCTCCTATTCTAATGCCACCCGTCGAAGGAAGACCATTGATCATGTATTTGACCGTCTTGGATAACTCAATGGGGTGTGTTTTGGGCCAGCATGACGAGTCTGGTCGAAAAGAGCATGCTATTTATTACCTAAGCAAAAAGTTTACCGACTGTGAGACTCGCTACTCACTGCTCGAGAAAACTTGCTGCGCTTTGGTATGGGCTGCTCGCCGACTAAGACAGTATATGTTGACTCATACTACCTTATTAATATCCAAAATGGACCCTATCAAGTATATCTTCGAGAAGCCCGCTTTATCTGGAAGGATAGACAGATGGCAAATGATCTTAACTGAATATGACATCCAGTACACCACCCAAAAAGCTATAAAAGGGAGTGTATTAGCTGACCATCTGGCTCATCAGGCTATCGAAGACTATCAACCCATGAGATTTGATTTCCCAGACGAGGACATCATGAATTTGGACAACATTAAAAGTGACGGACCGTATGACGGACCCGGAAAGGGATCCCGATGGACCCTGTATTTTGATGGTGCTTCAAATGCACTTGGAAACGGCATTGGCGCAGTACTCATTTCTCCGGAAGGATGCCACACTCCTTTCACGGCCCGACTTTGCTTCAGCTGCACAAACAATATGGCTGAGTATGAAGCCTGCATCTTTGGTCTCAAGGCTGCTATAGACTTGGGGATCAAATCTTTGATCGTATTCGGGGACTCGGCTTTGGTCATCAGCCAGATCAAAGGAGATTGGGATACCAAGCATCCTAATCTTATCCCATACAAAGAACATGTCCTGACATTGCTGCCGCACTTCGAGCAAATTACCTTCGAGCATTTCCCGTGAGAAGAGAATCAGCTAGCAGATGCTCTAGCCACAATGTCCTCCATGTTTAAACTCAACTGGGATAAAGAGGCTCCCCAAATCACCATCGAGCGAATGGATGAACCCGCGCATTGTCACGAGATTAATACCGAAGAAGTAGTGGAACAACCTTGGTTCCATGAAATCAAAAGGTATCTCGAGACCCAAGATTATCCTGAAGGAGCTTCCGTGAATAACAAGAAGTTCTTAAGGAAATTCGCTGCTAAGTTCTTCCTGAGCAACGACATCCTTTAAAAACGAAGCCATGATTGTGTGTTACTCCGATGTGTGGATAAAGCTGAAGCAGAATTGATCATGACTGATATACACAGCGGACCATTTGGCACTCACTTGAGCGGGCATACAATGGCTAAGAAGATCCTAAGGGCAGGCTATTACTGGTCTACCATGGAGGCTGATTGCCATCAACATTCCCGTACTTGCCACAAGTGTCAAGTCTATGCTGACAAAGTTCATATTCCTCCGGTTCCCCTCAACGTCCTGACTGCTCCGTGGCCCTTTGCAATGTGGGGTATTGACATGATTGGAGAAATCAAGCCCACGGCTTCCAACGGACATCGCTTCATCCTGGTTGCCATTGACTACTTCACTAAATGGGTCGAGGCAGCTTCCTTCGCCTCTGTCACTAAAAATGTGGTTGCCCGCTTTATCAAGCAAAACCTCATATGTCGGTATGGTGTTCCAGACAGGATCATCACAGACAACGGTACAAATCTGAATAACACAATGATCACTGCATTATGCGAACAGTTCAAGATTTATCATCACAATTCATCTCCCTATCGGCCGAAGATGAACGGTGCTGTTGAAACTGCGAACAAAAACATTAAAAAGATTATTCAGAAAATGACAGTCACTTACAAAGACTGGCATGAGATGTTACCGTTTGCTCTGCATGGATACCGTACGACGGCACGTACTTCAACTGGGGCAACCCCATTTTCTTTGGTTTATGGCATGGAAGTTGTTTTGCCTATGGAAGTCCAGATCCCTTCTCTAAGGATTATGAAGGATGCAGGTTTGAATGAAGATGATTGGATGCAGACCCGACTTAATCAACTCAATCTGATCGATGAAAATCGACTTGCTGCTATATGCCATGGTCAGACGTATCAAAAGCGGATGATCAAGGCCTTCAATAAGAAAGTCAGACGTCAAGTGTATCAAGTCGGGGATCTCGTAATCAAGCGGATTATCTTGCCGCAAAGTGATCCCAGGGGCAAGTGGACTCCTACATATGAAGGACCATTTGTGATCAAGAGCATATTTTCTGGTGGTGCAATGATTCTGACCACCATGGACGGCGACGATTTGCCGCACCCTGCGAATGCAGACATAGTCAAAAGATACTACGCGTAAAATAACCCGACAAGTCGAAAACCCGAAAGGGCAGCTTGGGCAAGAATGGGCATCCCGGTGAACCGAAAACCCGAAAGGGCGGTTCAGGCAAAAATTAGGGATAAAAATGAAAAAAAAATCTGTACACCCGGCAAGTCGAAAACCCGAAAGGGCGGCTTGGGCAAAAAGGGGTTTCCCGGTGAATCGAAAAACCGAAAGGGCGATTCAGGCAAAAGTTAGGGAATTAAAGCGTATGACTATGTCTCGTCGGATCACTTCAAAGACAATCTCTTCACCAACCAGTCCCGGGTTTTCTGATCAATCCAGTCGTCGACAGACGAATCATTGAATGGATAGATATTCAGAGTTGTGAAGGTTGTAGCAGAATGGAATCTCATGAAATTATTTCACATAGCCATCTTTATTTTGTATAAATTTTTCAAATATTTACGACAAAATCCTCTTACTAGGATGATTGTCTCCTTTGTACAAATATACTCAAAGAAATTCAATACAAATACTTTCCCAAAAATTTGTGTCATTTCCTTTTTCTTTTTCTCTTGTACTATTTGTTTTATTTTGAGAAACGTCCAATGTTTTGTTAAATAGGCATATGCATTTGAAACATAATCACTTCCTATTTTGAACCTAAGAAAAAGGATTACTGATAGGATGAAGGTACAAACAGATATCTTGACACCCTTTCAGAGGAAACCCCCCCCTTCTAGCGCCAAGAGATTTGGAAACCACATCCCTAGCAAACCCTGAGGCTTATTTCCAGCAGGCTCCCGAAGCTTATCCCCGGTAAGGTTCCGGAAGGCATTTCCCCGCAGAGCACGAACGTCTCTCCCGAGTTTTATTCAAAGTTATTCCTCCCAGAGGCTTATAACTGGGTTATCCTCAGCTAACAACCACGGAAGACCGCACTCGCCATAATTCTTCCCATCCCCAGCCAGAGAACCCTCCGGAATTCAATTCCCCTCAGAGTTTAAGTTTCAGTGTCCCCAGTCAAGCTAAAATTTCAAATTATCAATCCCCAGCGGAGCCAGACCATTGAACCTTCTCCCCACAGAGTTTTGAGAGGGCAAATCTTAAGTCCCCCAGTGAAGTCGCCAGAGTTACTTCCCACCAAGCCGAAGATTCTCAACCTTACCTTCCCAGCATGAGTCTATTAGATTGATATTCCCCAGTAGAGGTCATCAGGATTTCTCTTCCCCAGCAGCAGCCAAGGATTTATTTTCCCCGACAGCAGTCAAGATGCTTTTATCTTCAGCCACCTCGGATTCATTTATCCTCAGCAAGATTACTCGTCAGCTTACATGCGCATTCATCACATTCATACCAAAAACATTGATGTCACATACATTGCATCATGCATCATAACATTGCATACGACTAACCCTTTGCCTTTTCAGGTAAGATCAGTCGACAGACTAAAATCATTCAACCTCAAGATTTCTGAAAACAGTTCACGGGTTCTCCAAGTAAACGGATGTTAACCTACCACTTGTTTAGATTCTTCTTCAAGACTTCTGAAAACAGTTTATGGATTCTTCCCAACAACGGATGTTAATCTATCAACTTGTTCAGATGCAACTTTTGAAAACAGCCTTCGGACGCTTCCCAACAACGGATGCTACTCTATTGCTTATTCAACTTCAAGACTACTGAAAACAGTTCACAGGTTCTCCAAGTAAACGGATGTTAACCTATCACTTGTTCAGATTCTTCTTCAAGACTTCTGAAAACAATTCATGGATTCTTCCCAACAACGGATGTTAATCTATCAACTTGTTCAGATGCAACTTTTGAAAACAGTTTACGGACGCTTCCCAACGACGGATGCTGCTCTATTGCTTATTCAACTTCAAGATTTCTGAAAACAGTTCACGGGTTCTCCAAGTAAACGGATGTTAACCTATCGCTTGTTCAGTTTCTTCTCCAAACCACTGAAAACAGTTTACAGATTCCTCCCAACAACGGATGTCAATCTATTGCCTGTTCAGACTCCCAGTTCAGAGATGGTCCCAAGCCTGGACACCTTCCTGATGGCATCTCTAAGCCCATCCCCGACAAGATTTCTGTCGCTTTCCCAGATGGCATCATTAAGCCCATCTCCGAATGGAATCTCTAAGCCCATTCCCACATCCATTGCTTTGACGAGTGCAAATTTCCGGGCACTCTAGTGTCCAATCTCCTTTTACCCTCGAGTCACGAAAGGCAAACTTGCCAATCTAACTCTTCGGATTCAAGAAGATTGAACAGGGGCAACTGTTGTACCCCAAAATTTGCCCTCCCATTTCTCATTAATTTCTCACCACAAGGCCTTTGAAGCTCAAAGATCCAGTTAGGGTTTCATCTGCTCAAGACCTCTCCTTGCACTGTGAATTCAGATTAGGGTTTGTGTTTGCACAAAGATATTTTGACCTAGAATGCCTAATATGACCTTCTTGCTTCATATTGACCTCCCAAGTTTATCCATACCAAGTTTCAAGTCCTGATTCCAAATTTTTCCCAGTCAATTGGACAGTTGACCTAGAAATCAACTGTATTGGGGAAAAAGTCAATTGTGGCCAATTGACAGTCAAATCTCATGAAATTTGATCCACATCAACATTATGAACTCATATGAACCATTTGATCAAGTTTGGATCACAATTCCACAAGAAATTTGATCAGATCACCAAAAGGGCAAAATGGTCATTTTTAGGGTTTTGACTGTACAGAGGCAATTTTTGACTGTTTGACCTAGCCAATGGCAAACCAAGCTCACATATGGACTTAAGGACCCCATGGAATTATCTTGATATGCTCAACAAACTCAAAAGATCCCAAGTACACAAGATTGACAGTTGAATTTCCCAGTCAATTGATCAATTTTGACTGTATACTGAAAAGTCAAACTTTGATTTTTTGGTCAAAATCAAAGGTCAAGATTCATTTTTCATCAAAACATGCCAAATCATGAAACTTGTTCACCAAGAAATCACAAATTGCAAATTAGGGTTAGAAAATGGAATTTTTCATAACTTAGAATTTTTCTAAGTTATGAAAAACCCTAATTTTTTCCCAACTTTGCCCCACCTTTTCACCAAGATCCATTTGGATTCAAACAAAAGTCAAAACATGAAAGTTGTAGCTTGTTTCATAATATACAACTTTGATTCACAAAGTTTTCTCATTTGAAGCTTGTATCTCAAGTTACAATTTTTTGAATAAGGGCACTAAACCATTTTTAACTTAGTAGAATTTTAACCTATTTTGACAAGGTTTTCTACCCCACTTCAAGGCCATTTTCCATACACTTCCACTTGGAATTTCAATTTGCATTTCAAAGATGGATTGTAGTACACATTCCAAGCTTTCCAAAATGTCCAAGAACTCATCCAACAACCTCATAACTTGAGATATTCGAATTTCACAAGTTGGCAAAAATTCACTTTTTGTTCTTAACCAAAACATGTTCATAATCTTGCAATTTGAACTCAGCATGCTTTAGGCTAGATTACAGGTCCTTAAACCAAGTTACACTCAAGAATTAAATGCAAAACCAATGTGCCAAGTTGTTATTCTAAGCATTTGGACATTACATGATGAACTAACCCTAAACTAGATAAAGTAAACTTTCCATTTTTGCAAAAGCTTGCTTTATGTCAATTGGTAAATCAAAGAGGTACAGATCAAATCTCTCTAGCATAAGATTATGAGCATAACACTTTGATCAATGAGGGATTATGCAGCACATTAGGAGGCCCCCTACATGCCTAGAAAGCCAAGTTGCATTTTGTTGCTTAAGTGTGAAGAAAGTCCCATAACTTGTAACAACTTCCATCTCAGCATTAGAACACAAGAACAAACTTATCAAACATACTCAAGGCATCATAACCAAGCTGTGACATGAGCCATTTGCCCCTCAAACACTCTCCACCTCAGAAACACCATCAAACTGCTCAAACAGAGCAGGCCTTGCAGATTGAGTGCCATCTCTCAATCCCTTCAAGCTTTCTGGCCCAAACTTGTTCCTCTACCTTCCTTACAACATATACAAGCTAACCAAAAGCAGAAGCCTGACCTGTAATCCCTCTAACAGCTTCCACCATTTTCATTTTTTCCTTTTGCAGTTGAAGTTCCACAGCTCGATACAAGAAGTTTCAAGACAAAGTAAACATTGGAATAGCATCCCTGGACCTCAAGGGAGCTTTTCCAATCATCACCTTGCACTGAAAGCTCCTCATTCTCCAGATAGAAGTTCAACTGAATAGGTAAAACTTTGAACTCGTATCTCTCTTATTATGCATCCTTAGTCTTAAGTTTGTGAAGAAACAAGGTTCTACTCATAGCCCTGAACATGTACATATCCTTACATTTCATTTCTTTTCCCTGAGTTGGGAGAATTTAAGCTTTGAAAATGGCAGAAAAATTAGGTTAGGATTTGGGGGAGAAGAAATTCTCCCTCATCTTAGAGAGTTAGGTCAAGTTCTGTACATGGTTAGAATCGTCTCTTCATGCTGAACATTTGTTGTGTTATGAGTTTTTGCTAAAAAGCCAGGAATCGAGAGTTGGACATTGAAAAACAGGGCGCGCGCATTTTCAAACTTTATGCTGGAGGTTGAAGACAGTGGCATTGGGCTGGGCTTGCTTTGTGTTTTCCTTTTCACACCCCATAATACTCATGAACCCCCTGAGCCCATTTGCTTCATTTTTTAATATTTTTTACTTTTTCTTTTTTTTATTTGACTCATTTATTTTTTCTCAACATGTTAAAATTTTGAAAACATTTTTCTCATCATTTTTTTTGATTTTTTATTTGGTATTTATTTGATTTTCCTTTAGTTTATACATAAATATATATATATATATATATATATATATATATATATATATATATATATATATATATATATATATATATATATATATATATATATATATATATATATATATATATATATATATATATATATATATATATATATATATATATATATATATATATATATATATATATATATATATATATATATATATATATATATATATATATATATATATATATTAGTATACTTAGAGTAAAAATACCAAAAAATGTACATATTTTATTTTTTAACATTTAATACTAAAAAATGCCTTTTTTACAAAATATACCATATTTTATTTTATTTTTGTATGTAATTAATAAATATTATGTGAATTAATTAATTAATATACATTTTGATTAAAATTAGGGTTTTTGCCCTAAAAGTTGAAAATACTCAAAATTAATGCCTTCCTATTTTCTTATTTTATTTCACATAAACCATACTTTTTTTTCATACATATAAAAAGTTCCCTTTTTGCATTTTTTGCATATTTATTTAATTTCTATTTAATTATGTAATTTATTTACTTTGCAAATATTCAAAAATGATGTAATAGCTTAGATTTAAATTCTTGTCTAAATATCCCCCATTTGTAAATTTGTACCCCCTTCCCCATATTATTGTGATGTAATAGCGTAGGAATTTAAATTTCGCACTTTTATCGCTTTCTAAACATACTATGCTAGAATTAGGGTTTTGTATGCGAATAAGAATGAACAAAAATAGTTGGACCTAATACAAGATAAATGAGCATGAAAATAAACAACACATCTCACACTTGCACCCCCTAGGGTATTCCACTTTGTTGCCTTTCAAAAATGGGCCATATTGCATGTTGAATTTCTTTGGGTAAAACAAACAATCAAATGATCATAGTCCCTCAAAATGTTGCCTAAATAAAATGATCAAGTCCCTTTTAAAGAAAATTGCCCAAAGACATTTAACACTATTGCAACTATGGTCTAAACGATGACCCGCGCCCTTCCCTTTCACCTCCTAAAGACAAGATTGTCCACCAAATGCAATGGTGGAACAAAATTGTCAAAAGGTTTGAAACATAACAAAAATCTTTGAGAAAACTTTAGGGTAGATAAACTCTTAAGTACTTGTCAAACTTTCCAAGAAAACACTTGCCTTATTTCAAAAACCCACTTCACAAACACTTTCAAAATCAACTTTCCAAAAAACCTTGAAACATCTGTTTAAAAGACAAAACACCTTTTGTAAAACATTCGAGTAAAGAATTGTTACAAGGGTAGCCTATACAAGGCATCTTTTCAAAACATTTTCAAAGCCACACACACAAAGCACCATTTCAAACAATTGAAAACCAAGGCAAGTTGATCTAAGCAAGTACCTAAGAGCCCATGGATAACCATGGATAGAAGGGGTGCTAATACCTTCCCCTTCTATAATCTACTCCCCGAACCCAAGAAAAATCTCAAAGGTTTTTGCTGTGCTTTTTAAACCTTTCCTTAGGATAAAATAAAAAGTCGGTGGCGACTCTTGCTCAACCGAAACATTTGCGAAAACAAACGCAAAACACTAGTCAGTTCTCCCACCGTATCACATTGACCAAATGGTTCATATGAGTTCATAATGTTGATGTGGGTCAAAAATCATGAGGTTTGACTGTCAATTGGCCACAGTTGACTTTTTCCCCAATACAGTTGATTTATAGGTCAACTGTCCAATTGACTGGGCAAAGACTGGGATCAAGGCTTGAAACTTGGTATGGGTAAACTTGTAGGTTCAACATGAAGCATGAAATCCACTTTGGGAATTTTAGGTCAAAGCATCTTTGTGCAAACTCAAATCCTAATTTGGGTCAACAGTGCAAGGAGGGGTCTTGAGCAGAGCAAACCCTAACTTAATCTTGAGCTCCAAGGGTCTTGTGGGGAGAAAATGTTGATGAAATGAGAGGGAAAATTTTGGGGTACAACACTTACCGACCTCTCAAACATTTTGGGATAATCCTGAAGATCTTCTTCAAGTACTTGGGAAATCTCTTCGACACGATCACAATCGTATGTATCTCTGCCATTATCGTCTGAAGCATATGCGTAATATCCTCCGTTTCAACATTCCCGTTACTTTTCTCACCATGAAATATCCAACATGTATAACTTCGATCAATTTCATTCCTCGGTAAATGCGATTTTAACCCAATTGCGTCAACCCAACCCCCAAAACAATAACACGAGCAAGGAAATTTCATTCGAATGGGGTTTTCAGCATGTTTAACAGCAAACTTAACAAATTCTAATACCCCATTCTCGTACTCTTTTGGCAATCAATTGGAAGACATGCATTTCTTATCCATGGTTTTACTACAAAGTAGCCTAAACAAAAACACTATAATTAATCACATAGATATAACAAAAGAAAAACTAATTACCTGTAGAGAAGTCAGCAACTTCTAGAACCATAAAACGTAAGATTATGAAAGCGGCTGTGAAATCGGGCAGCAACTACACATAAACAATTAGGTTCACTACTTCAATTTCAAACATGTTGAAAACAAAACAGGTTTTGAGTGTATCTTGTAATATATTAATGAACCTAACTTTGTAAACTCCTTACCTGAGATGCTGATCTTTTAGAAAGCCAAGCTATTGAATATCACAACTCACAAATTTATCTCTTGCCTAATAACAAAAGAAAAACCAAAACCGTGTTGAAGAACTTACAGAATCACGAAAAACTTACAGAAATATATGAGCAGAATCGCATTGAAGTTATAGAATATATGAACAGAATCGCGTTATGAACATAAATATATGAACTTATACAAGCAAAAGGGGTAAAACTTTCTTGGAACAAAATCTCAGTAAAAATTTCAAAAAAGAACTATGAGCAGCAACAACTAACACTAAATTATAACACAATGCATTGTATATGAATCAAAGTAGCAAAACTTTATTACCTCAAAATCTCAGTATCACAATCAACAACAACGAGCAACTTCCTAAAACATTCAACACAATTTTTTTTACCAATAACACTGTCCAAAACATGCAGTTCAAATCAGAATCGCAGAGAAGAAAACATAATCGCGTTGAAGAACTTACAGAATCGAACAAAACAAAATCACATAGAATAAAACAGAATCACAAAAAACAAAACAGAATCGCGGATTAAAGTGAGCGAAATCGTTGTTGGAGAATCGTTGTTGGATAATCGTTGTTGAAAAAGTTATTCGAAATCAGTTGCAGAGAAACGTTCATCGTCGGAGAATCGTCGCAGAGAAATATGTTTTGAGAACAAAAACTGAGTTTTAGGGTTTTAGTTTTTTTAATTTAGAAATAAGACATTAATGACCTTAGGCGGCGCCTTTTTATAAAGTGATTTCTGATGTATTACCTTTAGCAGCGCTTTCTAATTAAAAGCGCTTTCTGATCTATGCCCTATAGTAGCGCTTATGGCCTTAAGCAGCGCTTTCTAAAGTAGGCCTTTAGCAGCGCTTTTACTCAAATTTCTTATAAGGCTATAGCAGTGCTTTCTAAAATAAGCCTTTAGCAGCGCTTTGGGCCTATGACAACGCTTCCTACTGTTGGGCCTATAGCAGCGCTGCTAGAATTTATTTATTTTTATTTCAATTTTAATTGACCTAGGCAGCGCTTTCATAAAGCGCTGACTAAAGTGAGGCTTAGGCAACGCTTTTTCTTAACTTTAGGCAGCGCGTCTAATATTTATAATTTAAAATTTTATCCTGATATTTAGCAGCGCTTTCATAAAGCGCTGCCGAAAGTGAGGTTTAGGCAGCGCTTTTTCTTAACTTTAGACTGTGCTTTTTTCCAAAGCATTGTCATATATATATATATATATATATATATATATATATATATATATATATATATATATATATATATATATATATATATATATATATATATATATATATATATATATATATATATATATATATATATATATATATATATATATATATATATATATATATATATATATATATATATATATATATATATATAATTTAAAATTTAAAATTTTATCGTTACATATGAGTGCTTTGATTTACAAGCGTTGTCTAAAGTGCGCTGTCTAAGAGCTATTTTAACGTAGTGAGTTTTAGTCTCTCATTTTTTTCTTAAAAAATTGATGAGACTTTTTTTTTTTAACATATATTTTTATCTACAAAATTCAATAATAAATTTATATACTATGATTTATCATGTTTGATTGTAATTGTTCATTTTAAAAAGGAAAATATAATTAATTTTAAATACAAATGCATGAGAAAGAGATCAAATGTATTTAAATTTAAAATAAAAAGACTAAAACTGTTTAAATTTAAAATAGAGGAAATAAATTTTGTGAATTAAATAAATAAGAAAACCAAACTATAATTTAGCCTAACTCGTTCGAGGATAAAAATTGTTTATATTTTTTTAAGAATTAAGTTGAATCTCACGTTTTGTCTTAAAAATTAAAGTGAAACTTCATTATAAATTTTAACTACTAAAACCATTTCAATGGTTTAAATAATTAAATGACATTAGTTTTGTGAAGAAAGTATATGAGAAAAACAATATTTAATAAGTATGTTTATGATTATTTAATTTAACATGAATGATAAAAAAACTTGAGGTGATTTCTGTTGCTGGAAAAAGACATCAACGAAGACACGTAAATGTGATATATGTATGCATGAAAAATCCAAATACAATATCTCTCTAAAGATATTAGATACCCATCATTCCTTTGAAAGAGAAACAAAATTTGCGGATAGACTAAACACGGTTTATCCGGATCGCATGTGTGGAATTTTAGTTATGTTATTGGATGTAAGAGTCTATTTAAAATTTAAGAGTCTTAATTAAAATTAGAGTCTTCAATAAAATGTAAGTAACTTAATTAATATTCAAGGATCCTAAAACCGTAAAATAGATCCATTTTAGAGGTACATCGTCTTTGAAGTTGTTAGAACCTTAGTGAATGTCATTTTTTATTTCGAAGAGTAACCTAATACATGTCCTCCTAGATAGATGTAAAAATAAAAGGTTATATGTTCTTGAAAATCCTAGAATCCCACTGTAAAAGACGGGCTACACATCACTCTCAAGTACTTACAACTCTAATCTTGAAACTTCACACTTATGATTACGTGACTTAAGAATCACAATGTATAAAAGCACCACATCCCGTTTTCGAACTAGATTAGAAGTTCTTGTCAGAGTTCATTACCATATCTAAATTCATTTTCATCATGTGAATCAAAGAGGTCTTTCCCTAAGTCATTCTTCTCATTAAAAATCTATCCAAAATAGATTTTACATACACACACAAAAATAACATTCTCACTTGGTTCTTCTGATGAAGTTCTAAACATTAAAAGGTGCTTGAGGAAATTAAAAGGTACTCGACAAATATTTCCATGTCTCATATAAAAAGAAAACCATTTAATATCTGGGTACTTGGATCCAAGAAAATGTTTTGAAGCTTATTTTCTCAAGAGTATTTAAATGGCGATAAGAGATCCATTTATTATCTAAGGAGATCTTTAATTGATGTTGAAACTAGATATAATATTGTTTAAAAGTGGATCTTTTAGCTTTGTGTTATTTCGTATTATGTTAAAATACTACATTAAACCTTTTGAGACCTTTATAGCTTCTCATTATGATATAATAAAGCATCTGTTATTAAAATTTAAGGTTAAATATGTTTTTAGTTCCTATAATTAGAGTATAATTCAACTTTAGTCTCTATGAAAAATTCTATCGATTAATTGTCATCTAAATAATTTTTGTTCATATCTTTGATTCTTCTTATTAGTTACCAGTAACAGAAACTAATATGGTAGAACATGTGAACTAATTTTTACACTTTGGCAGATGATTACTTGGCCAACATGGATTTTGATGGAGTAAAACTAATTTATTATTAAGTAAGTAAATGTTACTTCTTAAAGGGTCATAAGCGCTCAACAATTGAAACTCTACCATTTCATATTTGAACCTTCTATCTCTTCTTCTAGCTTTGCTATGTTAGTGTCTAGTTCATATAACTTTTTTGAATCGTTGCATCACCAAGTTGAAGTTTGTGGTTTGTAGCTTAGTACAAAGAAAATGGAAAAATGTTGCTTTGTTAGTGTGGTGGTCCCATTGAGACATTTCAAAACCGTATGTTTTGGTCATATTATGGTCCTTCACACTCCAGTTTATGTTGGTCTACTTGTTTTCTCAATTTGTTTACTGTTATGTTGAATATTATTTTAGGTTTTCTTTACCCATCACTTTTATACGTGAGTTTTATGACATGTTTCTTTATTCATGTTTAATGTGGTTCATATTTTGATAGTGTGTTTACTGTATACGCATATCATTGTTTACCATGAAATTTGGTAAATATCGTTAATCTCTTATTAAAAGTTACTTGCAAGGCCGACTAAAATTTCTTAGAACAATATGCATGAAATTTTTCAAATAATGTGTAGACTGTGAGATAGAGTAATTTCAACCACATGCGGAATCATGCTATGAAAGTAAAAACAAGTTAAAGTGAAATTTGACTGAAAAAGTAAAGAGTTTGACAATGAAAAAGACGGAACGGGAATGTAAATTCAAAAGTAAAGCTTTGCATAAATTTAAACTGATGATCCAACGTACATTGCACTCTTGGAACTTATTTCTCTCTTCGCTTGGTACTCTGAGTCTTTGTGAGTTTGGTAGTAAATTTGACACCTCTAATTCTATTATTAGAACTACTATTTATACTGAAATCTAAATAACTGCTAAAGGCGAGATTTTATCCATTTAATTCCACGTTCTCATTTGCACGTCTTTTGCTTCGAAAACCGCTTCCATGCGTTCTTTTAATACAGACAGGGAAAAAAATGGTTATTCAACCACTTCGTACATTTCATCTGCCTTTGGCCGAAATGCCTACATTTTCTGCTTGGAAAAATTACTAAGTCCTTAAGACATCCAAACTCGCCACCTTCGTGTCTAAATGTTGTCAGCATGTATGTCGACCATGCTCCTGAACATCACTAAAATATTCACTAAAAATTTCCTCATCTTTTCCTTTTTTATGATGAGACTTGAGGCTTGTCGAAAATCCTAGCCAACAAACTTCCCCCCAAAATGTCTCTTTCGACTGGAGGGAGATAGAGACATTTTTGATCTTTCTTCCATATTATTTGATGTAGTGCACTGACGTCATTAACATCATGATATTCCCATCAACCATCATTTCGGAGATGTGCAATCACCACTACCCTATTTACTAGCTTCAACTTCCTAGGCCAACTTGGTCCACAAAATCAAGCTTCTTAATTCCACTCAACTGTGAAACCTTATTTTACAGGTAATATGTTTTCGATAGATGATGACAACTGTGAAGAACAAATTAAATACTTAGTATGATAAAGAAAGATTAGAACAAACAACATTCGACATAGTAAAGATCTAACCATAAAGAAAGTCAGACAATGTACTTAAAGCGATTAAAGATGCAAGTCACGAGGTTCGATAAAGATTGACAAAGTTCCAAACATAGATAAAGCCTCAGACATCAACAAAGTTTCAGACAAAGGCAACCAAATGTATTACATCAAAAGCCTCAAAACAAATCTTAGAACAATTGTCAACATAAAAGAATCTATTAGATAATGCTTAAAGGAGTCAATCTACTAAATTAGTAAGTGAGTAAAACTTTTATAAAAGAAAAGTTTTTTCTTTATAGAAGTATATGGATATAAGCATACACACACACTTAAAACTTTTTAAAAATATTTTGATAAGAAAAATCTTTGAAGAAATATATAGAAGTTGCATGGAAAAAGGTGGGAGCATTCAAAAAAGCCAATAAAATATTTTTGACTAAATCTAATCGATTAGAACAAAGTGTTAATCGGTTAGATTAGCACATTCTTTAGGAACAAGGTAATTTGAATGCACTCAAATACGAGGACTTAGATAGATAAAAGAATCTCGTTTCAGATTGAGGAAATAACCAAGTGAAGAAAGGTGATAATGAACTTTTGGGGTAGGCTTCACAATAACCGTAATAGTATTTTCCATAGATGTGACAACAATGTACAAGATTTAATCAAAATGAGTGCATCAGGTTTCATATGCGTGAATGTTAATTGGATGAATCCCTTAGACTCGGGAAGGTTTATAGATCCACTATTGGTTAAGGTTTGGCTTGTCAGTGTCAAGAGATAGTGCTTTAGTTAACTCCTGCGGGTAAAGATAACAAAGTGGTCCTTATCGTTCGTATATTGGAAAGGTCTAGTAGTGGAGTGGCGTTTTAGTGCATTAGGGTGTGTGTCAGCTCAAGTTATATCTCAAGTCAGGCTCCAGAGCAAATATTTTCAAAGAAGTGTGAGGGTTTGGGATAAGGTAGAACCTACATGGCTCTAACCCTATGTTATAGTGGGTAATAGAGATTCATAGAGGGGTATGAAAGCAGGGTAGCTTATTCCAATCAGGTCTCATATGTTTTAGGAAGGAAGTGGGTGATCAACCAACTTCAGTATATACTCAAGTAAGAACGAAGCATAGTGCAGACTCGTTAGAGATCTAGAATCATCATAGCTGCTAAGTCGGGACTATGTGACCAAAATTAGTCTGTTAAAAATTGAGCTGGATAGGGAGCAATCCAAGTATCGTTTTAGGAATTATGGAAGAACTAATCACCCAACGAAATTAAGGGAACCAAGCAATTTTAGGTTGCGAGATCAGTGCATTTGTTGAGGTTCCTATTGTAAAAAAATCAGTGCAACGAATGTCATGTCGGAGCTATGGAACACTACTATGGTTGAGGAGAAGACCATATAGCATGAATTATCCTTAGTGGAACACTTGGGAAGCCTCACAGGAGCAAGAAAGAATTTATGCGTTAGAAACCATATGGATTCAGGAGTAGCAGCAAGGTGTTGCCGGTGTGTATTCACTATAATAAATAACGCTTTTTATGATGAAGCTTTCACCACATACCATAAAAACCACGGGTACAAGTGAGCAGAGCGCCTTGTTTTTTTTATAAAATAAATATATTACCTAGACTTTAGATAAAAATGACATAAATATATGCTCAGGGTTTGAGGTTCAATTCCCACCTCCTGTAATTTAATGTTTTTTATGGAACCAAAAAGGCGCCTTTATCTTTTATAAATTTTACATCGGATATGTTACCCCGGTTTTCAGTAAATTCGAGATAAAAACTTCCTAATTATTTTATTCTTTTTGCAACCAAAAAGACACCATTATTTTATATAGATTTATCTCGATTTTAAGTAAAACCAAGATAAATACTCTTTATAATTTTTATCCCTAAAATGTCTCTTTCATTTTCTTTTCAAGCCCTAGAGAAAGAATGCTTCTTCTCTAAGAAGCCATAGCAAACGAAAAAAATCTCTCACTGTTGTTCTTCTCTATGTTATTACTATTGTTCTCCATCATTGTTGTTCTTGTTGTTGTTTTTCTCCATTGTTGTTGTTGAGAATCATTATTGTGGATTGTTTCATTTTGGTTTTATTCAGATTTTGTAGCATATAACTATAGAGTGTACATCATAATAAGAGTTAAGCGAAATAAAACTTAAGCTAAATAAAACTTTCATTAGATAATCCTTACAAAAAGGCTCCATCATACTAATTAGCATATCCAAATCCTCTGGATAAGAGATAGTTTGACTAAGTATAATCTGCTTTATCCTCATCATCAGAATCAATGATGACTGACCTTTTCACCTTTCTTCTTCTTCTTCTTGATCTCGTCTTCCAGAGAGCTTTCCCGAGTCTCAAAATTTTGGTTGCACAAGAGTGACTTATTTCCAATTCTTTATTCTGATTCAGTTTTGCATAGGAGCAGCCTCTACTGCCACAACAACATTGTTGACAGCTTCAGCAGAAGTACTAATTTTGAATAAATATTATATATTGCGACAATAATATACAATATTTATTCAAATTGAGTGCATCAGGTGTCATATCCATGAGTGTTAATTGGATGAATCCCTCAGACTCTGAAAGGTTTATGGATCCACTATTGGTCCAGGTTTGGCTTGTTAGTGTTAAAAGATGGTGCTTTAGTTAACTCATGGGGGTAAATACAACAAGGTGGTCCTTGTCATTCGTATATTGGAAAGGCCTAGTAGTGGAATGTGGTCTGGTGCGTTAGGGTATGTGTCGGCTCATGTTATATCTCAAGTCAGGCTCCAGAGCAAATATCTTCAAAGAAGTGTAAGGGTTTGGGATAAGGTAGAACCTACATGGCTCTGACCTTATGTCATAGTTAGTAATTAGAGATTCATAGAGGGTATGAAAACAGCGTAGCTTATTCCATTCATGGCTCATATGTTTTAGGAAGGAAGTGAATGATCAACCAACTTCAGTCTATACTCAAGTAAGAATGAAGCATAGTGCAGACTCGTCAGAGATCTGGTAATCATCAGAGCTGCTAAGTTGGAACTATGTGACCAAAATTAGTCTGTTAAAAATTGAGTTGGATAGGGAGAAATCCAAGTATGGTTTAAGGAATTGTGGAAGAACTAATCACCAAATGGAATCAAGAGAACCTCCCTTAGAAGGGAAGATGTAACACCTTATTTTTCCCAAAAGAATATTTATAATAAAATATACGAAATATATCAGAGAACACTAGTAGGATGTCACATCTTTCAAAAATTCATAAAGTTTCAAGTAACTTTATTACTTTATTTCTCATAAAAACAAAATAACAGCGAAACTTTTAGATTAGTTCACTTCCATGGCACTAAGGCCTCAACAACGATAAAACTTCACAAAATGTGTGGTTCAACATAAGTATGAAATAAGATACGCAACAAAATAAAACAAATGCAATGTATAACAAATTTCAAAAATCCCGTGTTACGTATCAGAGAGACTCCTAAGACTCGATCAGGTAACACTCACTCCAAACACTACTCGAGTACCTGATTATTTGTACTCCTGGAGAAGCACAGAAACAACAACAGAAAAGGTGTGAGAATTATATTTAATAAATATATGGTGAATATCACATCCTAAGGAGTAGAAGTTCACACAAGTCACAAAATTCACATTTCACATAATACTTCACAACACATTCGTCATTCACATAACACAACATCGACTCAACAATAATGCAATGCAATGAGACCTATATCAACTTAATTCATGTGGTACTAACAGGGTGTAAGCCCTCATCATTATGTTGAATAGGGAAGCAACATGGCATAAGCCCTCAATATAACGCCATTATAGGCCAACAACAGAGCATAGTCCCTCACCAATTCTTTCATGCAACACCAACATGCACAACATAATCATGCAACCATAGGGCATAAGCCTACCACATTCGCCAATACGGCCACCAACATCATTATCATAATGCGATATAATTAATCAATTCACACAAAGTTCCATGGTTTAACCCAATTCCTTTTATTACTAGCCTTCATATAGTTGCCTAAGTCATACTAGTCATTACGGACCAAAAGAAACTACATTACACGCGAAAATAGGAAAGAAATCGCGAAAACAAAAAAATTTCCACACAGGCCTACCATTACGCGTACTGCCCTACTCCATACGCTTCATACCTTACGCGTAACATCCCTACCTTACGCGTATTTCCAGATGGGGATTTTCCTCAAAATTCTTCCCAGAACGTCATATGTGTATTGTCCCTTGCCTTTCATGTAACGCCCTCTGCCATACACGTAACGCTCTGTGCCTTACGCGTATTGGCAGTCTACAACCATAAAAATCTTGTTTTCGCACAAGTTCGATTTTCACTCATTTTGAGCACTATCAACTTCCAAATTTGGATCCAAAATAATTTTTTTACACATAATAACCTATAGTCTTAAACAAATTTCATTAATCTATCATTATACTTCTGTTTTCTACATCAAAACCACACTTTTCATCATTTTCATAAATCCATATTTTCAGATTTGGGATTTTAGAGAAAAACCCACAACAATAATATCAGTTCTCATCAAAATTCATATTATTGGCATCACACCATTCACAATTTCATAACAATCATATGGATATAACAACAATCAACCAATGGGAAATATATACATCAATTACACACAAAACTTAAATAGGAAAATGAACCTTCACTACCCTCTCATGTTATAATGACCATTTAGAGAACCCATTCTCCCCCCTTATCTTAGTTTGGAGATTTGATTCCTCTAACAATGGTGGAATTCTCTTGCCCTAGCTTTTCCCTTCTCTTCTCTTCTCTCTTTCTATGTGACAACCGTTTTTTTTCCCAATTGATTTTACCACTCTCCCAATACAATGTTTTATTCTTAGCAATAATAATAATAATAATAATAATAATAATAATAATAATAATAATAATAATAATAATAATAATAATAATAATAATAACAATAATAATAATAATGGAATAATTACAATAATAATACCTGTAATATTAATAATAATTTTATTATTATTAGTGGTAACTTCACCATATATCTAATAATAATATTTTTATTAGTAATAATAGTATATTTCATCATTCATCAATATTATTATTCTTATAACATAGACTAAGTTTAATTATAATTATATAATTAGAACTAAGTTCTCCCATATCCTTAGCCATGCCTACATACTCTTAGTTATACAAAAATAATTCAAAGTCAACAAATAATGACTAGATATTTTAATGGGGTGTTACAACTCTCCCCCACTTAGAATATTTTCTTCCTAAAAAATTATCTTATGCGAACAATTCTGGATAAGACTCCTGCATTTTTCTCTATAATTCCTATGTTATACTTTCTCCGACTTCTCCTTCCCAAACTACTTTCACGAGAGAAATTAAATTGCCCTTCAACTTCTTCATTTCACGACCTCTGATCCTCACCGATGAGGTCTCAACTGTAAGGTTATCTCTCACTTGTACGTCATCCATCGAGATCACATAAGATGGATATGAAATATACTTCCGAAGTTACGACACATGGAACACATCATGCAAATTCAAAAGATTATGTGGTAAGGCCACCCTATAAACAACAATTCCTATTTTGTCTGATATCTGATATGGACAAATAAATCGAGGATTAAGTTTCTTCAATTTCAACGCTCGTCCAACACTGGTCACCAGTGTGATTCTCAAAAATATATAATCTCCCTCTTGAAACTCAAGATCCTTCCTTCGCTTGTCCTGGTAACTCTTTTTCTTACTCTGTGAAGTTTTCATCTTTTCCCGAATTAGCTTCACTTTTTTGTAGTTTATAGGATAATTTCCGGTCCAAGCACTACGCTTTCACCAGATTCATACCAACACAACAAAGTCCTACACCTCTGACCATACAGTGCTTCAAACAATGCCATTCTAATGCTAGAATGGTAATTATTGTTATAAGGAAACTCTACCAAGGGAAGATAACTATCCCACGTACCTACTTGCTCGAGTACACAAGCTCTTAGCAAATCTTCTAATGATTGAATACTCCGCTCTGTCTGTCCATATGTCTATGGATGATGTCATACCCCAATTTTTGACCTAAGATTCCTGCTTCATCTGCATTATTTTTACATACACATCAAGGTCACAGAATATGGTAGGTCTCAAACGTTTCGCCTTCGAGCTTTGACTGTGTAGAGATTACCGAGTGTTGTGAGCACTTTATCTTATGAATGACTAATCGCTAATCAAGCACGAAGTGTATGTTTTTCCGTTTTGTTTTCAGGTGCAGAAAATAGGTCTGAAAGAAGAGCATCATACGTTGTACGTCGATCAGGATTTCGAGTCTCAGAACAGAAATGCTGTCGTTCGTTAATATCCAAAAGACTGGTTCATCAAATAATTTCAGAGAATTGTGCGATTATTTCCACACTCTGTCCAGCAAAGGTCTCCGTTTTTCTCCGAATATTTTTTAAGAAGAACAGTCAAAATTTTACCAGCTTTGGTTCATGTGTGTTTCACATTGTTCTAAAATACAAGAAAAACAGGTTATACTGTCATTTTCGATTTTTTGGACCAAAAGTCATCTGCAAATTTTCTCACGACGCGGATTGAATTTCGCCGAAATGGGATAATTAAATTCAAAACCGTTCTAAAAAAATTTATTCGGAATATTCAGAATATTTGGATTTTCTTTATTTGAATCCAAGTGATAATTAAAGAGGAGCTATCAAGAGATCTCATCCAAGAATATTCATTTATCACATGGAATATTTATTCAAGATTATTTTTGTGATTATTTTGGAGGATCTACATCATGGTTATTTAAATACATGAAGTATTATTTCAAGAAGTTAGTGGGGAATTCTATTTAATTACATGAAGAATTTTATTTGATTACAAAATTAATCCATGTGATTTATTTGGATTTCTATTACAAAAGTGCAAGATTAAAGTCCAAGACTTGCATTATTATTTATTCTTTATTCAATAATTCATCCAAGTATTATTCAATTATTTCCCAAATTTAAATGGAAGATCTTGAATTTTTATCAAGATATATCAAGATTCATGTTTATGTGAAGATTCAAGATTATTCATAACTACCAAAAGAGTGGAAATATATTGAAGAATACATGTTTATTCATGTCACAATTTATTTTGAGTTTATTACAAGGTTGCAATGAAGCTACAAGTGTGTACAAATGTATTTTCAACATTAAAAAAAAAAATCAGCAAAGTTGCTAGTGCAGTCCACTTTGTAACCCATCTTCAAGCCCAATTTTGCTGCATTTTTGTTGGTCAACAATGCTCCAAATAGCCTGGAAAAAAACAGCAAAGAGAGATGTTGTAAAATGCTACAAAACAGTAAAAAAACAGCAATATACAGCAGCTCCAAGTGCTGCCAAAACCTGGTCCAACCTGCATCAAAGTAGCAGCAATTTGCATCAAAATGGCTAAAGTAATTTGTGTGAACAAAGCATGGAAACAGCTTGCCAAAACAGTTCAAATTTCTACTGTTTTCCCCCTTAAATCCCACATACTCCACTATAAATAAGAGCCCTTGTCAACACAAAATGGAAGGAAGTGAAAAAATTCAGCAAGTAAGAAAAACCAGAAAAATAGAGTGTTGTTCTAAGTTTCAGCAAGAGTGAAAACAGAAAATTAATGTTGTTCTAAAAAAATCCAGCAAGGAGAAAAGATAGCAAACTCAAGGAAGCTTACCATTTTGTTAGAAGCCCCATCGGAGAGGCTCCGATAGGTATTATTCTTTTTCTCCTCTCTATCTATTACTGCATATATTCATGCTTGAATCACTTGCTGTACCATTTTCTTTGCCATGTAATATTTGCCTTATCATTCTGTTCTTTGTTGTACTGTATTTGAGTTGAGTTGCTGGATGATTGTTAGCATTTAAACATGTTAGTATTCATAATATCGGTAATAATAACAAGTGCAATAAAAAGCTTACTTCTTCCGTCGCATAATACTGATTTACCGCTTGCTGTCCCAAAGACTTATTTATCGCTTGCTGTCCCAAAGATTTGTTTAGAACTTGCTGTCCCAAAGACTTGTTTAGAATTTGCTGTCCAAAACACCTTTGCTGTCCAAAACACCTTTCCTGTCGAAAAATATTTGTTATCCATTTTGCTGTTACAAAAATTTAAAATCCATAAAACCATTTTGCTGTTGCAAAGTCCAAAAAAACCATTTTTGTTGTTGCTTTCCAAAAAAAGCTTGTTATCCTTTTGCTGTTACAAAAATCTTAAAATCAAAAAAAAAAACCATTTGTTCTTAAAAATAAATAAAAAACAATTATGCTGTTGCAAATATCCAAAAACCATTATGCTGTTGCAAATTTTCAAAATACTTGTTGTTACACAATAAAAAAACATTTGCTGTTACCAAACACTTAACCAAAAAACCTTAGAATATGCCATCCAAAATACATCCACGTCCTTTTCCCCAAATCTAAAACCCATGTTCCAATGGCACCAACACCGACAAACCCAGAAGAACATGAACCGGCGCGACTCAAATCTCTTGCAGAAACCCAAAACTCCAAAACCGCCCTTAAATACTCCAAATGACCTCCACAATTACAAGGAATCTCAGAGTTAGTTAACTCTCTCAACATCCTATCCGCTCCCGATTTCTACGTCGTTCTCGATGTAGAACCCTCTGCCGATTCCATTCGGAATCAGTACAGCAAAACTCTCAGATTTGTGGTCATCGGAGAACCTACCGAAACAACTCCGACCACCTCCGAAACCACCTCCATTGTCGGTTATCTCCACCTTTTTTATTATTATTTATTTTTAAGTATTATTTGAAGAAAATAAAGCAAGAAGAGAAACAGAAAGAAGATGTAGAAGAAAGAGGAAGAAAGAGAGTATATGCGTGAGAGAATGAGAGAGGAAGAGGTTTGGATCCGTTTGGGAGAGGAGAGATAACGTTGTTTTTTTTACAAACTCACCTTTAATGTTTTGTGCTTTCATTGGAAATAATAATAATAATAATCTAAAATCCATCTCCTTTTTCTCTTCCCAACGTAACAAAGTATTTTTAATAATAATTCTATTGTTCCTTCCCATGCATACAGCATATGCAAGCGGCGCCCTTACTAGCTTTAGGGTTACTTATTTTTGTTCCTTTCATGCTTGACCCGGATGGCCCATTGGGCCTGTTTTGGGTCCAATTTCAATTTTAAATTTTCTTTTATGTTTTATTTGAATCACACTAATTAATGAATAGCAACATGGTTCAATTGGCAAATATGTTACCAGCAACTCTAAAGACCTGAATTCAAGTCCTTGTTGGGTCATTTTTTTTCTGTCTTTTATTCTTTTGGCCATATTTCCCTTTTATTTAACACACTTGATTATATACATTAATTTAGTTTGTTGTATAATTATTAACTATTATAAAAAACACATAAAAATGTTTAATTAAAGTTCATATTTATTTAATTTTGTCAACATACTATTTAATTCTTATTTTTATTTTGCGTTTTTGTTTATTTAATTATTCAAAAATACATGTTTTATGATTTAATTTTCGTTATGTGTTTAATTATTAAAAATCTATGATTTCGTAATTTAATCTTCATGTACTTTTGATTATTTATTTAATCGTTAAAATGCATGCTGGTATGATTTAAATTTCATTAGTTAATTCTTCAAGTGTAATTTTAATTAATCGATCGTTAATCTTCATATCTTTCGTCCGTCTCAATCCAAGGGAATTGTTTAATTTTTGTCGACTTCATGTCATCAAAAACATCGTGCGAATACCCTCATTCAGTTTTTGTTCATTATTTCGTTAAAAACTTAAGATAATTTTCCTAAATATTCAATTTTTCAAAACTCACACTTTTTAAGTCAAAACTTCGACGTTAGGTCGTCGTATCTTCAAAAAACTCGTCCATACCCATTTTTGGCCAAACAATTTATTTTTAATCAAACAAATTTTTTTTTAATAAACAAATATTTCAAAACGTTCCTATAGAATACTATAGATACATTGGATGTTAATACCTTCCCATTGTATAACCAACCCCCAAACTCTAGACCTCTTTTCAGAACGCCTTGAATTTTCATTACTTTTAAAAAGTATTATTTTACATTGCATACTTTAGGGTTTTATTTCGCTCTTTTCCCTTTTTCCTTGGAAATAATAAAGCGCGGTGGTGACTCTTGCTTTTTGTGAGACGAGTTAATTAATAGCTCGATCTCCGATTTACCTCGCTACATTTTTTATCGCTACAGAAATGACGACTCTGCTGGGGAAAGATTGACCTCTTGCTGGTCCATCCCTAAGTGGGTTAAGCCTAGTTTGTCTTATCTGTTTTATTATTATTTATTTGATTTGTTTGATTATGTGTTTATATTGGGGTTGTTTGGTTTTTTTGCAAAGGACGAATCCTATACCCGGATTAAGTTACACTTAAGAATAGGACGAGCGGTATAGTCATGTTAACTTTGAGGGAGTAATCCCGAAGAAGGAGGCATGAAATCCCCCACTCAGTGGAAGGCCCTTTTGAACGTAGTATTTGTTTACCGAGTAATCGGGAAGACATTATTATTTTCGACCTGGGAGCCAGAGAAGCTGAGAACCGTAGAACCCTAACCCATCTTGGCCTTTTAGGTGTAGCACGGAGACTATAACGGAGTAATTCGGAAGTAGTTGTCACGCGATGCTACGCTCGGATGAGTTTCTCTTGAGAATATTACTAATTATTGAGTAATCAAGACGTTGGTAATATCCGAAGGAGGGATGTAGACTCTGGGAACTCTTAGAACCTTGTTTTACAGGTGTGATTAAACCGTTAGTACATACCCTTGGGTGAGCTTTACCTTTGACTCCATGCTCAAAGCGTTGAACCTTTGAACCCTATATTTGTGAACTTGTGTGTAACTGTTGCATTATCATTCATCCATTCATCCATCAACATTTTTTGTAAAAACTTGTTTTTCAAGGAACTTAAGAATGATTTTTGAAGACATCTCAGGTACTGTTATTATGGAGTTTGGAAGAAGAAACACTCGAAGTTATAGTTTTAAGGAGCTCGAGATTGAAGAGATGAAGAGTTTGATTCATAAGATCAAGAACCCGACGGAGTTTCAGAAGAAATATGGGTCCATTATACCTCTCATGAAGCGCAAGATGAAGGATGGCATCCTTAGTACGTTGGTCCAATTCTACGATCCTTTGTATCGATGCTTCACCTTTCCGGATTACCAGCTAATGCCTACCTTAGAGGAGTACTCCTACATACTTGATTTGCCGATCATCGACTGTGTTCCTTTTTCTGGCTTAGAAGAGGAACCCAAATCTCACGAGATAGCGACCATCACCCACTTGAGGAAGTCGGAGATAGAGGAGAACATGACTACAAAAGGGGGAATCCGAGGCTTATCTGCGCAGTTTTTGTTGAAGAAAGCTCGTCATTTCGCTGAGATAAAAAATATTATTGCCTTTGAAGATGTCTTTGCTTTACTCGCTTATGGCCTATTCTTGTTCCCTAACATTGATAAGTTTGTGGATATCAACGCCATCAGAATTTTCTTGATTGGAAATCCGGTCCCTACGCTTCTAGGAGATACTTACTAATCCATCCATATTTGAAACTCTTATGAAGGAGGGATGATTATTTGTTGTGCACCGTTGTTGTATCAGTGGTATGTTTCTCATCTACCTAGGTCTGATGTTTTCTGGGATCTCGAGAAGGAGCCACGATGGGCGCCAAAAATTATGGCTCTCACTCATTTCGACATTGATTGGTATAATCGAGTTTAGTATGACGTGAAGATCATCGATAGCTGTGGTGCTTTTCCTAACGTGCCTCTCCTTGGTACGAAAGGAGGAATTAACTATAATCCTATTCTCGTGCGCCGTCAGTTTGGATACCCGATGAGGGACAAGCCGAACAACATCCATGTGAGTAGTTTCTTTCTACTAGAAGGACAAGATCACCAAGCAGCTAAGAAGGAGATCGAAGGAGCTTGGCGTCACATCCATAGAAAAGGGAGAGACCTGTTAGGACAGAGAGGTGATGTTTCTTTGGAGCCTTACCTACAATGGGTTCGTGCTAGGGCTGGTGCTCTCAAGATGCCTTATAAACCCGAGAAACCTTTATTCCCTACTGTTGCATCATCATCTATTGATATCCCTATCGACAACATGGAAGAATACCAAGGAAATCTGGCTAGGATGAAGTCCGAGAGAGATGCGTGAAAGGAAAAGTATAATATGTTTGAATATGAGAATAGTTTCCTGACTCGACAGCTAAAGGAAAATGAGGATTTGCTATTTATTCAAGACGGCTGGTTCATTGATCATGATGAGAAACTTTGTCAAAAGGATGCACTACTCAAGAAATATGCTAGTGAAAGGAAGAGAAAGAAGGAAGATCCGGTAGGCGTTGCTCTTGTTCCTAATCCACAAAAGGAAATCGTCGATCGACTGGTAGCTGAGAAGAAAGAGATGGAAGACTTTTATAAAGAGAAGATCAGGAAGCTCCAGTTACAGTTGGCATTTGGTCCTTCATCCAATGATTCTGAGTGATCTTTAGTTCTTAGTTTTATTTTTATTACTGATGTCATTTTGTAAAACTCTGTATAAGGGCTTCATGTTCCAAAGTTGTCATTTATTGCTTTTTATTATTGGGTTGTTGTCCCAAAGTTTTAATTTATTTGTTTTGTTGTTCCAAAGTTGTAAGTTATAATTTACCGCTTTGATTAATGAAATGAGTTTTTGTTGTTCCAAATTCCTTTACTATTGATGTGTGCAAAATTATCAAAGTTCCTTGAAAAAACTATCGAAACAAACGATCATTTACATCGCATATCATGCATCATCCAACATTCTATTTCACATGTTTTCTAGAGTCTTATCCTTGTTTCTTTTTCCACTCTGATAGATTATCAAGTTGTCTCATCGGTACAACACCCGAGCCAATCGTCAGAGGAAGATGGAAGATCTGGAACAGGAAAACCACGAGCTTCGCGAGGAGGTTGCTACCCTTCATGTCGGAATGGAAAAGTTAATTGTGCTAGTGGAAAGCTTGATGGCGGCTCAGAATCAGCCATCGACTTCAGTTGCTAAGATTCAGACTTCAACTATTGTGGTTTCTGAGATTGTCACCGTTCCAAAATCTGTGACTCAAGTCAACTCTCCGCTTCAACATCAGATGCCAAAATGTTTTCCGTGGGGAATGCCTTATAACTTCATTCCAGAAGGGTATCAGCCTGCCGTACAATCCTTGGTTCAACCTACTGTGTCCTTTCCTCAACCGGAGACAACTACTATGCCGCCTGTAATTCCATCTGTGGCACCTTTCCCTTAACCAGTGATGACAATTTCCGCTCCCGTGGTTCATTCTATGCCATACCTGAATGAGCCTACTTATCATGCTGAGCCTGCTAAAAGTATGGGTCTTTTCGATAGAATGGAGGAATTTCAAGACCAGTTTCAAGAGATGCAGAGGGAGATCAGAGCGCTGAAAGGAAAAGATTTGTTTGGAAAGAATACTCATGATTTGTGTTTAGTTCCAAATGTAAAGATTCCAGCCAAATTCAAAGTGCCGGACTTTGAAAGGTATAAAGGTGACTCGTGTCCGCGGAGTCATTTAACTATGTATGTAATAAAGATGTCTACATATTCTGATGATCATAATTTGTTAATTCACTACTTTCAAGACAATTTGACTGGTGCTGCTCTAAAATGGTACATGGGTTTGGATAACACCCGGATCCGTAATTTCAACGATCTTAGTGAAGCTTTTGTTCGCCAGTATAAGTATAATGTCGACATGGCGCCGGACAGAGATCAACTCCGGGCGATGTCCCAGAAAGACAGAGAGTCCTTTAAAGAATATGCCCAGAGGTGGCGCGAGATTGCTGCTCAGATTTATCCCCCTCTTGAAGAGAAGGAGATGACAAAGATATTCATGAAGACTTTAGGTTCTTTTTATTATGAAAGAATGATTGCAAGCGCACCCAGTGATTTCACCGAGATGGTAAGATGGGCATGCGGTTGGAAGAAGGAATTCGTGAGGGACGTTTGGTTAAGGAAGGAAGTACATCTAGCAGTATCAAAAATTTTGGAAGTGTTTTCCCTAAAAGGAAAGAACAAGATGTCAGTGTAATTTTTCCTGGGAGACCAAGGGGAGGCTATTCACATGTTGCGGAAGTCACTCCGGTTGTCCGCCCAACAATGGTGACCCTAACTCATCAAACCCCACCAATTCAGCAACGACCATTTCAATAGCAGCCTCGACAACAGGCTTATCAATTTAATAACCAGAATTGCTCACCAAGGAAACCGCAATTTGATGCCATTCCCATGACTTACACTGAGTTGTTCCCTGCTCTGATAAGGAAAAACCTCATAACAACGAAGACTCCTCCTATCGCACCGAATAGTACTTCTCCGTGGTACAAGGCGGATCTGTTCTGTGAGTACCATCAACGGTCACCGGGGCACAACATTGAAAATTCCTTTGCTCTAAAGGAGGATGTGCATAGGTTGATTAAGAATGGTATCTTGTCTTTCAACGATGTTAACCCGAATGTTAGAGATAATCCTTTGCCTCGATATGAGTCAGCATCAGTGAATATGGTGGAAGGTTGTCCGAGAAAGTTTCGAGTTTTCCAAGTTGAACACATAAGAGATTCATTGATCAGGTTACATCAGAGCTTAAGAAGACTTGCCTTTTTTAAGCATCAGCATGATTATGATGTTTGTAAATTTTGTTCAAGAGAAATTGATTGCCCTATTGTGAAGGAGGATATTCAATAATTGTTAGACCAAAGGGTTATCACTATTACGCATGATAGAGATCCTTTATGAAGTGAATGTTATAATACCACCATTCAACTTGCCTGAACCAGTAGAGATCGTTTACGATAGTCAGACTGCACCTGTTACTCCTTTGATCATTTATCCACCTGGTCATGTGCCTTACAACTCAGACCAAGCTATACCGTATAAGTATAATGCCACAATGATTGAGAATGGGGTAGAAGTCCCTATGCCGACAATGCCATCTTTTGTTAACATCGCTGATGTGAGCCGAGTTATGAGAAGCGGGCGTATCTTTGCGGAAGTACCATTGAAGAGACCAGAAGTCCAAGTCAGGAGGCCCATACCGGCAGAAATTCCAGCGAGAAATGTTGAACCCAGGGTTGAGGTAGGCCGATCCAATGAACCTATCCCACACCCCGATGACGACGAGATCTTGAAGCTCATCAAGAGAAGTGAATATAAGATTGTGGACCAACTATTGCAAACTCCTTCCAAGATTTCTTTGCTTGCTTTACTAAGAGATTCTGGTGCCCATAGAGAAGCTTTGATGAAGGTCTTGGACCAGGCATTTGTAGATCATGATGTGACGGTTGACCAATTTGATGGAATTGTGGGAAATATTACTTCGTGTAACAATCTTGGTTTCGGTGATGAAGAGCTTCCGGAGGAGGGAAGGAACCATAATATGGCTTTGCATATCTCAATAAGTTGTGGAAATGATACTTTATCAAGTGTGCTAGTAGATACAGGTTCGTCGTTAAATGTAATGCCCAAAACTACATTATCTCGACTTTCATATCAAAGTGCTCCCATGAGACTTAGTGGGGTAATTGTCAAAGCGTTTGATGGTTCTAGGAAGTCTGTCATTGGTGAAGTGGATCTTCCTATAATAATTGGTCCTCATACCTTTCAGATCACTTTTCAAGGAATGGATATTCGTGCCGCCTACAATTGCCTATTGGGTCGTCCATGGATCCATGATGCAGGGGCAGTCACTTCCACGCTCCATCAGAGATTGAAGTTTGTAAGGAATGGAAAGCTGGTAATGATTGGTGGAGAGCAGGCTATGGTGGTAAGCCATTTGTCATCTTTCTCTTTTATTGATGCTGATGAGGATGTTGGAACCCAATTCTAAGCTCTATCTGTTGCTAATAATGAAGTGAAGAAGCAAGGGACATCTATTTCTTCTTTTGAGGATGCACGACGAGTGGTTGAGAGTGGTTCAGCTGAAGGTTGGGGCCAGGTGTTGACTTTGCCTGAGAACAAGTCTGGAGAAGGTCTTGGTTTTCATCCTGTGTCTACAAGAGTTAAGCAGGATATAGTTACCCGTCCGATACAAGAAGTTTTCCGAAGCGCAGGTTTTATCCATCCGACTCCGCCTGAAGTTGATGCTATAATAGGAGACGATTCTGAAGAGGACTTACCCGACTTTGTAACGCATGGAGTGGTTTGCCAGAACTGGATTGCTGTTGATATTCCTGTTGTGATGCACATTTCTGAGTAATGTTTTGTTTTATTTTTGAAAAAAAACTTTCGGTCTGGCCAAGGAGAAAAAGTATTTGTGTCGGGCTATGTTGAAAATAAATCATTTTTCTCTACCCAAGGCAAAAGAGAAGATGTCTGGGCTCTTTTGTTTCAAGTATTGCCAATCATGAATAAAAATGTTATTTTGTCCACTACTGTTTTATTTTTCACTTTTTCTGGAAAATGGTATTTAATTGGTAGTAATAGGAAAATATAATAACTTCTCTTTTTATATCTGTACAACATTCATATTAATCGATTTCTAAAATAAAGCATAATCATGTGTACAGATTAATCCATGACTTAACAATTGAAAACAATGATCCTATGCCCCCTCCCAACTTTGAATTCCCTGTGTTCAGAGCCGAGGAAGAAGATAGTGAAGAGATTCCTAATGAAATTTCCCGGTTACTTGAGCACGATGAAAAGACTATTTATTCTTTTGAAGAGCCTATAAAGATGATCAATTTGGGTAATGAAGAAGACAAAAAGGAAGTCAAGGTCGAAGCATTGCTTATCCCAGAAATCAAAGAGAAAATGTTGGAACTTCTCAGAGAATATGTTGATGTGTTTGCTTGGTCCTACCAAGACATGCCAGGTTTGGATAACAATATTATGGAGTATCGTTTGCCGTTGAGACCTGAATGTCCTCCGATTAAGCAGAAGTTGAGAAGGACTCGTCCCGATATGGCTGACAAGATCAAAGAAGAAGTTCAAAAACAAATTAATGCAGGTTTCCTTGTTACATCGGTTTATCCTTAATGGTTAGCCAATATAGTGCCTGTTGCTAAGAAGGATGGCAAAGTTCGGATGTGTGTAGACTATAGAGATCTGAATAGAGCTAGCCCAAAGGATGATTTTCCATTACCACACATTAACGTATTGGTCGACATCACTGCAAAGTTCAAAGTCTTTTCTTTCATGGATGGTTTCTCTGGTTATAATCAAACCAAGATGGCACCAGAAGATATGGAGAAGACAACTTTCATTACACCTTGGGGATCATTTTGTTATCGAGTAATGCCGTTTGGTTTGAAGAATTCTGGTGCAACGTACCAAAGGGCCATGACTGCTTTGTTCCATGACATGATGAATAAATAGATAGAATTTTATGTAGATGACATGATTGCCAAATCACAAACTGAAGAAGATCATTGGGAACATTTATTGAAGTTATTCCAGCGTTTGAGAAAGTATAAACTCCGTCTGAATCCCAACAAGTGCACTTTTGGTGTTCTTTCTGGAAGACTTCTGGGTTTCATCGTCAGTCAGAGAGGTATTGAGGTAGATCCTGATAAAATCAAAGCTATTCGGGAAATGCCCGCACCCAAGACGGAAAAACAAGTAAGAGGATTCCTTGGGAGACTGAACTATATTTCTAGATTTATATCTCATATGACTGCTACCTGTGGGCCGATTTTCAAGCTTCTCCGAAAGAACCAAGGATGTGTATGGATAAAAGATTGTCAGAAAGCTTTTGATAGCATCAAAGAATATCTACTGGAACCTCCCATATTGATTCCTCCAGTGGAAGGAAGACCTTTGATTATGTACCTGACTATATTGGAAGATTCCATGGGATGTGTACTTGGTCAACAAGATGAGACTGGAAGAAAGGAACATGCCATATAATACTTGAGTAAGAAATTCACAGACTGTGAGTCTCGATACTCATTGCTTGAGAAAACCTATTGTGCTTTAGCTTGGGCTACTCTCTGTCTGCGCCAATTATATGATTAACATTACCACTTGGTTGATCTCCAAAATGGATCCTATCAAATATATCTTTGAGAAGCCCGTCTTATCTGGAAAAATAGCCCGTTGGCAGATGTTGTTATCTGAATATGACATTGAGTATCACACTCTGAAAGCAATCAAAGGGAGTATTTTGGCCGATCATTTGGCTCACCAACCAATTGACGACTATAAATCCATAAAGTTTGACTTCCCAGATGAAGATGTTATGTACTTGAAAGCTAAAGATTGTGAAGAGCTGTTACCTGAAGGAGGACCTGATCCCGAATCCCGTTGGGGTTTGATATTTGACGGAGCTGTGAATTCTTATGGAAATGGAATTGGGGAAATCAACGTCACTCCCCGAGGTACTCATATCTCGTTCACGGCGAGATTGGAGTTTGACTGTACGAACAACATGGCTGAATATGAGGCATGTATTATGGGTCTCGAAAAAGCATTGGATCTAAGGATTAAGATTCTTGATATTTACGGAGACTCGGCATTGGTAATTAATCAAATCAAAGGAGAATGGGAGACTCGTCATCCTGGTTTGATCCCTTACAAAGATTATTCTAGAAGATTGTTAACTTTCTTCAACAAAGTGGAATTACATCACATCCCTAGAGATGAAAACCAAATGGCTGATGCTTTAGCTACTTTGTCTTCAATGTTCCAAGTGAATGATTGGAACGATGTGCCTATAATCAGAGTTATGCGCCTCGACAGACCTGCTCATGTGTTCTCAGTAGAAGAGGTCACCGACGACAAACCTTGGTTCTATGACATTAAATGTGTTCTTCAAACTGAAGAGTACCCGCCTGGGGCATCCAATAAAGATAGGAAGACGTTGAGGAGATTGGCAACTAGTTTCTTCCTCAATGAAGAAGTATTATATAAGAGGAATTACGACATGGTCCTACTCAGATGCATAGACAGACATGAAGCAGACATGCTGATGCAAGAAGTACACGAAGGATCCTTTGGCACTCATGCCAACGGACATGCAATGGCTAAAAAGATGTTGAGAGCTGGTTACTATTGGATGACGATGGAATCTAATTGCTGCAAATATGTGAAGAAATGTCATAAATGCCAAATTTATGCGGACAAGATACATGTGCCGCCGACCCTCCTCAATGTTATCTCTTCACCTTGGCCTTTCTCTATGTGGGGCATTGATATGATTGGAATGATTGAACCCAAAGCTTCAAATGGTCATCGTTTCATCTTGGTAGCGATCGATTATTTTACTAAATGGGTGGAAGCAGCATCTTATGCTAATTTAACCAGACATGTGGTAGTCAGATTTATCAAGAATCAGATCATTTATTGATACGACATCCCGAGCAAGGTCATCACTGATAATGGCTCGAATTTGAATAACAAGATGATAAAGGAGCTTTGTGAAGAGTTCAAGATCGAACATCATAATTCTTCTCCCTACAGGCCAAAGATGAATGGGGTTGTTGAAGCTGCTAATAAGAACATCAAAAAGATTGTCCAGAAGATGGTGGTAACTTATAAAGATTTGCATGAAATGCTTCCGCTTGCTTTACATGAATACCGTACTTCAGTTCGAACTTCAACAGGTGCAACCTGTTGGCTCCTAAATTCGACACCCTTGTTTTTATTAATATCAGCCATTAAACCTGAAGGATGTTTTCGACCAGCTGGGTCCGTCGAAATGCCCATCGGAAGATGGCAATGTACTTAGAGGATTTCTTCCGAGGGAGAATTTGGTTGCCTTCGACTTCGAAGGTGTTTCTCGTCGAAGGTGTTTCTCGTCGAAGATGCTTCTCGATGAAGGTGTTCGATTGTTCAGGGTGGAACGGTTTGAAATTCAAGCGTTTGGAGGGAAAACGGTTCCCAGCGGTTACCAAGTGCAACGTGCAAAGATCTGGAGCGTCGAACGCTGAGAGCATGCCAAGTGGAGTCATCTCGAAGCAGTGTAACTGCCCGACGGTTACTTGGGATGTTTTAGTATAAATAGTAGTAGTTCACGCAGTTTTTCGCGTGTGTTCACAATTATATACAAAGTCACTAATATAGATTCGAGTACCCAGCGTGTGAGAAAGAATTGTTGAGAATGTATGTGTGAAACACCACTTTTATTAATCAAAGTCATTTATTTTCCAGAAGCTTTACTTGCTTTCTTCTTTACTTTTCTTGTCGAAGCCTTTTATTTCAAGCCTTCCTTTATTTTATCAAGCCCATTTCTTCATGCAATTTACTTAAAGCCTCTTTATTTTCTTGTCATTTAACCATTATCCAACTTAATCAAAACCCCAAAATCAACCATGTCTTAGGATCAATCTGATCGATCCTGCGAGTAACCAAATAAGTAACCATTTGGAAGATCAGCGGTTGTTTACCAATAACCACGGTAAACAAATTGGCACACCCGGTGGGACTGTGTGTTGATTTTTGAAGTTTAACCTGTTTAAACATAATCTCATCTTTTTCGAGGAGTGTTGTATGTTATTGAGAAGTGGTAGAATATACACTAACGATACCAATACTGCCAGAAGAAGAGAAGAGATGGCGAATCCGCCAAACAATAACGAAATCCCACAAACGAATATGGGAGCAACGGTTATCCCGACCGTAAGTGAAGTGATAACCGCTGGTTCAACACCAGCAGTAACGATCACAACAACGGGGCCATTACCTCCGTTCACAGGCCCCAGAGTGCCTTTGGGAACTCCCCCACCAAGGGGAAATTTAGGCACAAGGCCTTATGTTCCCCCAGGATTTATGACAGGCGGTCATAATCGAGAACCACTCTATGGCATGCCAACTTCTGACTTGGCTAGCCTGACGAACGCTGCGTCCACTTTTTCAGACCCTTTAGTGAGTGCCTCTTCGCCACTCCAAGGTTCTGGAGTAGGTATGGCGAACAGAAATAGGACCCAACTCTTAGGAGGAACGTCCCAAGTAGCACATGGCCTTACAAATGCCTCGACAACAGTCTTGAGGCAACAAATGGACGAAAGCAACCATGATATGGTTCAAATGTTGGCACAAACTTTAAGTACAGTGCTGAACCCTCTAATACAAAACACTACCCAATCGAATCAGCAGATGACAGCGCAAATGACGCGTTTGGCTGATTTCTTTGGAGTACCCCAACCTATTCGACAGCCCCAAAGGACGTAAATAAGGGGAAACCAGGGTGTATTCTTAGAGGAAGAAACCACTATCAACCAAGTCCAACAGCCTGTCGAAGAAAACCTTAGGGCACGATTGGAGCAACCTGTCGAAGAACCTAGGGTAATAACCCCAGAGGTAAGGTTAGTTAACAGAAACCAAAATGCTGACGAAGTAGTTCAGCATATCCAATACCAAAACATGGGTTTGGAAAATAATCTGGCAACCATGATCGAAAGGATCATGACTCAAAATGGGATGAACATGGGCTTTCGAAGGCCCAACTTTACATCCCCGCTGTCAGAGTACGTGTTACAAACAGACTTACCTCCTAGATGTAAAGTCCCTAAATTCACTAAGTTCTCTGGGGACACGACAGAATCTACTGTCGAACATGTGGCGAGATACTTGATCGAAGCAGGAGATATTTCAAACAACGAAAACCTGAGGATTAAGTACTTCCCAAGTTCTTTAACAAAGAACGCTTTTACTTGGTTTACAACTCTTCCCCCCAATTCGATCCATCATTGGACCCAGTTGGAAAGATTGTTCCATGAGCAATTCTACATGGGGAAAACCAAGATAAGCCTGAAAGAATTGGCCAGTGTAAAGAGACGTTTCACTGAACCTATAGACGAATATCTAAATAGGTTTAGGTTGCTCAAAGCAAGATGTTTTACACAAGTGCCAGAACACGAGTTAGTCGAAATAGCCGCAGGCGGTTTAGATTATTCCATTAGGAAGAAGTTAGACACTCAATACCTGAGAGACATGGCGCAATTGGCCGATAGAGTTCGACAGGTAGAACGCCTCAAAGATGAAAAAGCAAAGGCAACGAAGACTCATAAGAGAGAGAGGATAGCGTATGTTGAGATGGATGACGAAGATCCAGAATCCTTCGACGAAACTATAACTGTCGAAGAAGGAGAAGTCGATTTAGCGGAACTAAAACAAGGGCCACCATACTCTTGCAAACTGTTAGTCCCCTCAAGTGCGAAAAATCCCACTGGTCCAGAAAGGACCAACGATAGGTTCCCCAAAAAGACTTATAGTTTTGATATTACAAAATGTGATGAGATCTTTGACTTGCTTGTAAAAGATGGCCAAATGATAGTACCCCCAGGGGTAAAAGTGCCTCCTCTTGATCAAAGAAAGAAGAGAGGCTTTTGTAAATATCATAATTTTCTGGGCCATAAAACGTCTCAATGTTTTCTTTTCAGGAATCTTGTGCAAGACGCTATCGAAGAAGGGAGGTTGAAGTTTGCATACAAGACCCCCATGGCTGTGGACTCTAATCCGTTGCAGGCAGAAGCCCACTATGCTGAACCTTCAGAGGTGAACGTGATCGAGGCATCCAGAAGCCAGTCGAAGAGGCCAGGAATCACAATGGTCGAAGTCTCAAAGGACCATGTCAACATGCCAATCTTTGGCAGTTTTTCTGGGAATTTATCCAGAAAGACAATTGAAGCGGTTCAGAAAGCGGTCGAAAGCCCAAAGCTGGAGACAGTTGGAGCCCAAAAATCTGGAACAAAAACCAGTTCTCACTTGGCCGCAGTTCAAGGCCAGACAGAGGACTTGGCGATTCAAATGAAGCAGTTGACTCTTGCCAATAAAGATACCATGAATGTCAACATGGTCGAAGTCTCTGAACCAAAAGCATCAAAGGAGGCCATGAGGCAAGAACAAGCTAACAAGACTGCTTTCCATCGGGAAAATGAAAATCTGGCAGATTTCCTGCAAAGATGCCAGAAAAAGAAGTCAGAAGTGATGCTGTGTCCAAGATGCAGTTCGATCTTTGACAAAAAAGCTGCTGAACATATTCAAGGCGTAAGAGCAGCAAATAAGAGAAGGGAAAATGTTGATCTTCGACATGATCCCAGAAGAGCCTCCCAAAGAGTTTCAAACCAAGAAAAGAGGCCATTGACTTTCAGGCCTCCAACTAATGTGCCAGTAGATACATGGTACAAAACATCTGGTCGAAAGAGGCCAAGCAAGGAAAGATGGCACTCTTTCGATGTGCCAAGAGGTTCATCTTTAACGCAAAAGAAAGAGCCTCAGGTTGCTGCCCCTAAAGTTACACAGGTGTCAAGCAACTACAAAGGGAAAAATCCCATGTCTCGATCTCAATGGAGGAGATACCAGAGGCGACGAAAAGCTGAGAGGGAGGCTGCTAATGAACCAAAGGCAGAAACCAGTTCAAATGTTCCTCTAAGGAAGCAAAGGAAACCTCTGGAAAAAGAGCCAGTAACCAACAGGCTAGTTTGGCCTAACCAAGGTGAAGTTGATGACGAAGATGGTTCTGAGTCTGATGACACTTTGGACATCATGGTGAATATAGTCTCAGTGCTACCCAGAGAGTTCAACCGACAGGTGGAGGTCGAAACAAGTGATTGGGAAGTGGAGCAAGAAATGGCCAAACATAGGCCAGTGTGCTATTTCGTCATGGATAATGGCACTACTGAGGAGAAAAATGGGTTCTTAGAACCACCTACAGAGGCGATGAAAAATCACCTCAAGCCTTTATTTATAAGGGCTAAACTCGAAGAAACCACAGTGAATAAAATCTTGGTGGATTGTGGGGCAACCATCAACATTATTCCTCACTTTATGCTAAGGAAAATAGGCAAAAGTGATGAGGACATCAAGCCTCACAACATGGTCCTGTCGAACTATGAAGGCGGCATAGGGACCACTATGGGAGTGATCCAACTGGATATCAAGGTGGGATCTATCCTTCGACCAACGATGTTTATGGTCATATCGGCCAAACCTAACTATAATCTTTTGTTGGGCCGTGAATGGATTCATGGTGTTGGAGTTGTACCATCATCAATGCACCAGAGGTTGCTGCTATGGCGTCCTGATGGGATGGTCGAAAACATAGAAGCGGATCAAAGCTATTACCTGGGCGAAGTGAATCACCTAGGGCTGGCAGACTTCGACAAGAATTTGGCTCACATAGGGCCATGTCCAACACCTGACTTCGACTTGGCGCCAGCGCCAAATACTTTTTGTTCCCTATACCTGCACCCTGAGCATGGTTTTCAATGGGACAGAGAAGACTTGTCCCACATAGACTTCAGTGGGTTAACTGACATCCAACCAACTGGTTGGGGAAGTGAATTCAGTGATAATGACTGAGTCACAATCATTGAAGCGAATTTCGGCTTACGTAGCCGAAACAAAGATGATAACGGCTCTCGAAGCCGAAGTAAAGTACATGGCCACACAGGTCAATGATCAACAGTTATCTGCTGCAGGTCCTGGAAAGGATTTCGATCCAGAACCTCCTGATATCATGCCAGAAGGAATGCAGGAACAGAGGCTCGACGCCATCTATGACGATGAGCCTTTGGGCTTCGAAAAGGACCCCTTGGCGAACAACATCAAAATGTTAGCGCAAGATCCTTTAGAAGAAATCAACTTAGGCGAAGGGTCAGAGAAAAAGCCAACTTACATCAGCGCAAAAATTGACCCAGAACTTAAGATGGAAGTAATCCAATTGTTGAAAGAGTTCAAGGACTGTTTTGCATGGGATTACAACGAAATGCCTGGTCTCGACAGAGGATTGGTAGAACTTCAGTTGCCAATCAAACCTGGGAAGAAGCCAATCAAGCAAAGCCCAAGACGCTTCGCTCCAGAAATACTGTCGAAGATCAAAACGGAAGTCGAAAGACTGCTGAAGTGCAAATTCATACGCGTTACGAGGTATGTCGAATGGATTGCAAACATTGTGCCAGTAATTAAGAAAAATGGTACATTGAGGGTGTGCATAGATTTCAGAGATTTGAATGCTGCTACACCCAAAGATGAATATCCTATGCCTGTGGCGGAAATGCTAGTCGATTCTGCCGCTGGCTATGAATACCTGAGTATGCTCGATGGTTATTCAGGATATAATCAAATATTCATTGCTGAAGAGGATGTGTCGAAAACAGCTTTTCGATGCCCTGGGGCTCTAGGCACTTACGAATGGGTAGTGATGCCTTTTGGCCTAAAGAACGCTGGGGCAACATACCAGCGAGCAATGAATTCTATCTTCCATGATTTTATTAACACTTTTATGCAAGTATATATTAATGACATTGTTATAAAATATGTTTCCAGGAAGAATCATATTGACCACCTTCGACAATCATTCGAAATAATGAGAGAACATGGTCTGAAGATGAACCCTTTGAAGTGTGCATTCTGTGTGAAAGCTGGGGATTTCTTGGGCTTCGTTGTCCACAAGAAAGGAATCGAAATCAACCAGAACAAGACGAAGGCTATTCTGGAAGCGAAAGCGCCATCGAATAAGAAGGAACTGCAATCTCTGTTAGGAAAGATAAATTTCTTAAGGAGATTCATATCTAACCTAAGTGGGAAAGCTCAAGCCTTTTCACCCTTACTTAGACTGAATAAAGAGGGATTCGAATGGGGGCAAGAGCAACAAGAAGCCTTCGACAAAATCAAAGGGTACCTCACCAAGCCACCTATTTTGGTGCCTCCTTGTAGCAATAGGAGTATGAGATTGTACATAGCTGCATCCGACAAAACTTTGGGAAGCATGTTAGCCCAAGAGGATGAGAATGGAGTCGAAAGACCCATTTACTATCTTAGTAGAGTTTTGAACGATGCAGAAACTAGATATAGCGAAGTTGAAAAATTGTGTCTATGTCTGTATTTCTCTTTTACAAAACTCAAGCAATATATAAAACCAGTTGATGTGTATGTTTCGTCTCATTTTGATGTTTTCAAGTACACGTTGTCGAAACCCATCTTGCACAGTCGAATTGGCAAGTGGGCACTAGCATTAACTGAATACTCCTTGACCTTTATGCCTCTTAAGGCAGTGAAAGGACAAGTGGTTGCAGACTTTATAGTCGACCACTCAATTCAAGTTGAGAATATTAATTATGTGGAGAAAGAACCTTGGAAATTCTACTTCGATGGTTCCAGCCATAAAGATGGAACAGGAGTAGGAGTCTTGATTATCTCTCCAGAAAAAATTCCAACAACATTCAAGTACAAGATATCAGGTTCTTGTTCGAACAATGAGGCTGAGTATGAAGCTCTAATTACTGGCCTTGAGATATTGTTGGAATTGGGGGCAACTCGAGTCGAAATAATGGGAGACTCAGAGTTAGTCATTAAGCAAGTCACAAAAGAATATAAATGCATAAGAGAAAATCTCATTATGTACTTCGTGATAGCAAATCGTTTATTGAAAAAATTTGAAATGGTCAATATTCGACACATACCCATATTGGAAAATCAAATAGCCAACGACTTGGCACAAATTGCATCTGGGTACAAGGTTTCAAAAACGAGATTACAAAGAGCAATCGAAGTTCGAGAAAAGATAAAAGCAACTTGTCTATCACCAACAGACTTGGAATCGACAAGACTAGGATATGCTGATCAAAGTAACTTCGAAATTTCGTTCATAGATAATTTGTCAGAGCAAGATTGGAGGAAGCCCATTGTGGATTATCTTCAAAATCCAGTAGCTTTGACAGAACGAAAAACAAAGTACAGGGCGTTGAGTTACGTACTCATGGGTAATGAGTTATTTAAAAAGACGCCTGAAGGGGTATTGCTAAAATGCTTAAATGAAACTGAGGCATACATAGCCCTTTCGACTATGCACACTGGAGCATGTGGGGCTCACCAAGTAGGCCATAAGATGAAATGGTTGTTGTTTCGACAAGGACTATACTGGCCCACCATGTTGAAAGATTGTGTCGAGTTCGCTAAAGGTTGCCAAGAATGTCAAGTCCATACAGGCATCCAACATGTACCAGCAAGCGAACTTCACTCGATAGTGAAACCTTGGCCTTTTAGAGGATGGGCGTTGGACCTCATTGGAGAGATTCGACCAGCATCATCAAAGAGCCAGAAGTATATATTGGTAGGCATTGATTATTTTACTAAGTGGATCGAAGCTATCCCTTTAGTCAATGTAGACCAAGAAAATGTCATTGAATTTATTCAAAAGAACATTATCTTTAGATATGGAATCCCTGAGACTATAACTACTGATCAAGGATCAGTTTTCACCGGTCGAAAGATGCAGGAATTCGCTCAGGAAACGGGCTTTAAACTCCTAACATCAACGCCTTATTATGCACAGGAAAATGGTCAAGTTGAAGCAGCGAACAAAGTAGTGATTGGCTTGATAAAAAAGCATGTTGGGAAGAAGCCAAAAAATTGGCATAAGACGTTAGACCAGATCTTGTGGGCCTGTCGAACGTCCCCAAAAGAAGCCATAGGTACAACACCATATAGGCTAACTTTTGGCCATGACGCAGTGTTACCAGCGGAAATTTGTCTTCAATCTGCAAGGGTTCAGAGACATTATGATATTCCCTCTGAAATTTATTGGGATATGATGTTAGACGAACTAGTAGATTTAGATGAAGAAAGATTGCGCGCTCTTGACCTACTAAGGCTTCAGAAGAAAAGAGTAGAAGACTCTTATAATAAAAAGGTGAAACCTAAGGCATTTTCTCCTGGAGAATTAGTTTGGAAGGTGATTCTTCCCATGGATCGAAGGGATCAAAGCATGGGAAAATGGTCACCCAAATGGGAAGGACCATTCAGAATTATCTAGACTTTTTCTGGTGGAGCTTATGAAGTCGAAGAGTTAGGTGAAGATAAAAGGCTCTTGAGAGTAAATGGTAAATATTTGAAAAAGTATAAACCTATACTCCAAGAGATAAAAATAAATAACAAGTAACGACTAAATTAACCATAAATAAGCCAAAATGGAAAGTTTTTATAAATTAGCCAAAATGGCAATATTGTCGAATACATACTACAATATATGGTTAAAGGGATGAATCAATCAGAAGGGGATGGAATCCTTGAGTCGAAGGTATTTAGTTTGCTGCAACTCCAATCTTTTGTTGCACAAGGCATTCACCTGGGCAAGCTTGGCAATTTGATCGTCGAAGGCTTGAGCTTTCTCAGCAAATTCTAGGCCTTGTGTGATTTCAGCTTGACTTTCGGTGTCTGGAACAGTCGAGAGAAGTTCCTCCTTGCGCTTAGTATTGGCATTCATCTTAGCCTCTAGTTCTTCGATTTGCGCCTTTATGGAAGCATTCTCTCGATCTATGGCATCAACTTCTTCTTGTTTAGATGCTTTTTGCTTCGACAACTCCGCAATTCGAGAAGTTGTCTCTGCTACAGCAGTCCATGCAGAAGAGCTTTTGCCATATAACACTTCAAGATGGCTATTAAAGCCCCTTTGTCGCCGATAATCTGCTGAGACTTGATCAATAATGGAGTGTAACTCCATGATAAAGCCTGAAACCTCCGGAGGCACAGCTAGCAAGTCTACGGCATTCAAAACAGCCCCCAAATAAGATGGAGCAGTAGGGTCCCCCTCCAAAGCTTTCATCAAATCCTTCTTGAAGAACTGAGCCTTAACCTTCGTCAAAGCCTCATCGAGAGGAGAAGTTTCAGTGGACTTCCCCGACAGAGTAGAAGCCTCTTGACTAATATCAGACGAACTTCCCTTGCTTTCGATGATGGCATTCAGATAGCCAACAGGATCAGTTTGCTTCAAGCGTTCTAAGTCTTCTTTCGACCTATGCTTTGTTGAGGTGACAACCTTTGCAACAGCGTTGTCTTGGGGTTGAGGTTGTTGAGTAGCATTTGCCTCGACTTGACTCTCTTCGACTTGGACTTCGGCAGTACCAGCGTCATCATGATCCCCTTCGCCAGCGTCACCTTGATCCTCTTCGCCAGCGTCGCCGTGGTCCCCTTCGTCACGATGTTCTTCCGACAGATCAACCACCTGAATCTCTTTTGGTTGTTGCTCTTCTGTTTGTGGATCTTCTATTGGTTGTTCTGCTGTCTCAGCATTGGCTTCATTTGTTTCAGTATTGGCTTCATCGTTCGCCAAGTCTTTCTCTTGTGGCCTACTGAGTTCAGCAGAGTCCAATGTTTCAGAAGTCCTTGGCGCTGAGCTTTCAGTGGTTTCCTGGAAAAAAGAAGAAGAAAAATCTTCTAAGTTAGAAAGAGACATAATCGAACGTGGGTATCGACACCTGAGTTAAAGAGGGATCAAAGAGATTACCTGCAAAGGAGCTTCATCCCCAGGGCTGGAATTGTCGCTTTCGACAGGTTTATTGAGAAGAACATTTAGTTCCTCCTCCGTTGGCTCTTCAATAATTACTGGAGGTGGCCTGGGCTTTCTCCCAGCAACCTTTATTCTGATTGTTCGAGTCTCAGGAAGAGGAACGTCCTTCTTCAGCTTTCGCCTTTTAAGAGGAGCAGGGGGAGAATCGTCTTCTTCGTCACTCCCAGATTCGACCGTCAGTGCTGGTCGTTTCTTGGGTGAAGGTGCCTAAAAAACCAATTGGAGTTCGATTTAGAAGCTGCATCGAAAGTCAGAATGTTAAAGCCAGAAGAAAATAATAAAAGTCTGGTTACCGATGCAGAAGGCTTTTTCGAAGGGCCTTCCCCCTGTTGGTTTGTTGTGGTCTTCGCGGGCGCTATAGTTTTCGCCGGTGGTGGAGGTTTTGTTAAGGGACCTCCTCCCTGATGGCCTTCTGCAGCCTTTTTGGCTGCAGGCTTTCGAACAACTGAAAGTAGACAAAATAATTAGCAGGCTACCAGTCGAAAGGGAAAGACAAAGTAATTTGGAAGGATGAACTTACATTTCTTTATTTTGTCCAAGACAAGAACAAAAGATTTCTGAAGTTCGTCCACGAAGTCCTTCTCGTCGAAAAACTCCTCAGTGTAGTAACTTTTCCACCACTCCTCGAAGGATGGTGAGCAGAGAAAGTTAAGCTGATAGTCAAACAACGAAAGGACTGTTCGACCAGCATACCTGCCGATATGCTTAGTGGCAGCGTCTTCAGTGTAGTCGTTGCAAAAGTATAACATAGACTTCTCCCTGGGAAAAATTGGAGAAGGAAGTGTTTGAATAATACCAAACTGGCGAGACACCAAGTTTGGTTGATACGCGATTAGACTCAAGTGAGTCTTGGAGCTCTTGAATCGCAGGGGCATTATTCTTGGTGTGAGAAATGCTTCCCACACTGTTGTATGTTCTTCGACCTGAGGACCACTTGACGACTTAGGATGTGGCCTCGTGAACCACTCTGGACCAACCTTTCGTCGAGCAAAGGGAGCCATGGTCGAAGCAAACTCTTTCCTTTTTACAAACGTCAAGACGAAGTTTGTAAAAGTTTGTTGAAGCTCCAGCTCATCTTCTGTTGGGGTCAGCAGAGCCAATCTGGTGCCTTCGATGCACCTATTTACTATTTCCGGAGCCTGCTCATTTATTTGAGTCTTATGAGGTAAGAAAGACTCGAAGGTGGCATTGAGCCACAACTGAAGCAGCCAAAAAGGTCCAGCAAGTAGCAGACTGGCTCTGTTCTCGATGATCTTCAAAAGAGTCGCTCCGTTGCTAATCGACTCGTACAGATTCGCCAAAATCAATTCTGCCAAACAGATATTTTGGCCATGGTGGATTTGGGTGGCGAGAGTGACCATCTTCTTGGTCACCTGTAAAGACTTGGTGCAAAACACAAAGCGTGACAGCCATAAGGCTAGAAACGCGATATGCTCTACATCCGACACAGCGTCCGTCGACTTATCGTGGTAGTGATTGATGTAGGTGGTGTAGGTTGGTTTTGTGGCAGAGAATCCAATCTGATCCTCCGACATTTCCTCTGGGTCGAAATAGTCCCCAGTGGGTCGAAGGCCAGTGATGGCGGCCACGTCGAAGAGCGTGGGAGTCAGCATTCCACAGGGAAGATGGAAGGTGAAATGGGTATAATCCCAGAAGAGTAAGGAAGCTATCAACATTTCTGGGGAATAGTTAAGACCCGTCTTCGACAACATAACCAGGTCGAGTATCCCCATGTCTTTCCAGATCGAAGCCTAGCATTTCTCCATTTTTTCCAGCCAAGCACTATAGTCAGGAGTGAGGCTAGGGCTAGACCTGAAAGCCCTAACACCTCTATTGAAGAAACGAAGGTCGATTTTCTCCTTAGCAGGATCTTCATTATCCTCTGCATCTTTCTTAGAGCATCCAACCGGTTTGAGTTTTTCAAGTACCGGAAAGTAGCTTTTGATCTTCATGGCTTCAGCAATGCTTGGGTATAGTGGGCCAGACATGGCAAAGATTTGGTTGGAGTATCCAACCGGAATCATGAGTTGGCGTGAATAAGCATCACGTACAGCAATGTCTAAGGGCTCAGGGACCCTTCATTGGCCCGTGGGAGTAACTACGGGAGCAGTGGAGAAAATCCTGGGTTTAACATTTCCAGAGGGGATGTTAGCGCTAGGAGCGGTGGAAAAACCAGACGCCATTGTTGATACTAAGGTTGAAGATGAAGTGAAGAACAGGTGGTTTGCAAAGTTTGCAAGAGTTTGTATGCAATAAGGAATATCTGAAGGCAAGGTAGCGTGAAAAAGTCCCACAATGGGTACTTGGCGCTATTTATAGTAGTTGGGGAAATCCCCAAATTCGAGGACATTTAATACCATTTAATGTTGCAGAAGGTAGTGTGACACGTGGCGTCTCCCTGTTGATGTAGCCGTTCTGCAGAAATGAAAGGGTGCAGCGTGCACCCTCGTTTTTGGGAATTGTCATGATGACAATTTGTGAAAAGACGTTTGGCACGCTGCACGCCGTACTGAAGAGACGTCTTAGGTACGGATGAAATGATGGCTTTTCCTTGGGATTGTCGGTGGTTGGTAGAAGACAAAAAAGTGCACAATTTAATTTGTGACTAAGAATGAAAAGACAGGTGTCGAATGGCATTTCAAAGAATGCCTTTTTTCTTTCAGAGTCGAAATAAGGCATTCTTGGGGGGAAATTTGTTGGCTCCTAAATTCGACACCCTCGTTTTTATTAATATCAGCCATTAAAGCTGAAGGATGTTTTCGACCAGCTGGGTCCGTCGAAATGCCCATCGGAAGATGGCAATGTACTTAGAGGATTTCTTCCGAGGGAGAATTTGGTTGCCTTCGACTTCGAAGGTGTTTCTCGTCGAAGGTGTTTCTCGTCGAAGATGCTTCTCGACGAAGGTGTTCGATTGTTCAGGGTGGAACGGTTTGAAATTCAAGCGTTTGGAGGGAAAACGGTTCCCAGCGGTTACCAAGTGCAACGTGCAAAGATCTGGAGCGTCGAACACTGAGAGCGTGCTAAGTGGAGTCATCTCGAAGAAGTGTAACATCCCGATGGTTACTTGGGATGTTTTAGTATAAATAGTAGTAGTTCACGCAGTTTTTCGCGTGTGTTCACAATTATATACAAAGTCACTCATATAGATTCGAGTACCCAGCGTGTGAGAAAGAATTGTTGAGAATGTATGTGTGAAACACCACTTTTATTAATCAAAGTCATTTATTTTCCAGAAGCTTTACTTGCTTTCTTCTTTACTTTTCTTGTCGAAGCCTTTTATTTCAAGCCTTCCTTTATTTTATCAAGCCCATTTCTTCATGCAATTTACTTAAAGCCTCTTTATTTTCTTGTCATTTAACCATTATCCAACTTAATCAAAACCCCAAAATCAACCATGTCTTAGGATCAATCTGATCGATCCTGCGAGTAACCAAATAAGTAACCATTTGGAAGATCAGCGGTTGTTTACCAATAACCACGGTAAACACAACCCCATTTTCCCTCGTTTATGGCATGGAAGCAGTACTCCTCGTGGAGGTTGAGATCCCGTCTATGAGAGTTTTGATGGAAGCTAAACTTTCTGAGGCTGAATGGTGTCAAAGTAGGTACGATCAGTTGAATTTAATTGAGGAAAAGAGATTGACAGTGTTGTGTCACAGTCAACTATATCAGTAGAGAATGAAGAAGGCTTTTGATAAGAAGGTTCGACCACGCGAGTTCAGAGAAGGTGACCTCGTGCTCAAGAAGATATTATCTTTCCAACCTGATTCTAGGGGCAAGTGGGCTCCGAATCGTATGTCGTTAAGAAAGTTTTCTCTGGAGGTGCCATAATTCTCACAAATATGGACGGTGAAGAGCCCCCGCGCTCTGTGAACGCCGATGCAGTCAAGAAGTATTACGCCTAGGTTTGAGTTGACAGTTTTCTAAGTTGAAAACCCGAAGGGGCGGCTTAGGAAGGCTTTTGGTCAGACCAGTCTTGGCGTTCGAGCATCATCTCAGAATTCGAAGTTGTTAGGGAGAATAGTGATCATTGTTTTTGTGTAACCTTTTTCTTTCATGTACTATTTCCTAAAAAAATTTGTAAACCATTGGAGTCGCATTATTAGCGAACTACCATCTTATTAATGGAATTTGAGTATTTATCTTTTTGGGGGCAAAATTTTAATTTTCGGAAATATTTGAAACAGAGTTATTTAAAGTATTCTTATTTTAAAAATGTGTCGAGAATACTGAAAGGAATATTAACAGTTGTTCCGAGGACGGTCAAGACATGAAATGAAAAATAATACAGTAATTCATCCTTGCATGATGAACATGTTTTCTTTCAAAATCTTCATGAGGTGTTGGTTGTGTAAACTTGCGTTTCTAGTGGTACTAAGCTTGGTGACTCTCCGGCAATTCCGGTTAAGCTTTGTTTTTATTTGAGCAGATTTCTAAAGTGTGGTACGTTTTGTATCATGTCAGTGGTCTATTGGTGATTAGAAGATTGGATTTGAATACTTTTCTCCCCAAAAGATTTGAGCCTTGTAGCGTGATACGCTCTGACGTTGCTTTTTGGTTCCAGTTCCAATTATTTTCCGTCTCTTTAAAATTGACCGAGTATCTTTTATTTCGTGATATCTTATCATCTTCAAGATATTCCATCTATCTGTTTTGTCAGCATAACATTCATTTACTCATTTACACTTACATCACGCATGCATATTCACATTTGTCGTTTATTTTTGGGTCGAATACCTTGTTTATGTTTATTCAGACAGTGTACCTGCTCTTTCCAAGTAGAATGTTAACTTAGGCAGAAAATGTGCTTCCTTTCTAAATTCCCCAACTGAGCTAACCCTCGTGGATAAATTTTTGATTTAGCCTTCCTTGTCCATTTCTGGATAGGATGAATCCCCAATTGAGTTATTTTCTCATTGGGCGGAGTCTTGTTTGACTGTCTTCTCTCTGGTTTATTCCTGGAGGGAGTTTTTGTCTCTTGCATAGGCTATCTCGTGGTTTTCTCCAAGCTAAACAACCTAGATGAATGGTGCATTTATTTTGCGCATTTAAGTATTTGATCTCCTCAAGAAGGATCTATTCATGGTTCCCTTTGAAGAAGATTTTATTCTCTGGCAGTGTTATCGCAACTTTCTTCTGAAATATTCTTCGGAAAACGACAAGCGGCGGTCTCTTCATGAGAAACTTGTGCGTTATTATTTTTGGAAAACGGCAAGCTGCGGTCTCTTCATGAGAACTTGTGCGTTATTATTCTTCGGAAAACGGAAAGCGGCGGTCTCTTCATGAGCAACTTGTGCGTTATTATATTTTTGGAAAACGGCAAGCGGCGGTCTCTTCATGAGCAACTTGTGCATTATTATATTTTTGGAAAACGGCAAGCGGCGGTCTCTTCATGAGCAACTTGTGTGTTATTAATATTTTTGGAAGACAGCAAGTGGCGGCTTCTTTATTTGAGCAGCTTGTATGTTATAGTATTTTTTGGAAGACAGCAAGTGGCAGCTTCTTTATTTGAGCAGCTTGTATGTCATAGTATTTTTGGAAGACATCAAGTGGCGACTTCTTTATTTGAGCAGCTTGTATGTTATAGTATTTTTTGGAAGACAGCAAGTGGCAGCTTCTTTATTTGAGCAGCTTGTATGTCATAGTATTTTTGGAAGACAGCAAGTGGCGGCTTCTTTATTTGAGCAGCTTGTATGTTATAGACATTTTTGGAAGACAGCAAGTTGCAGCTTCTTTATTTGAGCAGCTTGTATGTTATAGACATCATTTGAAGACAACAAGTGGCGGCTTCTTTATTTGAGCAACTTGTGTACCTACAACCATATTATTATTTCAGCATTAATTGGTATCCCTCTGGAAAAATCTCGCAGAGAGGTTTGTTATGAAATCTCTACCTTCAGAAGTCGGTAGTTCATCATCAGTAAAAAGTTAATATATCTTTTGTCTATCTTTGACCTTGAGTTGTGAACTCACCGTTATTTTGGGTCAATAATCTGTTTTTGTGGCCTATGCAGGACGTCTTCTTTGTTAGGGTCAGAGGTCGTATTCTCTCAATTTTTTTTATTCGCCATCAAGAGTCTATCATTCCAAGTCGATGACTCATTTCCCCAGTAGTGTATAATATATTGTTCCTGTGGTTTGTTGGTGTTTGGTTTCTCCAGCATTATTTTTGTCTCATACAGTATCATTTTTGTCTTAGATCCTAACGCATCTTGAAAACTCTTACAAAATCCAGAGGTGAACCTTGGATCTCTATCAGACACAATGCTATATGGAACACCATGAAGCTTCACAACCACATGGATATAAATCTCCGCCAACTGTGGTACTAGAAAATTGATATCGATCGAAATAAAAAGAGATGACTTAGTTAACCTATCCACAATCACCCAAATCGTATTGTGCCCCGTTGGAGTGCTCGGCAACCCTATCATAAAGTCCATGGATATACTATCCCATTTCCACTCGGAAACATCTAACGATTTCAACAACCCCGCAAGTTTCTTATGTTTGACTTTCAACTTCTGACAAGTCAAACATGCATACACAAACCGCGCCACATCTCGTTTCAATCCGGGCCACCAAAATAACTTCTTCAAGTCTTGATACATCTTAGTCGCACCTGGGTGAATACTCAAGCTACTTATATGGATTTCTTCTAGGATCATCTTTTTCATCTCAGAGTCATCGAGAATACAAATTCTATTTCGAAATCTCAATACACCATGGATGTCTACTTTGAAGTCACTATCTTCAGAGTGATTACCTCTCACCATCAAATCTATCAGTTTGGCATCTAATTTCTGAGTCTCTTTAATATTATTCATGAAGTCATTGTTGATCTTCAACATTCCCAGCATAACACTTTGCGGCGTCACTTCACAGACCAAACTCAAATCTCTTAACTGCTCGATCATCTCTAGTTCTCTAACCATCATAGAAGACATATCTAATGACTTCCAACTTAAAGCATCCTCCACAACATTAGCTTTACCTGAATGGTAATTTAAGCCAAAATCGTAGTCCTTCAATAGTTCTAGCCATCTTCATTGTCTCATATTCAATTCATTTTGGTCGAAGAAATATTTCAAGCTCTTGTGATCAATAAATACTTTAAATATGGACCTGTAAAGATAATGCCTCCAAATCTTTAGCACATACACCACTGCAGCTAATTCTAGATCATGAGTAGGGTAATTCCTTTCATGAATCCTTAATTGCCTTGACACATAAGCTACCACTTTATCATTTTGCATAAGCACACCAACTAAACCCAATTTAGAAGCACCACAATATACAACAAATGATTCTTCAAGATTAGGTAATATCAAATTCGGAGTCATCGTCAATTTCTTCTTTAGCTCGACAAAACATTCCTCACACTGGATATCCCACACAAATGTTTTTCCTTTACAAGTCAGCCGAGTCAACAAAAGTGCTAACTTAGAAAAGCCTTCAATAAATCTTCTATAATAACTAGCCAAGCCCAAAATGCTTCTAATTTCTGTAACCAACTTTGGAGTCTCCCACTATAATACTGCATCTGCCTTGGATGGATCTACAACAATACCATCGCATGAAATAACATGACCAAGAAAACTAACTTTCTCTAACCATACTTAACACTTTGAAAACTTCACATATAGCTTCTTCTGTTTCAATACTTGCAACACAACTCGCAAATGCTCAACATGCTCTTCCTTTTATTTAGAATATATCAAAATATCATCAATGAATACGACTACAAACCGATCTAAGTAAGTGAGAAAGATATGGTTCATATACTCCATAAACACTCCCGACGCATTGGTAACACCAAATGGCATCACTGAATACTCATAATGTCCATATCGAGTTCTGAAAGATGTCTTCTGATATCATTATTTTTTCTCAAATCTGGTGAAAGCCTGATCTCAAGCCAATCTTGCTAAATACACACACACACACACACACACCAGTTGATCCATCAAGTAATCTATTCTAGGAAGTGGGTACTTGTTTTTAATTTTTACTTTATTCAATTACCGATAATCCACACAAAGTCTCATACTATCGTCCTTCTTTTTCACCAGCAACACTGGAGCTCACTAAGGCGATACACTTGGTCTCAAAAACTTCTTTTCAAGTAAGTCTTCTAATTGCTTCATCAATTCTTCCAATTCAGAGGCTGACATCCTGTAGGGTGCCATAGAAATGGGTTTTGTACCAGGAACAAGATCAATAGAAAACTCCACTTCTCTTTCTGGTGGCACATCTAGAATATCATCTGGGAAAACTTCCAGAAAATCACGCACTACTTGCAACTCATAAATTGCAGCCTGATTCTCATTCGACAAGGATGCTGTAATACGGTGGGAGAGCTAACTTGGGATGTTTTGCGTTTGATCGCAATTGTTGCAGTTAGAAAGAGTCGCCATCGACTTTTCTTTTATCCAATGAAGGAAAGGGTGAAAAGAACAGGAAAGACCTTTGAGATTATTTTTTGAGTTCGGGGGGTAGATTATGAAAAGGGAAGGTGTTACCACCCTTTTCATCCATAGTTATCTATGGGCTCTTAGTTGATTGCTAGATCACTTGCTTTGTCTAAAAATGTGCTTGATGGTGGTTTTGGAAAGTATTTTTGAAAAGGTGACTTCATTTAGGCAAACTTTGTAATGGTTCTCATTTCGTAAGAACGTATACAAAGTGTTTGACTTATGAAAATATTTCATGTTTTGAAAGTGTTTGGTGTGTGTTTTTTTTGTTTGATGTGTGTTTGTTTTTAAAGTGAGCAAGCAACTAAGAACGTTTCTACCTACTCAAAAGCCTTTGTTCATTTCTCTCATTTCCTTTGATATTGCTATCTTACCATTGATTGATAAGAAGCCTTATCTTTGGATGTAAAGGGACGGGCGTGGGTCACTGTATAGTCATGATAACAATGTTGTGAGATATCTTAGCATTTCTCATTGAGGGACTAAGATAATTTGTAAGGCAACATTTGAAGCGTCAACGAGGGACTATGATCTTGTATTTTGATTGTTTTTGCTAAGACATCCCACATGTGTAGCATGACCATTTTTTAGGCAACAAGTGGAGTTAACCTTAGGGGTGCATCTGTGAATAGTGTGTTTGATTTACATGCATTATTTATCTTGAATTAGGGTTCTCTAAACATTGTTCTTATCTTCCCATACAAATCGTAATTACTAACATTTATATGAAAGCGATAAATTGCGGAAAGTAAATATTCTACGCTATTACAATTATTAGGGGGCGGGGTATACAAATTTACAAATGGGGATGCAAGTAAAGTAATCTCTAATTACTATTACAAGGCTTTGACAATTACATAATTTATAATGCAAAAATAGTAAAATATGCAAGAAGATGTAAAGTGAGAGAAATTGTTTTTTATGGTTTTTTTTTATAGAAAAGGTTTTGTAATTAATTTAATTGAAGAAAAAACCTAAGTCTAAGTTAACTTTAAAAAAAACTAATTGTTTAGAAAAATGTTTTTGAGGTTTCATTAAAAAAAGGTTTTATAGTGTTGGGTCATTTCCGAGCATTGCAATATTTCCAAAATAACCTAAAAAAAACTCAAAAATCAAGAAATTTGGTGCCTGAGCTGACACGGGCACCCGTGTCAGGATCTGTCCATAACTTCTCTGCACTTTTTCGTTCCAGCCAATCTGACACGACCGTGTTGTGTGACACGGGCACCCATGTCATCCCATGTCCATCTTCTTTCTGCTCGTGTCTGAACCAGTAACATTGACACGGGTCGTTTCATTTGACACGGGCACCCGTGTCATCCCTTGTCCCTGCATTTTACTTTGTTTTTAACCCAACTAAGCTGACACAGGCCAGGTCGTGTGACACGAGCACCCATGTCAGCCTCTGGTCTGGCTTTTTGTTAGTTTTTTCTCTTTGATCTGTCTTGTTATATCTTTTGAGCGCAAAAGAAAATGATGTATGAACAATGATATCACAGTTTGAGAAAGTTTACCTGTTGAAGCGGAAGCTTTATAACACGTATGGATGTTTTTGGGTGCAAAGTGGTGATTGATCAAGCTTCTTTGAACCTTCTTGAAATAGTTCCAACCTTCCTTTTATGTTTAAAATGGTTGAACCGCTCCAACCAAGTCAATTTGCAATGTATGTTTTTTGAGTTTGGAAGATGTTGATAGTGATGTTACAGAAGTTATTCTTATGTTTGAACAACTTCTATATGGTGTATGTGAAGTGTTTGAATGGTTTGTTTGGAGAAAACTTGCAAGGTGTGAGATTCAAAGATTTGGACTTCAAAGCTCAAAAATGGAGGTTTTGTGGACAAATCTGGTTTTTGACAGCAAAAATGATTTTGAGTGTTAGTTTCTCCTTCTATTTTTATGGCCTCTTTCTCTTGCAAATGCTTCTTCTATTTATAGGCAAGAGGTTTGGGAACAAAATTATTTGGTTTACAATCTATGGAGTTATGGCTAGGTTGGATTGCAAATATCAAGTTATGTCATGGTCTCAAGATGAAGTACCAAAGTTGCTGGTTTAGAGGGGATGATTTCCAAGATTTATGGTGGAGTAAAATCAAAAACAAACAAGGTATGGGTTCAAGACAAGTTTTGTATAAAAAGCTTGCTTTTCAAGAATAGCAATGGTGCCTTTATGCCATAAATGGAAAGATCTTTTGGACAATGGCGTAAACACTTGGGTAATAGCTCAAGAGTGGGTGTAAGCATTAAATTATGATGAGATTTGCAAGAAAGGAGGCCTTCAACATAAGATTTTGCAGCAAATCATAAGGGTTTTGTTATGTGTTCTTCACTAAAATGACTTGCAATTCAAGAATGGATGCTCAACTTCTTGCCCTTGAATCTCCTAGCTCAAGTATGACAAATTCATGATCTTGGATGTTTTGGAAATATTTAAATATCCTCTATAACTTTCATGTGTCCATTTTGACAAAATCATCTTGGAACTTTGTGAAAAAATGCCAAGAAGTTGGGATAAAATCCTGATCAAAACTGTTGAAAATTTCTCTAAGTGTTTATTCAAAAATGCCATGACTTCATGAATTTATAACTTAAAATCTAAGTATTTCTAGAAAAAGTCCTGCTCTACATTTTTTTAGATCTCATTGAGATCCAAAACTTTCAAGTTGGAAGTTTTCCTTGAATCATCTTACATCTTGGTGAAAGAATGGCATGAAGTAATGAAATTATCATGTATAAAAGACACTTAGAAAAAATTCTAAGTCTTGAAAAGTTTGACTCTTCAAAATGAATTTTTACTTTCTTGATGAAAAATCTTTATATTTTGACATGTCTTGTTAAAAATGTGATTTTTAAACTTGTCTTTGATCAAAAAGTCAAAGTTTGACTTTTCAGTGTATAATAGACTTTTCCATCAGTTGACCAAATTTCAATTATCAATCAATTGATCTTGAGAAATGTTTTAAGCCATGTCATTAGGTCAAAATGATGTATTTGAGTCCTTGATACCATGTCTCAAACCAACAAGTCATGTATTAGGTCAAAAGTAAAAAATTGAGCCTTTTCAGTCAAAACCCTAATTTTGACCATTTTGCCCTTTTGGTGTTCTGATCAAATTTATTTGAGGAATTATGATCCAAACTTGATCAAATGACATATATGAGTTCATAATGTTTATATGGATAAAAAATTATGAAGTTTGACTGCAAATTGACCACAGTTGACTTTTCCCTAATACATTTGATTTTAAGTCAATTGATCAACTGACTGTGCAAAAATGTGATCCAAAGCTTAAAACTTGTCATGAGAAATCTCGGGGATCCTAAATGATCCATGAAATTCAAATAAGGCATTAGAAGTTCAATTATCTTTGTATACACTGAAACCCTAATTTTGAGTTGTTAGTGCTTGAGGAGGTGTCTTGAGCTGATAAAACCTTGTGTAGTCTTGAATCAATGGAGATCTTATGAGAAATTCATTGAGAAATGAGAGGGCAAATTTTGGGGTACAACAGCTGCCTATGTTCAATCTTCTTAAACCTGAAGAGTTAGATTGGCGGATCCGCCATTCATGACTTGAAGGTGAAATATGATTGAACACTAAAGTGCCCAGAAATTTGCACTCGAAGATGTATTGGGAATGGGCTTATGGATGCCACTTGGAGGAATGTTTGTAAATTCTGGAAGAAGTATCAGCATAAATCTTTGGTCGATTTATACTAAAACTTGATGTTTTACCTTTGGGAAAAAGGTTAGTTAAATGCATATGTATGCATGACTTTCACAAGATGAATGAGATTGTACAAAATGCATTTCGTATGTATATGCTATGATATATGAATGTGGGAATTTGTTGTCGCGGGCGGATAAAAAACAAGTATTTTGTAAAATGCAGTATAACAACAATGGCTCGAGTCGTATCGCAAGGATTCTTGATTTTATTATTAACTATTAGAAATCGAATGGGGGTTGGTTTTAGGATCGATTCATAACATGAAATAGGTGATTAAAATAAGTGATTATAAAAATAAGTCGATCTACTGTTTTCAGGTTCCTGCTAATCATTGGTTTTTACCTTATCAATTCCCTAAGCGGCTTCGACCTCTATTCGATTTCAATACCAATTGAAAAGCGCAATAGAAATAAAATAGATTGAATTCCCATTTCGAGTTAAGCAAACAAATTAATATAATCGTGAATTAAGAAAACACGATATAGACCGCGATTTAACAACTAAGCGACGTAAACAACGATTGAAGATTAGGAATACAATCATACGAATTTAATCCAGACATTCCCTGAAATAATAGATTAAGCAAATACAATTTCATAAAATAGAATTGAAAGAGAAACGAAATTGAATTGATAAATTAAAAACCTCAAAGCATCGGAACGCGATTACAGTAGATCAACTTTGGATGATTAGTTCTTCATTCAAGCGTACAAGTTAAAGTTTTTTTTTCTGAATAATGAAAAGGTCAAAAAAAGAAATTATTGTAGCGGCTGCTAGGTATAGCAAGGACAAGGATTCGCTTCATAACCCAACTGGGTCGAAAATATAACCCAAGCCCATTACAAATGACCTAAAACAAGAAATATTTCTAAAGCTGCAACTTCAACGAAATTTCTTGCCCTGCTACATTCCGATTAAGCTCTCGACTTCTGAATGAAAATCGTACCTCTTTCTCTTAGCTTTCCAACAACTGGTAGCACGCCTCATTCCGACTCCTGAAGCTCAAGTTATGAATTTATTCGCGAAAGCTGCTAAAGCTGAAAATAAAGTACGAAAATCAAATAAGAGTAGAAATAAACTAAAATAGAAAAACATTATAAAATACAAAAATAAGCTAAACAAACCATGGAAATGCATAAGTACAATCATGGAAGAATGTGCATCAAAATACACTGATGAAATTCCCTCACACTTGAACTTTTGCACTTCGAGCAAAATAAAATCAAAAGAAACACAACAACATCATCAGCTACTCATTCTAGGCTACAAACTCTTCTTCGGTTAAGATTGCATCAATAGGTATTAATCTTGCACACTAAGGATATTGTAGGAACACTAATCTTGTCTCTTGAATATACAAGCCAATTCGAATCATATTATTATACCAAAGCCTAATTTACTCATCCTCCTTCTTGCTCTTTTTCATTCAGGTGCAATCACATTAAGCCCGTTATCTCCACACACTCATAGCAAAGTGATCAGTTAGTGACTCTGATCCTTTTTGGATTCTGGTACTTACGTGGCATAACCCTTGCTTACTCAGTTGTAGTTGTGGGGGATCGGACCGTAATCCGTCCTACCAAGTTCAGCACCAAAAACCGCTTAACCAACTAACAACGAGTCTTATTATCAACTTTTTTTTGTAGGTTCTACAATTGTTGGTTTAAGTGACCGGGTGAGAGTCACCACACTTAGAAGCGCATTCCTTTTTCTTTTTTCTTTTCTTTTTTTTTCAATTTTTTTTCCAGAACACTCACTTATATTCATCGGCTTCCTTGCGTAGAGTGTGTGTGAGATGGTGCTGACTGCTGAAATAAACTACTTAAGGGCTGTCAGAGAATGAGAATTCAAGTCTAAAAACATAATAAGAATTCAAATCAATTTCCATATGCAGGAGACTTACAGTGTTAAGACGATACCGATCTTGTGAACTTTTCCTAAGTCTCCACAACTATCCTCAGATTAATCTCTAACCCAGAACTTTCAAAAAGATGCATATTTTTTTTTATTTTTTTATAACTGAAAAAAACAAGAAAATAGAGATCAAAAGCAAAGAAAACAAAACAAATAAATGATTCCCTCCCCCATACTTAAAACACACATTGTCCTCAATGAAAGAAACAAGCATAAAATAAGAGCGAGGAGAGAAGAAAGAACACACCCGAGGAGTCAAGGGGGATAGATGATTGCATAAGTAGCCTTTCCCAACGAGAGCACTTTTATAGTTTCCTCTTCCAACGTGGGACTCTCATGGAATAGCTTGAGGCGGTGTCCTTTTACTTTGCAATTTTTATCAGTACCTTCACTTTTTATTCCTGGATCAAAGAATATTCTTCTAAAAGTAAAAGTGTCAAATGGGCACGTGAACGTGATCTCATCTTTCACAACATCAAGGATCAAAAGGTTACGGAGTTGCCTCACTGCTTTTGCTACATCTTCAAGTGAGATCCTATGCATGCACATGGACAGACTAATATCATAAATATCATCTAAGGTCCATCCAATTCCTTTCTTATGCTTCTTCAAAACGAAATAAGCGTATTTCAGGTTTTCAGGGAGTTGTTTCAGCTCTAAGGACGGGGGCTGCTCTATGGGTGAAGTGTTTGGGGCAGCAAGGATGTCAAGGGCATCAGCTGGAAAAACAGATTCATCAATAACAACTTCACCTGTAGGAAACACATCAGCCTACAAGGCAACATCAATCTCAGCACACACAACACACAAGTTATTGTCAGTACAATCAGAACACAAGTAAACATCATCAAATCCAGATAAAGACAGAAAATCAATGGAAAATAATTCAGAACAAGTGTCATCAACCAATCCAGAGATCAACTCAATGTGAAAAATAGAATTATCCTCCAGGGGATGTTTCATGGCATCAAAAATGTTGAATTTGGCGATAATGTGACCAAATTCCATAGACATGGTTCCATCGTCAACATAAATTTTTGTTTTTGCCGTTTTCATGAACGGTCTTCCTAAAATGATGGGAGCTCTGCTGGATTTTGTTTCTCCTTCCATGTCCAGAATATAAAAATCAGCAGGAAAAATCAAATCGTTAACTTAAACAAGGACATCTTCGACTACGCCGGCGGGGCGAGCGTTGCTCCTATTCGCCGATTGAATGATTAAACATGTATGCTGCAAAGGACCAAGACAAAGGTTATTATAAACAGAAGTAGGCATCACATTAATGCCCGCTCCCAAATCAAGTATGCAATTCTCAAATTTACTGTTCCCGATGGTGCAAGGAATAGCAAATGTTCTTGGATCCTTCTGCTTTTGTGGCAGAACCTGAGTAGTGAGGGCTGAAACATTTTGCTCGCCTACAACCTTTTCGGATGAAGGATTGGGCTGAATAAAAGCAGAAATATTTCTTCCTAAGTTGACTCTTTCAATTCCCTTAATCCTCCTCTTATTGGTACACAAATCCTTCAGAAACTTAGCATACTTAGGAACCTGCTTAATTAAATCAAGAAGAAGAATGTTTACCGTGAATTTTCGAAAAACATCCAATATCTCTCTTTGTTTCTCTCCCTTCTTAATTCTTTTATTTTTCATAACTCTATGTGGGAAGGGAACTGGTGGAACATACTCCTTTTCTTTAATTTTTTCAGTTTCCACCGCAACAGAAGAAGCTGAGGAAAGTTCAGGTGAAACAGATTCAGAAGGAGAAGGTTCAGATGTTACCTCAATAATTTTTTTATTTTTTTCAGGGGCTGGTTCTGTAACCTTTCCCGATCTCAAATAAATTGCACTGACATTAGCATTAGGACCATTCGGATTGACAACTGTTTGGGATGGAAGTTGGTTTGACCCTTGGGATTGCATGGTGTTTATTTGAGTAGCAAGTTGCCCCATCTGTATGTGCAAGGTCTGAATGCTAGAATCGGTCATTTGTTGGAACTGAATGCTATTTACAGCCATTTGTTTGACAAGATCCTCTAAGGATGGTCCCAAAGGTGCAGGGACAACCACTTGGGGTGGGTTATGTTGTTGGCTGGTTTGTGGATTTCTATATCGAAGGTTGGGATGGTTCCTCCAATTGGGATGGTATTTGTTGGTGGACAGGTCAGGAGTGTTGTTGTACCTGTTTTGATTGTAAAGGTTGGCTGCATAAGCTTGAGGCAGCTTAGTAATGGACTCGTCTCTCATAATAGAACAAGTATCGGTCGGATGCTCATGAGAAGTACGAATACCACACACATTTGCTGTTTGAGGTTTTGATACTTCCAGCTGTTTGACTAAGGCAGTGAGCTCGTCAATTATGGTCTCTAAAGCTTTGTTGGAAGAAACCTGAATTTGATCCACGCCTTTGCTTTAAACATAATTGTATCTAGTGGTAAACTGTTGAGAATTAAGAGACATATTTTCAATAAGGGCTTTGGCAGCAGTTGGAGTTTTATCGACAAGTGCTCCACCACTAGCGGCATCAAGAATGTTCCTATCCATCGGTAACAAACCTTCATAAAAGTACTGGATAAGTAGTTGCTCGGTAATCTGGTGTTGAGGGCAGCTAGATACCAAATGTTTGAATCTCGCTCAATACTCGGTCAACGACTCATTGCCTTGTCTAATACCACAAATATCCTTTCTTATTGAGGCAACTCTAGAGGCAGGAAAGTATCTCTCCAAGAACACTTTTTTTAGAGCATTCCAACTTGCGATTGAATTTGGCTCAAGATAGTATATCCAATCCTTTGCTGCACACTGCAATGAAAAAGGAAAAAACTCGAAGTTTTATGTGATCTTCAGTGATCCCTTCAGGCTTCAATGGTGTAGAACATACGACCTGAAATTCTTTCAAATGTTTGTGTGGATCCTCACCTGCAAGACCACTAAACTTGGGCAACAAGTGTATTAAACACGATTTTAATTCAAAAGGAACAACAATATTATCATATTCAATACACATGCCAATATAATTCACATCAGGGGCAGCCAATTGCCTTAAGGTTCTTTGGTCAGCCATATCAAAAACAAACACAATGAATGAAATAGATTAAATAAAATTCAAAAAAATAAAATAATACCAGATTTAATTTAATTAGGAAAAATAAAAATTTTGAGAATTTTTTAGATTTTTTCCGACTCAATGAAAACAGTAAAAAATTATTTAAAAATAGAATAAAGAGGAATTTGCGATTTTGAGGGCCGAAGTCATTTAGAATTCAATTCTAAAAGAGTACTGTTCGTCGATTTTTTTCTAAACTTCTGGAAAAAAATTCGGAGCAAATCGAAACAGTAGGTTTCAAACTTACCTGCTAGGCTGAAAAACTGTACTGCAACCGAAATTGCAACCCTGAAAATCAACAAACACAACGAAAAAAACAAGAAAAAAAAGCAAGAACACTATACCTATGACTAAAATAATAATTAATAACAAAAAGAATCCCCGACAACGGCGCCAATTTGATCCGCTGTCGTGGGCAAATCAAAAACGAGTATTTTGTAAAATGCAGTATAGCGACAATGGCTTGAGTCGTATCGCAAGGATTCTTGATTTTATTATTAACTAATAGTAATCAAATTGGGGGTTGGTTTTAGGATCGATTCATAACACGAAATAAGTGATTATAAAAATAAGTCGATCTACTGTTTTCAGGTTCCTGCTAATCATTGGTTTTTACCTTATCAATTCCCTAAGCGGCTTCGACCTCATTTCAATTTCAATACCAATTGACAAGCGCAATAGATATAAAATAGATTGAATTCCCATTCTGAATTAAGCAAACGGATTAATATAATCGTGAATTAAGTAAACACGATGTAGAACGCGATTTAACGACTAAGCAACGTAAACAACGATTAAAGATTAGGAATACAATAATACGAATTTAATCAAGACATTCCATGAAATAATAGATTAAGCAAATACAATTTCATAAAATAGAATTGAAAGAGAAACGAAATTGAATTGATAAATTAAAAACCTCAAAGCATCGGAACGCGATTACAGTAGATCAACTATGGATGATTAGTTCTTCATTCAAGCGTACAAGTCAAAGTTTTTTTTCCGAATAATGAAAAGGTCAAAAAAAGAAATTATTATAGTGGCTGCTAGGTATAGCAAGGACAAGGATTCGGTTCATAACCCAACTGGGTCGAAAATATAACCCAAGCCCATTACAAATGACCCAAAACAAGAAATATTTCTAAAGCTGCAACTTCAACAAAATTTCTGGCCCTGCTACATTCTGATTCAGCTCTCGACTTCTGAATTAAAATCGTAGCTTTTTCTCTTAGCTTTCCAACGACTGATAGCACGCCTCATTCCGACTCCTGAAGCTCAAGTTATGAATTTATTCGCGAAAGCTGCTAAAGCTGAAAATAAAGTACGAAAATCAAATAAGAGTAGAAATAAACTAAAATAAAAAAACATTATAAAATACAAAAATAAGCTAAACAAACCATGGAAATGCATAAGTACAATCATGGAAGAATGTGCATCAAAATGCACTGGTCAGATGCATATTTTTCTAGGAAAATAAATCCCTGACTAATGTTGAGGAGTTCTGGGAAGCTGAATCCCGAATTGCTATTGGGGATGAAGAATATACATATCTTCAAATTTGTTAAAAGAATGCTTCCGCCGGGGATTATCTCTTGAATGTTAGCTGTTATCTGGTGGGATCCAGGCTTCACAAATACTTGCTGAGGATGAGGAAGTCAACTGCTATCTGGTCGAGTTCCAGGTTTTACAGTAACTTACTGGGGAAGAATAAATTAACTGTTATCTAGTCGGATTCCAGGCTTCGCATAAAATTTCTTGAAATTGAACTATTATCTGGTCAGATTCCAGGCTTTGCAGACATTTTGAGATGGATGAAGTTAATTGCTATCTGGTCGGGTCCATGCTTCACAATAACTTGTCTGAAGAGATGAAGTTGAAATGATATCTGATCGGGTCCAGGCTTCATAGTAACTTGCTTGAAATTAATTTCTATCTGGTCGGATTCCAGGATTCATAACAAACTTCTGTTGGGAATTGCTATCTGGTCGGATTCCAGGCTTCATAATAACTAGTGTGAAAAGATAAAGTTGAACTGATATCTGGTCGGGTCCAGGCTTCACAAAAACTTGTTGGAGTAGAGGCAAACTCTACTGGGGAAAAGAAGTTAAACCCTTGTCTGGTTGAGTCTAGGTTCTTCAATATCTCGAAGAGTTAAACTATTATCTGGTCGGGTACAGGTTTCATAGTATCTTGAGAAGTTAACTATTATCTGGTCTGATCCAGGCTTCATAGTATTTGAAAAGTTGTATTATTATCTGGTCGGGTCCAGGCTTCATAGTAATTGGAGTTAAACTATTATCTGGTCGGGTCCAGTCTTCATAGTGTCTTGAGAAGTTAACTATTATCTGCTTGGGTCCATGCTTCATAGTATTTGAAAAGTTAACTATTATTTGGCCGGGTCCAGGTTTTATAGCGACTGAAAGTAGTACTATCATCTGGTCGGATCCAGGCTTTATAGTATTGGAATGGATGAAGTTGATTGTTATCTGGTCGGATCCAGGCTTCACAGCGACTTACTGAAGTTAAACTGTTATCTGGTCAGTTTCCAGGTTTCACAACAACTTTTGGAGATAGAAATGACTTTGTTGATGACTTTACTGGGGATTAGAGGTTGTGGCCCTCTGATTTGTAATAGTCTGAAAGGTAAACTCAAGCTGGAGAGTTAGACTATGCCGGGGAATTTTGCTGTTCGTTGTTTGTTTGGGGAAATAAACCCTATTGATGAACTGTTGACGAGGTGAGTTCTTTTAGGAAGAGATCCATAAGGCTTATTCTTTTAGGACCAACTTAGCTGGGGAGAGAACTGTCAAGAGATTGAGACTCTGACTGGGAATCAACCTATGCAAAGAGACTTTGTGGGCAACTCTGTTGAGGAAAGGTTTATTGTAGCCGTCCTTGTGGGGATAATGCTAATGAGATAACTCTGTGGGGATATTCCATATATATTAAAGAGATGCTTGCTACTGCTTAGCACTACGCATGCACCAAATAGTTTTAATTATGTTCACATGCATATGTTCGTTCAATTTTAGTCATTGGACATTTTTGCATTCAAAACAAAAATAGAAAGTTTGCACTTCAAAGTATATTTGTATTGATATTTCGCCCATGAATAGGCGTTTTTGTACAAAGTGACGGAGATCCTAGTAAGAGGAAATCGCTGAAAGGAAAACAAAATTGAAAAAAAAGATAATAGCCATGTGGAAGTGATCTTATTGAATTCCAACTCTACTATTGCCCCAATGTCTTCGAACGTCCCTTGTCGTTGAAAGAAGTTGATCTTGGACCGTTTGAACTCGGACCTTGGTAATAAAGTCAAATGTGGTGATTCCACGGGACATTGTCATACACTTTTAATCCTTAACTTTTGCCTGGACCGCCCTTTCGGGTTTTCAGCCCACCAGGATACCCATTTTTTCCCAAGTCCCCCTTTCGGGTTTTCAACTTGCCGGGTGTACAATCTTTTTCATATATCCCAAATGTTTGCCCAAACCTTTTGGTTTGCCGGGATGCCCTTATTTTTTCCTAGGTGTGTCAACCTAGCGGGTCCTTTATGTGTAGTATTTTTTAATTATGTCTGCATTCACAGGATGTAGGAAGTCTTCACCATCCGTAGTAGTCAGCGTCATGGCACCACCAGAGAAAACTCTCTTGACAACAAATGGCCCTTCGTATGTGGGAGTCCATTTTCTCCTGGGGTCGCCTTGTGGCAGAATGATGCACTTTATTACCAAGTCACTAGCTTGATATACTCGAGGCTTGATCTTTTTGTTGAAAGCCTTGAACATACATTTTTGGCACATCTGACAATGACAAACAGCAGCTAGTCGCTTTTCATCGATCAAGTTCAACTGATCCAATCTCACCTGAATCCACTCGTCTTCGCCTAGACCCGCTTCGTTCATAATCCTTAATAAGGGAATTTGAACTTCCACTGGCAGAACAGCTTCCATTCCATAGACCAAAGAAAAGGGAGTTGTCCCAGTTGATGTTCTAGCTGAAGTACGGTAGCCATGAAGAGCAAACGGTAACATCTCATGCTAGTCCTTGTAGGTCACCACCATCTTCTACACAATCTTCTTAATGTTTATGTTGGCCGCTTCCACTGCGACATTCATTTTAGGTCTATAAGGAGAAGAATTGTGATGCTTAATTTTGAATTGAGTGCAAAGTTCGGTAATCATAGCATTGTTGAGGTTAGTCCCATTGTCGGTGATGATCCTTTTGGGGATACCATAGCGGCAAATGAGGTTATGTTTGATGAATCTGGATACCACGTTCTTGATGACTGAGGCAAAGGAGGCGGCTTCGACCCATTTAGTAAAATAATCGATATTGAAAAGAATAAAATGACGTCCATTGAAAGCAGTGGGTTTGATCTCCCCAATCATGTAAATGACCCACATTGCAAATGGCCATGGAGCGGTCATGACGTTCAGAGGGATAGGAGGCACATGGACCTCGTCAGCATAGATTTGGCACTTGTGGCAGGTTCTTGAGTGTTGATGGCAATCAGTCTCCATTATTAACCAATAGTAGCCATCTCTCAGGATCTTTTTGGTCATATTATATCCGCTAGAGTGAGTCCCAAAGATACCATCATGCATGTCTTCCATAATTTTCTTTTCCTCCTTCTTGTCCACACATCGGAGTAGAGTAGAGTCATGGTTGCGTTTGTACAAGATCCCATTACTTAGGAAGAATTTGGCTGAATATCTTCGTAAGAATTTTCTGTCATTGGTAGATGCTCCTTCAGGGTACTCTTGTGCTTCAAGGTATCTCTTCACCTCATGGTACCATGGCTGCTCAGTGCTAGTGTCAAGCTCGTAGCAGTGTGCAGGCTTGTAAAACCTTTCAATTGTAATCAAAGGAGCTTCGTTGTCCCATTTGACTTTGAACATAGAAGACATGGTAGCCAAAGCGTCAGCCAGCTGATTCTCTTCCCAAGGGAAGAGTTCAAATGTGACCTCTTCGAAGTAAGGAATCAGAGATAGCACAAGCTCCTTGTAAGGGATGATATTAGGGTGCTTAGTGTCCCAATCTCCTTTTACTTGGCTAATCACTAAAGCAGAATCTCCAAACACATTCAAATGCCTGATCCTCAAATCAATGTCAGCCTTTAGACCTAAAATGCATGCTTCGTACTCAGCCATGTTGTTTGTATAATCAAAGCATAGTCTGGCAGTGAAAGGAGTGTGGAAACCTTCAGGGGATATGATCACAACACTAATTCTGTTACCCAAGGCCTTAGAAGCCCCATCGAAGACCATAGTCCATCAGGATCCTTGTTCAGGTCCGTCATACGGTACAGGTTTCGTGCAGTCTGTCACTAGCATGATGTTCTCATCCGGGGAGTCAAAGTTCATAGAATGATAATCATCAATAGATTGATGGGCCAAATGATCTGCTAATACACTTCCTTTGATGGCCTTTTGCATTGTGTATTAAATGTCGTACTCAGTCAAGATCATTTTCCATCTAGTTATCTGTCTGGAAAGAGCAGGTTTCTCGAAGATGTACTTGATAGGGTCCATCTTAGAAATCAGTAGAGTGGTATGAGTCAACATATACTATCTTAGTCGGCGAGAAGCCCATGCCAGAGCGCAGCAAGTTTTCTCGAGCAGTAAATATTTGGTTTCACAGTCGGTAAACTTTTTGCTCAGGTAGTAAATAGCATGCTCTTTTCGGCCAGACTCGTCATGTTGGCCCAACACCCCCCCCCCCCCCCCCCCATAGAATTCTCTAGTACTGTCAAGTACATGATCAAGAGTCTTCCTTCAACTGGAGGCATGAGGATAGGAGGTTCTTGCAGATACTCTTTTATTTTATTGAAGGCAGCATGGCATTCATCATTCCATCTGACTACTTGATCTTTCTTCAAGAGTTTGAAGATTGGCTCACAAGTAGAAGTTAAGTGAGATATGAAGCAGACGATTTAGTTAAGACGACCCAAGAATCCTCTAACCTCCTTTTCAGAGTGGGGAACTGGAATTTCTTGGATGGCCTTTACCTTGGTGGGATCGACTTTGATGCCTTTACCACTGACAACAAAACCTAGAAGCTTTCCAGATCGTACTCCGAATGTGCACTTATTAGGGTTTAACCTTAACTTATACTTTTTTAGGCTCTCAAATAGCTTGTATAGGTGACTGAGATGTTCCTCTTCAGTTTGTGATCTTGCAATCATATCATCCATATAGACCTCTATTTCATGATGAATCATGTCGTGAAACATAGCTACCATAGCTCTTTGATATGTTGCCCATGCATTCTTCAATACGAATGGCATAACCTTGTAACAAAAGGTGCCCCATTGCGTAACGAACATGGTCTTCTCCATGTCTTCGGGAGCCATCTTAATTTGATTATAATCGGAGAAACCATCCATGAAAGAGAAGACTTTATGTTGAGAAATGTTATCGACCAAGACATCAATATGAGGTAGAGGGAAGTCATCATTGGGGCTTTCCCTATTCAGATCCCTATAATCTATGCACATGAGAACTTTTCCATCTTTCTTCGGTACTGGAACCACATTTGCAACCCATTGGGGATAAGATGTCACAGCTAGGAATCCTGCATCAAATTGTTTCATCACTTTAGCTTTTATCTTTTAAGAGATGTCAGGCCTCATGCGACAAACTTTTTGTTTGATAAGAGGACACTCTTCCTTTGTTGGCAGACGATGAACTACAATGTCGATATCCAACCCTGGCATATCTTCATATGACCAAGCAAACACTTCCACATAGTCATGCAACATCTGAACCAATCTGCTTTTGACACTGCTTTCCAGGTTAGCGCCGATCTTGACCTCTTTCTTGTCTGTCTCGGTACCTAGATTGTTGACTTCACTGACTCTTCGTGTGGCTGAATAGCTTTTTCCTCTTGTAATAGAAGTCTGGCTAGTTCTCCCGGTATTTCACAATCTTCCTCGTCTTTGTCTTCAACTTGGTTAATTGGACATTCGAAATCATAGTTGGCAATAATAGATTCATTGGCAATGAGATCCAGAGTGGATGAGGACCTGCAAGAGTGTGTGTGTGTGTGCATGTAAGATACATGGCTATTTTGAAAAACGTATTTGAAGAAAAAGAAAGACAACGAGCACAAATATTTGAATGAAAAAGTCCATGATTTGTATTGAATGATCATATGATAAGATGAACATAAATAAAACCCTTGACAAATGGACCATAGTGCCCCGGACCAGGCACATGGTTTAAAAGTCATTGTTTAATATTACAGACAAAATGTTCTTGAATTAATAGAAAGAAATAAACAATTAATTACTCCTCAATGAAGGAGATGGGAACGAAGTCCTTTGCGTGCCAATTGTTGAGTTTTGTTGTAGTAGGGTATACCCAATCTTAAAATGCACACTCATCATCAGAATCACCCACGACGTTAGCTTCATGACTTCCAATACGGAGATGGGGCTTCCCTGCACGAGCGTGCCTCACTTCTTTCTGAGCCTTGATAGTGAAACCCAAACCACATTTTTCTACTTTGAATGGGATCTCAAGGAGTTGCCCCCAAGTATCATAGCTTCCTTCTTCGAATGCAGCACGAGCATCTTTGAATGAAACAATCTTTGGCACGACCTTAACAGCTTTGGACACATCAGAGGAACATTTGGCAGTAGCAACCATTGGTGGTACAACTTCAAAAGCCTGACATGGGGTTTCTATAAATTCTCCATCCATCTCCATGTATTTGAAATACTTGAGGTGGCTTACCATGAACTCCTCCTCACCATAGACAATGACAATCCTTCCTTTGAACGCATACTTGAGATTTTGATGAAGGGTTGATGTTACTGCCCCGGCTCCGCGGATCCAAGGGCGACCCAGCAAATAGGAGTAAGAAGGACATATATCCATGATGTAGAAAGTAGAGTTGAAAATTTGTGAGCCCACCTTGATCGGGAGATCCACATCTCTATGAACTGTCCTTTTGGACCCATCGAAATCCCTTACAATAATATCACTTGGTTTCAAAACTAGTCCTTCACAGTCTAAGCGGTCCAAAGCGCCCTTGGGTAGTACATTTAAGGAAGAGCTAGTGTCAGCCAGAACATGTGCTAGGGTAGTCCCCTTACATTCAACAGAAACATGCAGAGCTTTGTTATGGTTATTTCCAATTGGTGTCAGATCAGCATCCGAGAACCCCAAACGATTATCGGCCATCAAGCTTGCCACACAATTTTAAAACTGGTCAGTTGTGGTCTCATGAGGGACATGAGCCTTCTTCAAGAATTTGATTAGCGCCCGAGCATGAGCATCAGAAAAAAGTAGCAAAGATAACACGGAAATCTTGGAAGGGGTTTTCCCCAACTGCTCCACAATCTTGAAATCACTCCTTTTTATAATTTTCAAGATCTCATCCATTTCTCGAGCGGAAGGTTCCCCATCAGCAATGTCTTTTGCGGGTATTTCTATCTCAGCAGGCTTAACCACTTTCTCATCCCCCTTGTATCAGTACTAGGCTTAGCAGTGGTGATACCGACAAACCCCTTTGTAATAGTTGGTGGTGAGATGTTGGGTGAAAATATTCTCTCAATTCTGGTCACCTTACTAGAGCCAGTAATGTTACCAATGTCATCAGCTTTAATTTCTTCAATCCAAGTGTCTTGCTCTATCCCATGGTAAAACACCTCAGCACCATAGTTCCATGGTACTGCTTTGTTGGAAGAGTACGGAATTGGCTCGGGGGCGGTAATCATCAAAGGAGCAACAATCAGTTCATTTGAAATCCTGATAGGACCCTTGGAGGAGATCCTAAGAGGCTTGCTTGAGATCGTTATGATGGAGAGGTCTTCAATATTTTTGGTCAAACTTTTGGCAGACAGAGTCTTCTCAAATAGGATCTCATGGATATTCATCAGACGTTGAATACCTTCCTTCAGTCATTTGCATCCATTGAGTTGTTTGGCACAATAATCGCAGTCCTTCAAACAGCCAGGGAAAATCCCGGCTTTTAACAGATTCTTTTTTATGATGTTTAGCGAAGTAGTCAAGTCTTTGACGGAGGAAACAAAAATGGTATGTTCAACAACATTGACACCCTTGCCATGATTTGGAATAGGCGCGGTGATTACATTTAGTGTTGGAGGAGGATCAAATTCAATGGTCTTGTTGTCTATTAAGTCTTTAATTTTATTCTTCAGTGCCCAGCATTGGTCAGTCTCATGCCCGGGACTATTTGAGTGATATGCACACTTGGTATTCATATTATATTTAGGTGAAGTTGTATCTGGATTGGCCGAAGGATCACGTAGTGTCACAAAATTAGCTTTAACAGGTGTTGTAAGGCTTGGGATAGTGACATGCCTATCCTTGTGAATTGTCTTGGTGGAGCCTGAAATCGTTGATGATTGCAAATGGTCTTTGAGCAGGAGTTGGATTAGAAATCAGGACATCATTAACAGACTGGTGGTCATCCTTCTTGGTACGGGCCCTTTCCCCATGCACAACATTAATTAATTTCTTCCCAGTGAAGGGTTTCTTTACGGGATTGGAGGTAGAGGCAGATGCTACGGGAATCTTCCCACTTTTGATGCCGCTTTCAACTCTTTCACCAATTAAGATTAGCTCGGTGAAATCGGAAGAACAACAACCAACCAACAAGTTGAAAAATGGACCAGATAAAGTGCCCATAAACATATCAATGTATTCCCTATCGGTTAATGGCGGTTGGAATCTACTGGCAAGATTCCTCCACTTTTGGGTGTACTCTTTGAACCCTTCCTTCTTCCCCATTGTCATGTCTTGCAACTGAACTCTTGTCGGCGCCAAGTCGGCATTATACTGGTATTGGTGATAGAAAGAGGTGGCTAAGTCTTCCCATATATGGATACGGGAACCATCCAATTGGTAAAACCACTCTAGTTGCGTCATAGGCAAGCTTTCTTGAAAAAAGTGAACCCAGAGTTTCTTGTCGGCAGTGTGCAATTGAATTTTGAGCACATAAAACTTTAGGTGAAGCTTTGGGCAGGAAACCCCATTGTATTTTTCAAAGACTGGTATCTTGAATTTATGGGGAATGACAACCCCAGATATTAAACCCAAATCATCAAAATCCAAATCGGGGACGGCTTGAATCTCAACGGACTTCAGTCTGTCTTCTAGATGCTTGTACTTGACATCGACAGGAGGATACTGCTCGTCAAAATAATTCTCATCATCATACGCTTGATCATTGATACACCCAGTCTGGGTACTCCTTGCTTCTCCAATCTGATTCTCGTCTTCCTCAGACGAGTCTTCCACTATCGGTATCTGACGGACCGACTCTCTAAATCTTCTAACCATGTTAACTAAAGCTTTCCTCTTTGGTTTCTTTTTGTCTTCCAGCAACTTCATCAACTCTTGTTTCCCCTTGGCCAAGGTCAGCAAAGTCTCTTGAAACTGGGAGTTTTGTGCTTGTAGGTCTTTCACTGTTTTCTCGATATCCATCTTGCTGAAATAAATAGCAGAAAGATAAGGAAACATGTCATGGAAAACCTATTATGTTATGATGCATGGAATATGTGTATGCAAATGATTTCAAGGATTTATGAAATTTAAATTTGTATAGACAAAGAATGAACAAACGTCAATTTTCATTAATTAGTTCAAAATGATTACAACATGCCTCTTGGGCTTACAAAATAAATCTCTAAGACAAAAAGGTTGAACGCATCCTCTTTGGTGCAAGGTAGGCGTTCAAGCTTCGTTCTTCATGTAGTTGCTTTGTAAGCTCCAAAACCCTTTTCTCACTCGTATAACACTGAGCTTCGAAAGTGTCTCGTTCTTCCTTTATCTGAATCCAATCTTTTTGCAAGTCTTCAAGAGAAGTTGGCATGTTGGGATAGAGGACAATATACGAGACTTCTTCTTCAGCAACAAGCTCCATGATAACTGGTAGGATGAAGGGGTAAGGCCTCATGATTTTCTGATCACGAGCTCGCACCCACCTAAGATAAGGTTTAAAGGGAATAGAATTCGTGCGTCCCAGTGTCCCACTATCTGCTTTGTTTACCATCATCCAAGCTCGTGCAAACCTTTGACGGTAGCCTTGATCGTCGCACTCGTATTCAAATACCACTCCTTGAAAGAGCATGTTGTGATCGGTGGATCTGGAACTGACTGTTTAGCGCTGGTTCGCGAAATGTCGCGGAAGCAAGAGTCGCCACCGTCTTTTATTTTCTCCAAATGGAAAGGACAAAAGCACAGAAAAATTCCTTATTGAGATTAGTTCTCGGTTCGGGAGGTAGATTTATAGAAAGGGAAGGTGTTAGCACCCTTTCTATCCATGGTTATCCATGGGCTCTTAGATACTTGCTCATTTGTGTTTTCAAAATGTTTGTTTGCTTTCAAGGTGTGAGTGAGTTTGAAAAAGTTTCTTTGAAAGTTTCAGATCGACTCTTGTATCAGTCCTCAAGAGTGTTTGAAAAGTTGTTTTTGAAAGCTTTTTGCAAAGTGTCGGTGTGAAAAGAAGTTTTTTATTTGTTTTGAATTAGAGCAAGCATCTACGAGTCATCTACATACCCTAAGGAATTCGTCTGTGTAAATGTCCTTAAGGTAGTGCCATCCCACCATTGAGAGGTAGGTAGCACCACCGTTGGAGGTGTTCGGGTCAATTCGTTAAGGGATAGTGTGGTCACCAGAGCAATAGGAAGACACCTTAGAAGCTACCCCCATGCCATGTTCATGGACATGAGGACTTACTAAAACGTCCTCTACTCGACGACCACGTTTCGAGGGGCAAGGCAACAGTGAGGCGTACCCTAGGGATGGTGTGTGAATTGTGTGTCATTTTCAGTTATATTTGTCTTTGTCATGCATTTGGGTGTTCTACGCTTTGATTTTATTTTTGCATACATTCTTTCATGTGATTATTAGCAGTTAAAGGTGCGGGAATAAAAATGCGGAAAAATAAAGGTCCTACGTTATTACAAGGCGCGGGTCTACATCGCCAAATTAAACCAAGACCCGATTTGAAATAAATAAAATGCGGAAAGATAAATGTCCTAATTAACTATTACAAAGCTTCGGGGCAAATACATTATATTTAAAAAGGAAATAAAAGTAAACATGCGAAAAGAAATAAGAATCGAGAGTGCGAGGGTGTTGGACCCTTTAAAGAATTAAATTGGAATTGAACATTGATATAATTATTAAATGAGAAAAAGAACTTATTTTTTTATGTTTTTTATATTTATGAAATTAAAGAAAATTAAATTGGAATTAAAAGTTAAATAACCCTAGTTCTAAATTGTTTTTAATTTATTAAAAAAAATGTTTAAGTTTGACCTAATTTAACCCTAATTAATTAATTATAATTTATTTACCAAAATAATTAATAATTAACAATAATGAAAAAAGGAAAAAATAAATAAAAGTATTTAAACCCTAATTTCTACACTTTTTTAGTTTATTTAAAAAAAATTAGAATTAAACCTAAACTTAAACTAATTACTTATTAGAATTTTATTTACAAAATTAATAGAAATTTATATTAACAAAACATATTTTTTATTTTTAACTTTCTGAATTTTTTTGTATTTTTTGTGTTATAAAATTTATTTCATGAATTAAATAAAACAATTAATTAAAAAGAATAAATAAAAGAAAATAAAAGAGAGAAAGAAATGCAAACATGGGGGGTGGTTGACCCAAATATGGAGGTTAATAGAAAGCATTTTGGCCCATTTGATGGAGGCCTTTTTGACTTTTCCAGGATCACGTGTAGACCCATTGACCCAGGTGCATGATGGAACTCCTATACTGGCCATCAGATGGAATTACTGAACATGTGGCAAGCTTTGGCATTGAGTGCATGGTAGATCCCTGAAGGGCACGCTGCATAGGAATAGGTTAAAGAAAAAATTATGAAATATGCAAGGGGACCTGGGAATCGAACCCAGATCCCAATACCTGTATGCCAAACGCACTAACCACTGGACCACTCAAGCTTCCTTGTTATTATAGTGGAGCACAATTAATATAATGGAAAATAGACACTAGTGGTATTGGAACAAAAATCAGTGCGCGAACATTTGAACGCTCCAACCACATCAAGCCACGCCAGCAACTTCTTCTTCATTCTGTCTGCAAATAACGTCAAATAGCGGGGGTTTTAAACCCCCACTAACTCAAACCTGGAAAATAACGAATAGCTCATATGCAAATATAAATAGGGCGCGACTAGTGAGTTCGATTCGTTTTGAGGTCCTGAGTCCAATGGCATAGGTCTTATGGTTCAATTTTTCCATATAAATGAAGCCCTCTTTTTAAGCTTCTGAAACCCTAATGCGTGTTCATGGTAACTTTGCATACAGGCGTCCAAAATTCAATTGGATGGTACCAATGGCTTTAGAATCATCATGTTAGTATAAATCACATATTAAAAGTCATGAATAACGTATGAAAATGCAAACACGATTATCAAAATTTTACAGAAAATTTAGACTCCTATCTACCAATTCTTTGCGCTTGGAGAGTTGATTTTGATTGGAGTAGCTTCCTGGATGTGTCAGGAGTGCAATGGAACAATTCTTTTGCTTTGAAACGACCTACAACTATGAAAGCAGTTTCAACTTTTTTATGAAAAAAATGCAAGTTTTCTTTGTTTTCTTGGGCGCAGCTTTTTTCTGTCTAGCCTTAGGGTTGCATTGTGTATATGTATGTCAATGAATTAGGTCACAAACAAAGCCCAAAAATCCATGTTTTAATGCTTTTCAAATTTGTGATTTTCATGAATCTTTTTCAATCTTTTTCATGTCCTTTTGATGCCAATTATTGCCAATCACCTTGATTCTTTCCTTATTGAATAGTGCACGAAATCTTGAGTGAATTCTATGCACAAAAAGATTTGAAAAGCATGGATTAGTATTTTTCTTATAATTAATTTTAATTAAATGAATTAAATAGATTAAATATTCAATTAATTAATTAAAAATAGGAAAATAACTCCCCTTTGGGTCAATAGGTCGTTCATAGATTTTGGGTGATGATTCTTGGAAGAAATTGAGGCCCATTAGCAATTTTGAGGTATTTGAAGTAAAGTTGACTTTTCAAAATTCCCAAAAATTTTCCAAATTCCACAAGGCATATCTTGCTCAATTTTTAAGCTTTGATCATGTTCTTGGACATTTTGGAAAGGTCTTGAAGTCCTCTAACCAATGCCTTTGGTCCCATGTCATTTTGATTTACCAATATCTAGTTATGGTCTTTGACCTAAAGTGCCTTTTTGTTGACTTTTGAAAATGACCTATAATGTTGAGATTGATAACTTTTTGTGAGAGAATTTCTTGGACTTGAAGTGTGAAGATGAATTGTAGGAAATGTCATTCTCTTCAAAATGAGCTTTGGATGGAATTTTTCTGATAAACCATGTGGAAGTTATGCCTTGGTCAGTTTGCAGTTGACTTTTCCAACTATCCAAAAATAGAAACTTTTGCATCTTGAGACTTTTTGAGCCATGCATTGAGAATCATGATCAAGAATTGATCAAATGACGTTTGTGGCTTCAAAATAAGATGTTGACCAAAAATTTTGACTTTTGACTGTCAAATGACCATTTTGCCCCTACAGTTGACTGTTGAGCAATTAGGGTTTTGACTGTGCAATTTTGTGCTGTAAGTCTTGAAACTTGGCATAAGGATGCTTGACAATGTTTGTAGGCATGTGGGACTTTATTGGACCCTTGGAAACTTCAATTTCTTTGCCAGAAACAAAACCCTAATTTTTGACTGTTAGGAGGCCATTGGACTGTGCAACCCTTGGGAGATTTTGAAGCATGCTCTTAGCAAATCTTGAAGAATATGGGAGGGCAAATTTTGGGGTACAACAGTTGCCCCTGTTCAATCTTCTTAGACCTGAGGATGTAGATTGGATGACGTGCCTTTCGTAATCCGAAGGTGGAAGATGATTGAACACTAGAGTGCCCATAAATTTGCGCTCACATAGTAGTGTGATGGTGGGAATGGGCTTATAGATGCCATTTAGAGATTGATGGATAGGATGATGGGCTTACAGATGCCATGTTAGGAGGTGATGAATAGGTGGATGGGCTTATAGATGCCATCTGGGTGTCGATCGCGTAAGAGATTCCTTTGCGAGAACTTGCGTACCTGAAAAAGAAAATGATTACCTGGCCTGTTACAGGAGCTGGTCTTCAGACTCTTTGTGTAGATGTGCCCTGACTGGTTACAGGAATTGAATCTTAAAACCTCTTCAGACGTGCCCTGGCGAGATACAGGAATCGAGTCTGGAGCTTCAAACAGTGATGAATGAATCAGGGATGGTTACTACCTCAACGGGACGATGAGAGAACCTTGGACGATCACTATCTCAACAGTAACGATGAGAGAATCTGGGGCGATTACTACCTCAACAGTAACGATGAGAGAATCTGGGGCGATTACTACCTCAACAGTAACGATGAGAGAATCTGGGGCGATTACTACCTCAACAGTAACGATGAGAGAATCTGGGGCGATTACTACCTCAACAGTAACGATGAGAGAACCTAGGGCGATTACTACCTCAACAGTGAGGATGAGATAATCTGGGGCGATTACTACCTCAACAGTAACAATGAGAGAATCTGGGGCGATTACTACCTCAACAGTAACGATGAGAGAACCTGGGGCGATTACTACCTCAACAGTAACGATGAGAGAATCTGGGGTGATTACTACCTCAATAGTAACGATGAGAGAACCTGGGGCGATTACTACCTCAACAGTAACGATGAGAGAATGTGGGGAAATTACTACCTCAACAGTAACGATGAGAGAATCTGGGGCGATTACTACCTCAACAGTAACGGTGAGAGAATCTGGGGCGATTACTACCTCAACAGTAACGATGAGAGAATCTGGGGCGATTACTACCTCAACAGTAACGATGAGAGAATCTGGGGCGATTACTACCTCAACAGTAACGATGAGAAAATCTGGGGCGATTACTACCTCAACAGTAACGGTGAGAGAATCTGGGGCGATTACTACCTCAACAGTAACGATGAGAGAATCTGGGGCGATTACTACCTCAACAATAACGATGAGAGAATCTGGGGCGATTACTACCTCAACAGTAACGATGAGAGAATCTTGGATGTCTTCTACGAGTCTTCATCAGGAAAATCTTTAGGAATCGATTTAACTGGACCAGAGAAGGCCTTTGACTAGATAAGAATCAGAAAAATCTTTAGGAGTCGATTTAACTGAACCAGGCAAGGTCTTGGAATCTTCAACTGAGTCTTCATCAGGAAAATATTTAGGAATCGATTTAACTGGACCAGAGAAGGCCTTGAAATAACTTCAACTGGATAAGAATCAGAAAAATCTTTAGGAATCGATTTAACTGAACCAGACGAAAGTCTTCCATAGATGTAGTTTTTTCTTTTGAGGGGACTACCAGGTCATACGAGTGGTCAGCGGTATTTACTGATTCGTCTTTCCCTATAATGGTAAAGGGTCAGTCATATGCGATGTCATGATGTATGAAATGCATGATATATATCAAGCAATGATGCTCTCAACATATATGAGATTGTATGTTCATGATGCGTATATGCATGCTATAATGTATGGAAATGCGATGTTTATGAATGTATGCTTTCGTCTTAGGAAAATAAATCCTTGATGGGTGCCGGGAAGTCACATCCTGGGCTGATGTTGAAGAATAGTGCTTTGTTGTTTCCGCTGGGGATGATAGTTGCAAGAATACCGGTAGGAGAAGATAACTCCGTTGGGGAATAAGCTTGACAAATAGATTACTCTGCGGGGAGAAAATTATTCTAGCGATCTTACTGGGGAACAATACTCTGTGGGAAGAGAGGTACGTTGTTGAGATATTGATGGTAACTGCGCTGAGGATACCGTTGTTATGTTGGAAGTGTTAATGGACTCCGCTGGGGACAACAAGACTTCGCCGAGGACGACCTTTTCGTGGCTTTTGGATGAGGATAACCCAGTTATATCCCGGTAGGGAAATAACCTTTGAATAAAGCCGGGGGACGCGTTCGTGCTCTGTAGGGGATAAGCTTCCAGAATCTACTAGGGATAAGCTTCCTGCCGGGGAGATGATTCAAACTTTCCTAGGGAAATCTTGAACTATACTGGACTCTCCTGGGGAAATTTTGAGATGTACGGGGAAAGTGGCTCCGCTGAATATCTTGTATACCACCGGGGAACAATCTTAGATCAAGATTGTCGGGGACACTTGTTAAGAGTATTTGTATATTGCTGAGGAATGTTGAGATTTGCTGGGGATATCCAACTTCCTTAAGGCTGATTGTATAGCTTTGCTTGAGGAGAATGCATTGACTTGCTGGCTCACTCTCTGGGGAATTAAGGTATATTGGTTATATTCTTAGCTGAACCTATCCTGGTACCTTGATGGACAGAAAAATTAGATCGTTTAGACCATTCATTATTGCCCCTGTTTCTGAGGTGGGAGAGGAAGACCTGTGAGGTGCTGATAGTTGTTGATGGACAAACCTTCTTCTGGTAGGCAGGTGACAAGATGACAGGACATGGTCGTACGCTTTGATCCCTAACTTTTTCCTGGACCGCCCTTTCGGGTTTTCAGTCCACCGGGATACCCATTTTTGCCCAAGCCTCCTTTTCAGGTTTTTGACTTGCCGGGTGTACAGATTTTTTTCATTTCATCCCTTCATTTTGCCCGAACCCTTTTGGTTCGCCGGGAAGCCCTAATTTTTGCCTAGGTGTGTCAACCTAGCGGGTCTTTTTTCATGCGTAGTATCTTTTTACTATGTCTGCATTGGCGGGGTGAGGAAGGTCGTCACCATCCATGTTGGTTAGAATCATGGCTCCTCCTGAGAACACATGTTTAACCATAAATGGCCCTTCGTACGTAGGGGTCCATTTGCCCCTTGGATCACTCTGAGGAAGGATGATGCGCTTGATTACCAGATCCCCAACTTGATATTCTTGTGGTCTGACCTTCTTGTTGAATGCCCTGATCATCCGTTTTTGATACGTCTGACCATGACAAATAGCAGCAAGTCTCTTTTCGTCAATTAAGTTTAGCTGATCAAGTCGTGTCTGGATCCAATCATCTTCGCTCAGATCTGCATCCTTCATTATCCGGAGAGAGGGTATCTGCACTTCGATTGGTAAGACTGCCTCCATGCCGTAGACCAAGGAGAAAGGAGTTTCCTCGGTTGACGTCCTGGCTGAGGTACGGTACCCGTGTAGAGCAAACGGTAACATCTCGTGCCAATCTTTATAGGTCACTGTCATCTTCTGCACAATTTTCTTGATGTTCTTATTTGCTGCTTCTACAGCCCCATTCATCTTCGGCCGGTAAGGAGAAGAGTTGTGGTGCTGTATCTTGAATTGTTCGTAGAGCTCAGTGATCATCTTGTTATTGAGATTGGTACCGTTGTCTGTAATGATTCTTTCAGGGACGCCGTAACGACAGATCAGATTGTGCCGAATGAACTGTGCCATAACATTCTTAGTTACTGTAGCATAGGAAGCTGCCTCAACCCACTTCGTAAAGTAATTGATCGCCACCAGGATGAAGCGATGCCCATTGGACGCTTTAGGTTTAATCTCGATGATCATATCTATGCCCCACATTGCAAAAGGCCAAGGTGCAGTCAGAACATTTAGAGGAACTGGAGGAACGTGCACCTTATCAGCATAAATCTGGCACTTATGACACGTCCGAGAATGTTGGTAACAGTCGGCTTCCATCGTGGACCAGAAATACCCTGCCCGAAGGATTTTCTTTGCCATAGTATGTCCACTGGAATGCGTTCCGAAGGTACCTTCATGTAGCTCTGCCATGATCCTTTCTGCTTCAGTCTTATCCATACAACGCAGTAAGGTCGAATCATGGTTTCGCTTGTACAGGATACCATTGCTGAGAAAGAACTTTGCAGCGAACCTTCTCAGAAACTTCTTGTCATTGACAGATGCACCTTCAGGGTATTCCTGAGCTTCCAAGTATCTCTTCACCTCATAGTACCAAGGCTTCTCAGTCACCAACTCAGTCTCAAGATCACAACAGTATGCCGGTTCGTCCAGTTTCCAGATGATGATCCGGGGAGCCTCGTTGTCCCATTTGACCTTGAACATGGAAGACATCGTAGCTAACGCGTCCGCCAGCTGATTCTCCTCTCTCGGAAAGTGTTCAAAGGTTATCTCTTTGAAGTGGGGGATCAATGTCAACACACATTCTCTGTAAGGAATAAGTTTCAGATGTTTCGTATCCCACTCCCCTTTAATATGATTGATCACGAGAGCGGAATCTCCGAAAACACTCAGAAACTTGATCCTTAAGTCGATCGCAGCTTGGAGACCCATGATGCATGCCTTATACTCCGCCATGTTGTTGGTGCAGTTGAAACATAGCCGGGCAGTGAGTGGAGTATGAGTGCCTTGAGGGGATATGATCACGGCGCCAATACCGTTACCCAAAGCGTTGGAGGCTCCGTCAAAGTGCATAGACCATCGGGATCCTTCCTCAGGTCCTTCATCCGGTCCAGGTACTTCACAATCAATCACTATCATGATACTCTCGTCTGGAAACTCGAAGTTCATTGACTGATAGTCGTCTACTGCCTGATGTGCCAAGTGGTCTGCCAATACACTTCCTTTGATGGCTTTCTGAGTTGTGTACTGGATGTCGAATTCTGTCAAGATCATTTGCCATCTTGCTATTCTCCCAGACAGAGCAGGCTTTTCAAATATGTACTTTATTGGATCCATCTTTGAAATCAACAAAGTAGTGTGAGTCAGCATATACTGTCTCAACCGGCGAGCAGCCCATACCAAAGCGCAACAAGTTTTCTCGAGCAGTGAGTATCGGGTCTCACAGTCGGTAAACTTTTTGCTAAGGTAATAAATGGCATGCTATTTTCGGCCAGACTCGTCATGCTGCCCCAGCACACACCCCATTGAGTTGTCAAGTACTGTCAGGTATAATATCAGAGGTTTCCCTTCAACCGGTGGCATAAGAATGGGTGGTTCTTGGAGATACTCCTTGATTCTGTCAAAAGCGGCCTGACATTCATCATTCCAACGTACTACCTGATCTTTCTTCAGCAGCTTGAAGATTGGTTCACAGGTAGCAGTTAGATGCGAGATGAATCGAGCAATATAATTCAGGCGTCCTAAAAAGCCCCTGACCTCTTTCTCTGTCTTAGGAACTGGCATCTCTTGAATGGATTTAACCTTGGCAGGGTCCACTTGAATACCCTTATCACTTACAACGAAGCCTAGCAACTTTCCAGATCTAACCCCGAAGGTGCACTTGTTCGGGTTCAACCTCAGCTTGTACAACTTCAGACGGTCAAACAATTTCTGCAGATGATCAAGGTGTTCCTCCTTAGTCTGAGACCTTGCAATCATGTCGTCAACATACACTTCTATCTCATGATGGATCATGTCATGAAATAAGGCAACCATGGCACGTTGGTAGGTTGCCCCAACATTTTTCAACCCGAATGGCATGACCTTGTAGCAGAAGGTGCCCCACTGAGTAACAAAGGTAGTTTTCTCCATGTCTTCAGGAGCCATCTTGATCTGATTATACCCTGAAAAACCATCCATGAAGGAAAACACCTTATGCTGAGCAGTATTGTCAACCAAGATGTCAATGTGAGGTAGGGGAAGTCATCTTTGGGGCTGGCCCTGTTCAGATCCCTGTAATCAACACACATTCTGACCTTACCATCCTTCTTAGGCACTGGAACCACGTTAGCAACCCACTGAGGGTAAGAAGTTACTGCAAGAAATCCGGCATCGAGTTGCTTCATAACCTCAGCTTTGATCTTCTCAGACATCTCTGGACGCATACGGCAGACCTTTTGCTTAACCGGAGGGCAGTCTTCCTTGGTAGGCAAATGATGGACCACGATGTCAGTATCCAAACCAGGCATGTCTTCGTAGGACCAGGCGAAGATCTCCACATAATCATGTAACATCTGAGTCAACTGTTGCTTCACGCTGAGCTCTAGGTTGGCACCAATCTTAACTTCCTTTCTGTCTGCCTCAGTACCCAGATTTATTGTTTCCACCGGCTCTTCATGTGGTTGAATTGCCCTCTCTTCCTGGAGTAACAGTCTTGAAAGCTCGCCAGGCACTTCGCAATCACCTTCACCTTCGTCTTCGGCTAAGTTGATCAGATTTTCGAAGTCATAACTGGAAGTAGCAGAGTCGTTACCAGTGAGATCCAGAGTGGATTGAAATCTGTATGAGTGAGTGTGTGTAAATACAGTTGTTTTGCAATATATAAAGAAAGGAAAGAAAGAAAAGGAGCATAAGATTTGAAATGCGAGAAAACGTCCAAGGTCTTTATTCATGATATATGAAATGACAATTAATATGCCCTCACAAATGAAGCCACGGTGCCCCGGGTAAGACACCGGACCATAGAGTTTTAATTCATTGTTTACAAATAACAAAAACAAAGGAATTCATTAATGCGTAACAAAAGTAACAGGAGTATGATCTTTAGCAGTCCAATTACTAGGTCTACTGTCGGCCGTCGAATAAATCCAGCTGTCGAACTCAGCTTCATCCACTTCATCATCATCCCCAATAGCATTCACTCCATGAACAGGCAGGGGAACTGTCACTACATTAGGCTTCTCAGGTGCCTCAAATTGTACCTCCTTGGCATCAATAAGGTCTTGCACCTTATTCCTTAAGGCCCAACAGTCATCAGTAGAATGCCCCGGGCTATCGGAGTGATAAGCACAGCGGGCATTTGGATTATACTTGGGAGAGGCAGTATTCACAACCTTCGGGGCCTCCCTGACAGTCACCAAATTGGTGGATAGCAATTGCGACAAGATTTGTGATAAAGTCATACTCAGCCGGGTAAACTCTCTTCTGAGTCTTTCAGCCCTTTATGGATTGGTTTGCCGAGGAGCGGCAATAGGCTTAGCAATCATCACTGCGTTGACAGATTGGCGGCGCTCTGGTTTATCTTGTCTTCTAGGCCCATATACAGCACTGGCCTCCTTCTTAAAGGGTTTCTTCTCAGAACTTGAAGATGCACCCTTCTGAATTTTACCGGACTTCATTCCAGCCTCTATCCTCTCCCCAGTCAGAATAAGGTCAGTGAACCCTGCAGACGAATTACCGATAAGATGATTGAAGAATGGCCCGGAGAGGGTCCCCAAGAACATATCTACCAACTCCCGGTCTGTTAACGGAGGCTGCACCCTGCCAGCCAGATCCCTCCACTTCTGTGCATACTCTTTAAAACCTTCGCTTGATCCTAGCGACATACCCTAGAGTTGGGTACGTGTAGGAGCAAGGTCGGCATTATATTGATACTGCTTGTAAAAAGCATTAGCCAACTCCTCCCAGTTACGAACCTTGGTTCCATCCAGCTGATAGAACCATTCGAGATGAGTCCCTGAAAGACTCTCCTGGAAGAAGTGGATCCACAAGTTCTTGTCCACTATGTACGGCTGAATCTTCCGCACATAAGATCTGAGGTGTAGCTTGGGGAAAGACGCCCCGTCATACTTGGTGAAAGATGGTGCCTTAAACTTGTGAGGGATGATCACACCAGTAGACAAACCCAAGTCTCCGAAATCCAGCCCAGGCACTTGTTGGATCTCCATTGCATTTAGTCTGTCTTCCAACTGCTTGTACCGATCTTCAGCAGGAGGATACTGTTCCTCATTAAAGTCAGTCTCGTCGTCAGAGACTACTGGACTTGAAGCCTTTCCCCCCTGGGGAATGTCTTTGCCTACAGAAGAACCAGCTTCTTCATTCTGCAGAGTGTTACCAAACCTCCGGCCCGAGTTGAAAAGAACAGTTCTCTTCTTCTTCTTTTCCTTCTTCAGGAGTAAAGCCTTCAGCTCTTCTTGGCCTTGAGCCAAACCCATGATCAGCTCCTGAAATTGCGCGTTCTGCGCCTGAAGGGCCTTGATAGACATCTCGGTTGATGATGAGTCAGGGTTCATGATGCTGAAATAAACAGCGAAGAACAGTAAGAAACCTGAAAAGAAGAATACCTGCTATGCACATGATGAATGGAATGCGTATGATTTATGTTTTCAAAGACAATCGGGAATCAACTTTGTAAACAAAAAGGAACACACTTCATTAGATTCAACTTTGAAATTTAAATTGTTCAACAGGTTGCCCTTAGGCGTTACATGAAATGGAAATACTGAAAAGGGAAATAAAACTGTAAAAGAACATCCAGAGCTCCTCATTGATCCCAGGGTCTCCTCTTCTCAGTACGGATGTAGTCATTCAGAGCTCGCTCATTCTCCAACTGCTTTGTCAGCTTCTGGATCTTCAGTTCCTGCTAGTTGAACTTTTCCCGATAAGAATCCCGTTCTTCTCGCAGTTGCGACCAAGACCTCTTTAATGTTTCATAATCAGTAGGTATCTGAGGAGGGAGGACAGTTGGAAGAGCCCCATCTTTGTCAGGATACTCAAGAATGACGGGTCTGACAGCTTCGTATGGCATACCTAACTTCTGAGCACAGATGCGAACCCATTTGTAGTAGGCTTCCATAGGTAGAGAAGTCTTTGGCCCCAACTCTTGTGGGTCAGCTCTATGAACTCTGTCCCAAGCCTTGATGAACCTACGACGTAGCTCGTCACTATCCACCTGAAACTCAAAACTGATGTGAGGCACCAACATCTCATGAAGCCCTGCTCTTCTGGCCCTTCCAAACTGACGGAGCGCTAGACATGGATTGTAAGAGATTCCTCCTTGAGTACCAATCAAAGGAACATTAGGGTATTCTCCGCAACGATCAATAACAACTATCTCATCCAAACCTCTGAGAGACCAAATGATGTCCTTATCAGTGAGAGACATTAACCTATGAGCCCAACCTCTTCCTTCTTGGTTCTTCAGCACGAACTTAGGGAGGTGCGAAATAAACCACCTCACCAACAAAGGGATACAGCACCACAGAGTTCCTCGTCTTCAGGCAGTACGAGCATAAAGTTGTTGCAGGATGTCACCCAAGAGAGTGGGCACAGGATTCTGAGACATGAAGATCCTTATGGTAGTGACATTGATGAAGTTGTCAGGATTAGGAAACAAGACTATCCCATAGATTAAGAGAGCCAAGATGTCTTCATATGTCCTAAAGTCCAAGTCATTCCAGAAACTGTTAGCTTTACCAATCAGAAACTTGACCAAGAAACCCTTAACTCCGCTTCTAGTCACCCATTTGTCCATTACTTCTTGATGGGTAAAGGGAAGAGCTGCAGCAACCTCCTCAAGCCTGAGGGTCTTTTCCCAACCAGTGTAAGGAGTCTGATCCAAGATAGGGATACCAAGCAAATCAAAGAACTCTTCCAGGGTAGGGACCAGCTGGAAGTCTTGAAAGGTGAAGCACTGGTACAGAGGGTCATAGAACTGGGTCAGGACACTCATCAACTGTTGATCCCGCTTTGCAGTGACTGAACTGAGAAGAGAACCATGCCTCTGGATGAAGGAAGTAGTATTTGGAATTCTGCTAACCAATTCTTCAAGCAACTCAGGTGGGTGAACAAAATTGAACCGGATAGTGTTCCTTCGCATAGGCATCATGATGTCCTACAAAACAGAGCAAAGGTGAAACCCTCTTGTCTTTGAAATAGTCAGTCCTTATGTAGGATTCATGCAATGCTCATGATGTTATGATGTTATGATAAAGCACACCACAAATATTTACAAAGGCAAACATGTAAGGCACACAAGTCACACAAGACAAGCCCTTAGAGTTTAGGCCAGCATGAGGTCTAGGCATTACCCTCTTTCAGTTTGTTGGTTCATACCCGTCCTATCAAAAGTAACCGGGTTCTTAGAGGATCCCAATATCACTGACTACCCTCAATCGGTCATAACTCCAGCATCGCAATCTTTTCTTGCGGCCAGAACCATCACGAGAGTTTAGCCTCAATGGGCGTAGCATACTGCTACTGCTCTATTGGCCAAGTTGTGTCATTTAAGGTTCTAAGGTCTGTTGGTGCTTAATGACTCCTTAGAAGACCCATATTCTCCTCGTTGCAACACAAGGGATATCGGTACAGACCAAGGTGCCACACCAACGTAGCCACTGCTTCACCCATGTCGGTCTATGCCGGACATGTCCCTCACAGCTTATGCTACCTAAACAGGGTATCCCCAGATCCGGGTTAGGATCTATGTAACTCCCAAGACAGTCCCACAATTTAAAGCAAACAAGTCAAAGCAATTGAAAACACAGTTATGAACTATCCTAAGGTACACCTCACTTTAAGTATAGTCCCCAGCAGAGTCGCCAGTTCTGTGATCGGTGGATCTGGAACTGACTGTTTAACGCTGGTTCGCGAAATGTCGCAGAAGCAAGAGTCGCCACCGTCTTTTATTTTCTCCAAATGGAAAGGACAAAAGCACAGAAAAATTCCTTATTGAGATTAGTTCTCGGTTCGGGAGGTAGATTTATAGAAAGGGAAGGTGTTAGTTGTGTTTTCATCCCCCCCCCCCCCCCCCTCCCCCCCCCCCCCCCCCCTCCCCCTCCCCAAATGTTTGTTTGCTTTTCAAGGTGTGAGTGAGTTTGAAAAAGTTTCTTTGAAAGTTTCAGACCGACTCTTGTATCAGTCCTCAAGAGTGTTTGAAAAGTTGTTTTTGAAAGCTTTTTGCAAAGTGTCGGTGTGAAAAGAAGTTTTTGATTGTTTTGAATTAGAGCAAGCATCTACGAGTCATCTACCTACCCTAAGGAATTCGTCTGTGTAAATGTCCTTAAGGTAGTGCCATCCCACCATTGAGAGGTAGGTAGCACCACCGTTGGAGGTGTTCGGGTCAATTCGTTAAGGGACAGTGTGGTCACCAGAGCAATAGGAAGATACCTTAGAAGCTACCCCCATGCCATGTTCATGGACATGAGGACTTACTAAAACGTCCTCTACTCGACGACCACGTTTCGAGGGGCAAGGCAACAGTGAGGCGTACCCTAGGGGTCGTGTGTGAATTGTGTGTCATTTTCAGTTATATTTGTCTTTGTCATGCATTTGGGTGTTCTACGCTTTGATTTTATTTTTGCATACATTCTTTCATGTGATTATTAGCAGTTAAAGGTGCGGGAATAAAAATGCGGAAAAATAAAGGTCCTACGCTATTACAAGGCGCGGGTCTACATCGCCAAATTAAACCAAGACCCGATTTGAAATAAATAAAATGCGGAAAGATAAATGTCCTAATTAACTATTACAAAGCTTCGGGGCAAATACATTATATTTAAAAAGGAAATAAAAGTAAACATGCGAAAAGAAATAAGAATCAAGAGTGCGAGGGCGTTGGACCCTTTAAAGAATTAAATTTGAATTGAACATTGATTTAATTATTAAATGAGAAAAAGAACTTATTTTTTTATGTTTTTTATATTTATGAAATTAAAGAAAATTAAATTGGAATTAAAAGTTAAATAACCCTAGTTCTAAATTGTTTTTAATTTATTAAAAAAAATGTTTAAGTTTGACCTAATTTAACCCTAATTAATTAATTATAATTTATTTACCAAAATAATTAATAATTAACAATAATGAAAAAAGGAAAAAAAATAAAAGTATTTAAACCCTAATTTCTACACTTTTTTAGTTTATTTAAAAAAAATTAGAATTAAACCTAAACTTAAACTAATTACTTATTAGAATTTTATTTACAAAATTAATAGAAATTAATATTAACAAAACATATTTTTTATTTTTAACTTTCTGATTTTTTTTGTATTTTTTGTGTTATAAAATTTATTTCATGAATTAAATAAAACAATTAATTAAAAAGAATAAATAAAAGAAAATAAAAGAGAGAAAGAAATGCAAACATGGGGGGTGGTTGACCCAAATATGGAGGTTAATAGAAAGCATTTTGGCCCATTTGATGGAGGCCTTTTTGACTTTTCCAGGATCACGTGTAGACCCATTGACCCAGGTGCATGATGGAACTCCTGTACTGGCCATCAGATGGAATTGCTGAACATGTGGCAAGCTTTGGCATTGAGTGCATGGTAGATCCCTGAAGGGCACGCTGCATAGGAATAGGTTAAAGAAAAAATTATGAAATATGCAAGGGGACCTGGGAATCGAACCCAGGTCCCAATACCTGTATGCCAAACGCACTAACCACTGGACCACTCAAGCTTCCTTGTTATTATAGTGGAGCACAATTAATATAATGGAAAATAGACACTAGTGGTATTGGAACAAAAATCAGCGCGCGAACATTTGAACGCTCCAACCACATCAAGCCACGCCAGCATCTTCTTCTTCATTCTGTCTGCAAATAACGTCAAATAGCGGGGGTTTTAAACCCCCACTAACTCAAACCTGGAAAATAACGAATAACTCATATGCAAATATAAATAGGGCGCGACTAGTGAGTTCGATTCGTTTTGAGGTCCTGAGTCCAATGGCATAGGTCTTATGGTTCAATTTTTCCATATGAATGATGCCCTCTTTTAAAGCTTCTGAAACCCTAATGCGTGTTCATGGTAACTTTGCATACAGGCGTCCAAAATTCAATTGGATGGTACCAATGGCTTTAGAATCATCATGTTATTATAAATCACATATTAAAAGTCATGAATAACGTATGAAAATGCAAACACGATTATCAAAATTTTACAGAAAAGTTAGACTCCTATCTACCAATTCTTTGCGCTTGGAGAGTTGATTTTGATTGGAGTAGCTTCCTGGATGTGTCAGGAGTGCAATGGAACAATTCTTTTGCTTTGAAACGACCTACAACTATGAAAGCAGTTTCAACTTTTTTTATGAAAAAAATGCAAGTTTTCTTTGTGTTCTTGAGCGTAGCTTTTTTCTGTCCAGCCTTAGGGTTGCATTGTGTATATGTATGTCAATGAATTAGGTCACAAACAAAGCCCAAAAATCCATGTTTTAATGCTTTTCAAATTTGTGATTTTCATGAATCTTTTTCAATCTTTTTCATGTCCTTTTGATGCCAATTATTGCCAATCACCTTGATTCTTTCCTTATTGAATAGTGCACGAAATCTTGAGTGAATTCTATGCACAAAAAGATTTGAAAAGCATGGATTAGTATTTTTCTTATAATTAATTTTAATTAAATGAATTAAATAGATTAAATATTCAATTAATTAATCAAAAATAGGAAAATAACTCCCCTTTGGGTCAATGGGTCGTGCATAGCTTTTGGGTGATTATTCTTGGAAGAAATTGAGGCCCATTAGCAATTTTGAGGTATTTGAAGTAAAGTTGACTTTTCAAAATTCCCAAAAATTTCCCAACTTCCACAAGGCATATCTTGCTCAATTTTTAAGCTTTGATCATGTTCTTGGACATTTTGGAAAGGTCTTGAAGTCCTCTAACCAATGCCTTTGGTCCCATGTCATTTTGATTTACCAATATCTAGTTATGGTCTTTGACTTAAAGTGCCTTTTTGTTGACTTTTGAAAATGACCTATAATGTTGAGATTGATAACTTTTTGTGAGAGCATTTCTTGGACTTGAAGTGTGAAGATGAATTGTAGGAAATGTCATTCTCTTCAAAATGAACTTTGGATGAAATTTTTCTGATAAACCATGTGGAAGTTATGCCTTGGTCAATTTGCAGTTGACTTTTCCAACTGTCCAAAAATAGAAACTTTTGCATCTTGAGACTTTTTGAGCCATGCCTTGAGAATCATGATCAAGAATTGATCAAATGATGTTTGTGGCTTCAAAATAATATGTTGACCAAAAATTTTGACTTTTGACTGTCAAATGACCATTTTGCCCCTACAGTTGACTGTTGAGCAATTAGGGTTTTTGACTGTGCAATTTTGTGCTGTAAGTCTTGAAACTTGGCATAAGGATGCTTGACAATGTTTGTAGGCATGTGGGACTTGATTGGACCCTTGGAAACTTCAATTTCTTTGCCAGAACCAAAACCCTAATTTTTGACTGTTAGGAGGCCATTGGACTGTGCAACCCTTGGGAGATTTTGAAGCATGCTCTTAGAAAATCTTGAAGAATATGGGAGGGCAAATTTTGGGGTACAACACATGTCATGAGGACCATCTCTTTGGCTGTAACCAAAATTTCGCAAGGCTAAGCAAGGGTTATAAGTGATACCTCCCCTAATGCCAAGTAAAGGGACATTAGGGAATTCCCCATGATGGTCAATGATAGAAGCATCCGCCAAGGATCTCGAACACCGATGGATATCAGAGTGGGTGAGGGACATCATCCTTTGAGACCATGTCAATATTTGGTTGTTCTTCAATGTCGATCGAGGTAAGTGCGAAATAAACCACTTGGAAAGTAGGGGAATACAACACAAGAGAGTACCTCTTTTCTTCATGGTGCAGGTATGGAAACAATGTAAGATGTCTCCCAACAAGGTGGGTATAGGATTACGAGAAAGAAAGACTGTGATGGCATTCACATCTATGAATTGGTCCGAGTTGGGAAATAGAACCAAACCATAGATGAGAAGGGCTAGGACATCCTCAAAGGCTTGAAAATCCAAATCTTCCCAAAATGAATGAGCCCTCTCCAATAAGAACTTTCCTAGGAACCCTTGAAATCTGCTTCTTATCTCCTAATTTGCTACAATGTCGGTTCTCTTCAGATGCAGAGCTTCGGAAATGATTTCAGGTTTTAGAATCCCTTCTAAAATGGTGAACGATGTTTGATCAAGCACGGGAACTCCTAATAGCAAAGAGAATTCTTCTAGTGTTAGCACTAACTGATAGTCAGGGAAGGTTAAGCAATGATGCATGGGATGGAAGAATTGGAAGAGCACGCACATAATCTCTTCTTGGAAATTGGAGGTAGCCAAATTGAGGAGTCGACCATACTTCTTGGTGAAAGGAGTGTCTTCAGGTACCCTTGATGCTAACTCTTGGAGTTAAGGGTGTGCTTTCACAAAGTTGATCTAATGGTATTTCATTGGACGGAGTTCATGGCCTACAAAACAAAAACAAAGATAAATTCCTAAATCCTTGAAATGGTTAGTGAGAATGCTTATGATGTTATGATGTTTATGATGTTATGTACAAGTAAGTATATACACACAAGGAAAATAAATTCTTAGGTTTAGGCTTGCATGGAGTTTTATAGGTAAGTACCCTCTTGAAGTTTAGTTGGCTCAAACCTGTCCTAGTAATAGTAATCGGGTTCTAAAGGGTCTCAATATCAATGACCTTTCTTTTAGGCATTGTCTCAGCATAATCAACCTTTTCTTGCGGCCGAGATATCCCAAAAGTTCAATCTCAATGAGTGTAGTATCGAGTATCAACCAATTTTCAGCTTTCCACCGAAACCGGTCATCTCACTACGTCCTAATGGCCAAGTTGTTCAATTAAGGTTCTAAGGTCAATTAGTGCTTCATGACGCCACTCAGTGGCCCCATATTCTCCTCGATTCAACACAAGGGATATCGGTACCCACAAATGCGTCACACAAACGTAGCCATTGTTTCAACCATATCGGTCTACGCCGTACAGTTTCCACAATCTATTGTTACTTACCTAAAAAGGTGTCCTAGATCCGGGTAGAGGATCAAAGTAAGCCCAAATAAGGAACCAAAATGTAAAGCTAGCAAGTCAAATAATGAAAGCAAATAAAGGTGATCTAACCCTAAGGTAACCCCACTTTTAAGTATTCCTCAGCAGAGTCGCCAGTTCTGTATAAGGTGGGAGAACTGACTTGGGATGTTTTGAGTTTGATCGCAATTGTTGCGGTTAGAAAGAGTCGCCACCGAAATTTCTTTTATCCAATGAAGGAAAGGATGAAAAGAACAGGAAAGACCTATAAAATTATTTTTTGAGTTCTGGGAGTAGATTATGAAAAGGGAAGGTGTTAGCACCCTTTTCATCCATAATTATCTATGGGCTCTTAGTTGCTTGCTATATCACTTGCTTTGTTGAAAATGTGCTTGATGGTGGTTTTTGAAAGTACTTTTGAAAAGGTGCCTTCGTTTAGGAAAACTTTGTAATGGTTCTAGTTTCGTAAGAACGTATACAAAGTGTTAGACTTTTGAAAATATTTCATGTTTTGAAAGTGTTTGGTGTGTTTTTGTTTTGTTTGATGTGTGTTTGTTTTTAAAGTGAGCAAGCAACTAAGAACGTTTCTACCTACTCAAAAGCCTTTGTTCATTTCTCTCATTTCCTTTGATATTACTATCTTACCATTGATTGATAAGAAGCCTTATCTTTGGATGTAAAGGGACGGGCGTGGGTCACCGTATAGTCATGATAGCAATGTTGTGAGATATCTTAGCATTTCTCTTTCTGGGACTAAGATAATTTGTAAGGAAACATTTGAAGCGTCAACGAGGGACTATGATCTTGTATTTTGATTGTTTTTGCTAAGACATCCCACATGTGTAACATGACCATTTTTTAGGCAACAAGTGGAGTTAACCTTAGGGGTGCATGTGTGAATAGTGTGTTTGATTTACATGCATTATTTATCTTGAATTAGGGTTCTCTAAACATTGTTCTTATCTTCCCATACAAATCGTAATTACTAACATTTATATGAAAGCGATAAATTGCGGAAAGTAAATATTTTACGCTATTACAATCATTAGGGGGATGGGGTATATAAATTTACAAATGGGGATGCAAGTAAAGTAAACTCTAATTACTATTACAAGGCTTTGACAATTACATAATTTATAATGCAAACATAGTAAAATATGCAAGAAGATGTAAAGTGAGAGAAATTGTTTTTTATGGTTTTTTTATAGAAAAGGCTTTGTAATTAATTTAATTGAAGAAAAAACCTAAGTCTAAGTTAAATTTTAAAAAAAAACTAATTGTTTAGAAAAATGTTTTTGAGGTTTCATTAAAAAAAGGTTTTATAGTGTTGGGTCATTTCCAAGCAATGCAATATTTCCAAAATAACCTAAAAAAAACTCAAAAATCAAGAAATTTGGTGCCTGAGCTGACACGGACCGTGTCGTGTGACACGGGCACCCGTGTCAGGATCTGTCCATGACTTCTCTGCACTTTTTGTTCCAGCCAATCTGACACGGCCGTGTCGTGTGACACAGGCACCCGTGTCATCCCCTGTCCATCTTTTTTCTGCTCGTGTCTGAACCAGTAACATTGACACGGGCCATGTCGTTTGACACGGGCACCCGTGTCATCCCCTGTCCCTGCATTTTACTATGTTTTTAACCCAACTAAGCTGACACGGGGCGTGTCGTGTGACACTGGCACACGTGCCAGCCTCTGGTTTGGCTTTTTGTTAGTTTTTTTCTCTTTGATATGTCTTGTTATATCTTTTGAGCACAAAAGAAAATGATGTATGAACAATGATATCACAGTTTGAGAAAGTTTACCTCTCGAAGCAGAAGCTTTAGAACACGTACGGATGTTTTCGGGTGCAAAGTGGTGATTGATCGAGCTCCTTTGAACCTTCTTGAAATAGTTCCAACCTTCCTTTTGTGCTGAAAATGGTTGAACCGCTCCAACCAAGTCAAGTTGCAATGTATGTTTTTTGAGTTTGGAAGATGGTGATAGTGATGCTATAGAAGTTATTCTTATGTTTGAACAACTTCTATATGGTGTATGTGAAGTGTTTAGATGGTTTGTTTATAGAAAACTTGTAAGGTGTGAGATTCAAAGATTTGGACTTCAAAGCTCAAAAATGGAGGTTTTGTGGACAAATATGGTTTGTGACAACAAAAATGATTTTAAGTGTAGTTTCTCCTTCTATTTTTCTGGCCTCTTTCTCTTGCAAATTCTTCTTCTATTTATAGATAAGAGTTTTGTGAACAAAATGATTTGGTTTACAAACTATGGAGTTATGGCTAGGTTGGATTGTAAATATCAAGTTATGTCATGGTCCCAAGATGAAGTACCAAAGTTGCTAGTTTAGAGGGTCTGATTTCCATGATTTATGATGGAGTAAAATCAGAAACAAACAAGGTATGGGTTCAAGACAAGTTTTGTACAAAAAGCTTGCTTTTCAAGAATAGCAATGGTGCCTTTATGCCATAAATGTAAAGATCTTTTGGACAATGGCTTAAACACTTGGGTAATAGCTCAAGAGTGGGTGTAAGCATTAAATTACGATGATATTTGCAAGCACGGAGGCCTACAACACAAGATTATGCAGCAAATCATAAGGGTTTTGCTTTGTGTTCTTCACTAAAATGACTTGCAATTCAAGAATGGATGCTCAACTTCATGCCCTTGAATCTCCTAGATCAAGTATGATAAATTCATGCTCTTGGATGTTTTGGAAAGATTGAAACATCCTCTATAAATTTCATGTCATCCGTTTTGACAAAATCATCTTGGAACTATGTGAAAAAATGCCAAGAAGTTGGGATAAAATCCTGATCAAAACTGCTGAAAATTTCTCTAAGTGTTTTTTCAAAAATGTCATGACTTCATGAATTTATAACTTAAAATCCAAGCATTTCTAGAAAAAGTCCTGCTCTACATTGTTTTAGATCTCATTAAGATCCACAACTTTCAAGTTGGAAGTTTTCCTTGAATCATCTTGCATCTTGGTGAAAGAATGGCATGAAGTAATGAAATTATCATGTATAAAAGACACTTAGAAAAAAATATAAGTCTTGAAAAGTTTGACTTTTCAAAATGAATTTTGACTTTCTTTGTTTCTTGATGAAAAATCTTCATATTCTAACATGTCTTGTTAAAAATTTGATTTTTGAACTTGTCTTTGATCAAAAAGTGAAAGTTTGACTTTTTAGTGTACAATTGACTTTTCCATCAGTTGACCAAATTTCAATTATCAATCAATTGATCTTGAGAAATATTTTGATCCATGTCATTAGGTAAAAATGATTTATTTGAATCCTTGATACCATTTCTCAAAAAATAAATTCATGTATTAGGTCAAAAGTAAAAAATTGAGCCTTTTTAGTCAAAACCTTAATTTTGACCATTTTGCCCTTTTGGTGTTCTGATCAAATTTCTTTGAGGAATTGTGATCCAAACTTGATCAAATGACATATATGAGTTCATAATATTGATATGGATAAAAAATTATGAAGTTTGACTACAAATTGACCACAGTTGACGTTTTCCTAATACATATGATTTTAAGTCAACTGATCAACTGATTGAGCAAAATGTGATCCAAAGCTTGAAACTTGTCATGAGCAATCTTGGGGATCCAAAATGATCCATGAAACTTATATAAGGAATTATAAGTTCAATTATCTTTTTACAAACTCAAACCCTAATTTTGAGTTGTTAGTGCTTGAAGAGGTGTCTTGAGTTGATCAAACCTTGTGTAGTCTTGAATGGAGATCTTATGAGAGATTCCTTGAGAAATGAGAGGGAAAATTTTGGGGTACAACAGATGCCATAAAAGAAAACACCTGAGCTTCATCTCACATCAATTCATTCAATTGTCTAGCAGATAAGACTCCAACTTCCCCTTCCTCATAAGGATTATAAAACCGCACAAATTTGTTGTTACAATTAATATAAACATAATTATATTTCAACCAGTTCATGCCTAGAATCACGTCCATACTACTCAACGGTAAGCAACAATAATGGAAAGACACAGTTATTTTTATCCTGGTTCGTTTGAACTCAAACTACTTCAGTCCACCCGCCAAGGTGATTTCACCTTTCTCAACAAGGACTTAATTCACTATAATCAAACTGATTGCAATCACACAACCAAACTGTTGTGACTAACAATATAAAGCACAAGTAAACGTACAAGTGACTAACACCACTAATACTCAAACTAGTCCTTAGCCTTCTTGAGAATCTGACCAAACTTGGTCTCTCAAGGAACAAATACAAGAATTAAATCTTTACAATAGTGAAATAAATTGCTTCTTAAAAAGCTATATCATAAACTGTGATTTATCACTAGGATAAGTTTTACACAAAGTGTTTGTAAGAAAATAATTTGTGAGAAGCAGAATATTTTTCACGTAGTTGGGTAGTTGGTTTGCAATAAATGATCTTCTATTTATATCATGAAGAAAACGACCGTTGCTGCCTTCAAAAGTGAGGAGCAATTAATGTTTGCGTGTTTGCTTGTAGTATTGCTTTTTCCAATGAACTAGAATAGAGACACTTGAGTGCTTTTAGCCGTCTTTGCATTAAATGAACAAACGACACTTGTCAAAGCATGTTTCCTGAAACTTGACAAGACTTGTTAGCTTCTTTATTCTTTCAGAACTAGCTTCACATCTTGCTATAGAATGTGCTTGCAAATAACTTCTCATCAGAGCTTGCTTACAAAATACTTCTGGACAGAGTTTGCATGGAAACTTGCTAAGTTTAGAAGAGGCTTTAAATTGCTTCTTATCAGAGCCAGCGTCAGAACTTGCGCTAAGTAAATAGTTCTTTCATCAAAGAACTTCTTCATTTATTTTCAGCTCAGCACGTAAAAAATGATTTTCATCTAAGAAAATACTTCAGTCAGAACATTATCTGAAACAAAGAAATATGCTCATCATAGTATCAATTATATAAACTATATTTTATTATTATCATTAAAAATCTGAGATATGATCAGAACCAATCTTGTTTTAACAGTATCAACAACCATCTCTCCATTCATAGAAGATAATACAAGACCCAACTTGTTCACACAGTCAGCAACAACAAAACAATAGGTGGCACCAGTATCAATAATAGTAATTAAAGGAGTAATATTAATGAAACATATACATTTGATCAGACGGTCTACAAATGATGCCTGAATTCTAGATAAAGCAAACACCTTCCCACTGGATTGTGCTTTCTTCGATTTCTGACACTAAGTATTGATATGTCATTTTTCATTGCAGTTGAAAAATATCACCGCTTTGTGTCTACAACCAGCTATCTCATGCCCAGCTTTACCATAATGGAAGCACCTCTTCACTTCCCCAATACACACATTACTTTGATGACCTGCTTTTCCACACCTGAAACATGTGATGTCAACAGGAGCACCTCCCCCACTTGTCCTCTTACCATTAGCAACTCTCTGTTTACCTTTGTCAGCTGGAACATTATAAGGCTTCACACGATTCTATTGTTGCTCGCTTCACCTATCATTTATGATTTTTTTAGTGCGCTTTACTATCCTCCTCATAAATCCTACAACTATTCACAAAGTCTGGAAATTTACGAATCTGTTGATATCCAATATCCCGCTTAATTTTTAGATGCAGCCCTTTTTCAAACTTAATGCACTTTGAGAATTCAGTAGTCGCCTCGCTGTAGTGAGGGTAGAACTTTACCAATTCCATAAACTTAGCAGCATATTCAGTCACTAACAAATCTCCATGTTTCAATTTTAGAAATTCAATTTCTTTCTTCCCGCGGGCATCTTCAGGAAAATAATTCCTCAGAAAATCCTTGTTGAATAGAACTCAAGTAATCTCCTCACCTTTACCATTCAGCCTCTGGTGAGTGCTAACCCACTAGTCATCATCCTCTCCTGCCAGCATATATGTATCGAATCGTACCTTTTGTACTTCAAAACAGTCCATAATCCGAAAGATCCTTTCGATCTCCTTGAGCCAAGAATGCATCCCATCATGATCATACTTACCCTTGAATGTAGGCAAATGGTTCCTCTGAAATGTCTCCAAAACACGGGATCCATCGTTCCCACCAACCTTAGGCTAATGTTGCATAACCTGAGCCCTAGCCTACAAAGCAGCAGCAAGAGCAACATCATTTATTCCATCCATTTCTTTGTTTCACACCATAAAATCAAACAATGGTTAGAAGAAACACATTGACAGTATTTGACCGTCACACTAAACTACTAACTCGACAACCTGGTCGGACCGACCGACCTGCTCTAATACCAATTGTAACACCCCATTTTCCCAAAAGAATATTTATAATAAAATCTATAAAATATATCAGAGTATGCCAGTAGGATGTCACATCTTTCAAAAACTCATAAAGTTTCAAGTCTCTTTATCACTTCATTTCTCATAAGAAATTATAACAGAGGAACATTTAGATTAGTTCACTTCTATTGCACTAAGGCCTCAACAACGATAAAACTCCACAAGATGTGTACTCCAACAAAAGTATGAAATAAGATACGTAACAAAATGAAACAAATGCAAATTATAACAAATTCCCAAATTCACGTGTTACATATTAGAGCGACTCCTAAGACTCAGTCAAGTAACATCCACTCCAAGCAATACTCGATACCTAATTATCTGTACTCCCAGAGGAGCACAAATGCTATAACATAAAAGGGGTGAGAATTACATTCAATAAATATATAGTGAATATCACATGCTAAGAAGTAATAGTTCACACAATTCACACAATTCACAAAATTCATAATTTATGCAATACTTCGCAACACATTCGTCATTCACATAACACAACATCGACTCAACAATAATGTAATGCAATGAGACCTACATCAACTCAATGCATGTGGTACCAATAGGGCGTAAGCCCTCATCATTATGTCGAATAGGGAAGCAACAAGGTATAAGCCCTCAACATAACGCCATTATAGGCCAACAATAAAGCATAAGCCATCACCAATGCTTTCATGCAACACGAACATGCATAACATAACCATGAAACCATAGGGCATAAGCCCACCATATTCGCAAATAAGGCCACCAACATCATTATCATCATGCGATATAATTAAACAATTCACACAAAGTTCCATGGTTTAACCTAATTCCCTTTATTACTAGCCTTCCTATATTTTTCTAATTCATATTAGTCATTACGGGCCAAAAGAAACTACACTGCACGCGAAAACAAGAAAGAAATCACGAAAAGGAAATTTGTTTCACACAGGACTTCCGTTACCCATAATGCCCTACTCCATACGCGTATTGCTCTGCTTTATTGCCCCAATCCCCAAACCCTGCAGGGCACCATACGCATAACGTTGTCTTCCTTATGCGTAACGCTCCCTGCCTTACACGTAACGCCCCTTGCCCTACGTGTAATACCAGAGGGTGATTTCCCTCAAAATTCTTCCCATAATGCCATACGTTTATTTCCCCTACCTTACGCGTAACATCCTGTGACTTATGAGTAACGCTCCTTGCCTTATGCATATTGGTAGTCTGCGACAACAAAAATCTTGTTTTCACACCAGTTCGATTTTCACTCGTTTTGAGCACTTTTAACCTCCATATTTGGGTCTAAACTAGTGTTTTTACACATAATAACCTATAGTCTTAAACCAATTTCATTAATCTATCATTCAACATCAGTTTTCTACATCAAAACCTTACTTTTCATCATTTTCATAAACCCATATTTTCAGATTTGGGATTTTATGGAAAAACCCATAACAACAATATCAGTTCTCATCAAAATTCATATTATTGACATGACACCATTCACAAATTCATAACAATCATATGGATATAACAACAATTAACCAATGGGAAATCAATTACACATAAAACCTAAAGAGGGAAAGAAACCCTCACGATCCTATCATGTTATAATCACCATTTAGAGTACCCATTCTCCCCTTTTACCTTAGTTTAGAGCTTTAATTCCTCTAACAATGGTGGAATTCTCTTGCCCTATCTTTTCCCTTCTCTTCTCTTCAATGTTTCTACGTGACAATAGTTTTTCTCCCAATTGCTTCTACCATTCTCCCAATATAATGGTTTATTCTTAGTAGTAATAATAATAATAATAATAATAATGGAACAATTACAATAATAATAACTGTAATATTAATAATAATAATAATATTAATGGTAAATTCACCCTATATCTAATAATAATATTTTTATTAATAATAATGGTATATTCCATCATTCATCAATATTATTATTATTATAACATAGACTAAATTTAATTCTAAGTCATACCTACATACCCTTAGCCATACCTACATACCCTTTGTTATGTCAAAATAATTCAAAGTCAACAAATAACGACTAAATATTTCAACGGGGCATTACAAAAGCAATTTTAGGTTGTGAGATCAGTGCATTCACCGAGGACCTATGGAACATTACTACGGTTGAGGAGAGGACCATATAGCAGGAATTATCCTTAGAGGAAAACTTGGGAAGCCTCACGGGAACAAGAAGGAATTTATGCATTGGAAACCATAGGGATCTAGGAGTAGTAGCAAGATGTAGTTGGTGTGCATTCACTATAATATATAATGTTTTTTATCACGAAGCTTTCACCGCGTACCATAAAAAACCGCGGGTACTTATGAGCGAAGCGCCTTGTTTTTATTATAAAATAAATCTATTACCTCGGCTTTAAATAAAACTGATATAAATATATGCTTGGGGTTTGAGGTTCATTTCCCACCTCCTGCAGTTTAATGTTTTTTATGGAACCAAAAAGGCGTCTTTGTTTTTTGAAAATTTTACGTCGGATATGTTACCTCAGTTTTAAGTAAATCCGAGATGAAAACTTCATAATTTTTTATTCTTTTTGCAACCAAAAAGGCGCCATTATTTTGTATAGATTTATCTCGGTTTTAAGTAAAACCAAGATAAATACTCTTTATAATTTTTATCCCCTCAATGTCTCTTTCATTTTCTTTTTGAACCCTAGCGATATAAAATTTCTTCTCCAGCCAATGAAAGAACACTTCTTCTCTAATGAGCCATAGCGAATGAAAAAACTCTCTCACCATTGTTCTCTACTATGTTATCACTATTGTTCTCCATTGTTACTGTTCTTGTTATTTTTGTTCTCGATTGTTGTTTTTGAGAATCATTATTGTGGATTGTTTCATTTTGGTTTTATTCAGATTTTGCAGCACATAACTATAGAGTGTACATCATAATAAGAGTTAAGTGGAATAACACTTAAGCTAAATGAAACTTTCATTGCATAATCCTTAAAAAAAGGCTCTATCATACTAATAATCATATCTAAATCCTCTGGCTGAGAGATAGTTTAACCAAGTATAATATGCTTCATCCTCATCATCAGAATCGATGATGACTGACCTTTTCACCTTTCTTATTCTTTTTGATCTTGTCTTCCTGGGAGATTTCTCGAGTCTCAAAAGTTCGGTTGCACAAGAGTGACTTATTTCCAATTCTTGATTCTGATTAGGTTTTGCATAGAATCAGCCTCTACAGCCACAACAACATTGTTGAAAGCTTTAGCAAAAGTACTAATTTTGATTCTTCTTCTTCTCTAATTTCTTTGGATGAGGTTCTTTTGGGTTTTAGTTCAAATAGAAATTTCGCATTTATATTATTTCTTTTGATTCTTCCTCTTCTCTGATCCTTGAAAGTCTAAAAGCCGAAAGATTTCACACATGTCAAGTTTTCTCATTATTGGTTCTTTAGTTCTATACATTTTCTTCTCTTGGAAGTTGGAAAGATTTATATGTTTCCTACCTCGTTTCCCAATTTCTTTTTCACTTCTTTGATATGCCTTCTTACACATAGTTTGATGTAATAATGTGTACTTTTTTTTTTTTAATTTTAAGACACTTTTGTGATTATGGATCGTAGTTGGACGAAATCCAATAGATTATGTAAAGAGTATGAGCATGGATTGTTATAATTTATTGATTTCACGGAAAAAACCTTTATGACAATAATGGGATTTTTTGGTGTCCTTGTATGAAATGCTATAATATAAACAAACATCCAAGGGATGTTATATTCAATCATTGTGGTCGTGATGAAATTATTCAAAATTACACAAAATAGGTGACATGGTGATGGGGTATTTTGAAAGCGTATGAAAAGTATCAAAGTAATATAAAAAGTGTCAAATCCACATAGACCTAATAATCCAGCTATCATTTTCTATTGTTACGATGTTTATCTAAGGCTAATAAAATATTGATTGGACTTGTGCAAACAAAGTAAATAAAGACTTGAATTAATATCAGAAATGCAATGTTGGAATATGGATCTCATCAATTCGTTGATACTCTTGTTGTTCATAAATTGAATTACTATGGGATAATATTTTCTATTTTAAAAAGAATTAATTGAGCAGGAACTGTCGCTTTTGCGTATTTAGAACCAAATTTTACTCTAAATTATATTGTCCACTTTCACGGTGGTAGGCGCTATGAAGCAACTCGAGAAAATTAAATCTCTCAAACAAACAATGAAGTCGCCATCAGACATTTATTTATCCCACAGGAAGGGGAAGGAAAACATCGAAGAAAACCTGAAGAGGGTGAAGTAAAGGTCTCACGACCAAGAGAAAGGGTTAGGGAGTCAATTACGCAAGGGAAAGGTATTAGCACCCCTCACGTCCGTGGTACTGCACGGGATCAACTCTTGTTGTCTAATCTAATGGGTGTGTTTTGATCTAAAGCTAGGTTGTAAAGGGAATACATGAATGCAAAGTATTAGGTACAAAAAATAAAAAGTTTTATTAGTCGTGTCTGCCTCGGTTGTGAACCTTTGTGCCTACACACCTTCACTCGTGCAATATGGATCAAGGCACTTGTATTTCAACTCAAAAGTTTTGGTGGGTTGCATGTTTTTTATGATCGATGCTACCAAAGCATGTCCTTTTAGAAAATGTTTTAAAATAAAAAGTACGAAGACAAAAAGTTTTGCATTGTAATTGAAACCAAAATTATTTACGCGTCGACAACAAATAAACACCTCAAAATTTGATTCCAATACACGAGTTTAAACAAATTATGAACAAATATCAAATCAGAATCAAATTGCGATGCAGGTAACTCAACAATTATGAACATATATCAATTTTGATGCGTAACCATCAACAATCACCAACAATTATCAATTTCGACGCGTAAACCACAATCGAATAACAATCACCGCGTCGAAATTCAAGATTCAAACAATTGAAGACAAAACTCAACTAGTTCCAAGCTTATTCATAGTTCACAAACTCTATAATCACTTAATTCCTTAATTCACAATTCAACTCATGTCAAAAATCAAATAAGCACTTAATTCACAAAATCAATTAAACAAATAAGCACTTAAATTAAGTAAAAGTAAGGGATTATCAAAGTGACACGAAGAATCAAGATCGGATATAGAACAAAGGTTACCTAAATAGAGGGGAGTCCAATCGGACTTCGCACGAAAATGGAGGGAGTAGCAAGGAAATCACACGGAGAAGGAGGGAGTATGCCGGTGGAGCGACGACGGACGAAGGGGCAAGGTGATGACCTGAGTTGCATGGCGGCGAGGGGAAGAGAGGGAGAGAGAGATTCACGACAGAGGGAGAGAGGAAGAGTGATGAAGATATTATTTTTTGTTCTTGAGTTTTCCTTTGAAGTCTTGAAAGAATTTGAGAGAGAATAGAGAACTCTTTTGTGATTTTTTTCAAGAATGAAGTCAAATTGTATTTAATTTAAATTTCAAAAATAAAGAGAAAAGGCTCCAAGGCTTGTTTGGAAAGTGTATTTTCTACTAATGCAAAATTTTCGGCTTATTTCGGTGTACGACTCGAGAACAAACCATAAACTCGTGACTTTTATTGTATAATCCTGACGCAAAACCTAAAACAAAATCATCGATGATGAAATTTATGATGCAGTGCCAAAAGAATCACTTTTATATGATAAAAATTGAGTCAGTTATGATTCTTCGAATGGCGAGAAATGATTGACAGAAAACTGACTGTGCAGATTTTTCAACTTATTTTTGTGTGCAGTCTGAGAAAACCCACAAGGTCATCACTTTTGGTGTATAATTCTGACGCGCAACCTTAAATAAAAACATTGATGACAAAATTTGTGGCGCATTGCCGAAAGAATCGCCCTGATATAATAAAAATTGAGAATTTTATGAATTTCACAATGGAGAGAAACTTGATACAGAAAACCCTCTATTTTGAATGATGTAGATTTTTCAGCTTATTTCAGTGTACTACTTTGGAAACAAGCCATAGACTGAATTCTTCTGAGCACAATCTGAACTCGGGCCCTGAAGAAAACTTATAGCTAACATAATTTCCGACATTGTTCCGAAAGAATCATCTCGATATGATGAAAATTGAGAAAGTTATGATTTTTGCAATATTGCACGACAATTGACCAAAAATCTGCTTCAGCATGCGATTTTCACCGTATTTTTGCAATTTTGAAGATGTTCTCCAAAGAATTAACTTCTAACCCGAACATATGAAAAGAGAAAAACATCAAGACACATTTTATTCCCAAAGAAACATTCAAAAACGTCAAACCAGGCGAAAGTTATGAATTTTTGAACATCTGAAAGACAGTGGATCAACATGTTGTTTCAGGGTACCAATCTCCGGTAATTTGACTTTTTGGAAATCTTCCTCACCGAATCAACTTCCAACCTGAACATAAGAGTCAAAGAAAATAACAAGACGGTTCAAATTTCCCAAGATCCACAAAAAATTAATTTTCTAGTTAGAAGTTACGAATTTTTTAACATCCGGACAAATAATTGACACATAAATCTACTGTATAACATGATTTCAAGTATTTTCACTTTTGAAGATCTTCTTTAAAAAATTAGCCTTCCAACTGAAAAGATGAATTGGAGAAGATAAAAAGAAAATTCTAATTCCTATAGATCCATTCCCAAACCATTTTCCGATCAGAAGTTCCAAATTTTAACCTCGGACCACAAAATGCTGATTTTCGGCTTGAATTGTCTCAAATCAACTGGAACACTTGAATTTCTCTAAAATTCAAAGCATGGTGGGACACACGAGATCTCTGCATGATAATGACTTGATTAATTAATGATTTAGTAGCTCAGAAAAATCTGCGGAGTGCACTTGAATCTCGAAAACTCTGAGTTTCTTCTTTGTCATACTGCCTGACGAAACAATCGTTTTTGTAGCCTAACGTAGATAAATGCCTTGATCTCGTAACCATGGAATCGATGACATGTATGGATGAGTATGTTAGAGAAAAATAAGCCAATTATGGTTAAAATAAAGAGGGTGAATATTGAGGTGCAACACGTTGTTTGCGTTAAAGTAGTAAAAACCTATTTTAAGAAATTAGACTCTTTACTCTATTGAAAAGTAATTTTGATTGGAAAGTTTAACTTAAAAGGGTTCCAGGATTTTGCTCAGGTAACCGAATCCTAAACCTATAAATGTGCACTTTTGTAAGTAGTTTTAAAATAACTTTCTAGAAATATTGTTCTCTCCTAATTAATTAATAAATAGCTTTTGCAGTTTTTATCAATTAAAAACTAACCCACCTTACTCTTTTGTACCAGATGACTTTTAATCTTACCCGACATATAAATGGTTCTACTTTCATAGTAATCGACAAAGTTAAGTTTAGAAAAGTTGAAATTAAAACCAAAACAACCCAACAGTATTTCTCAAAGAAAAATAATTCAGAGTACCGTCGAATCGACGATCCTCACATTCAAACACTTATAAATTTAGCTAGACATGATTATAACATAAACCAAGGCGATTAATTCGATCATGTGATAAAATGTAGTAGACATATTAAAAGAAGCTTTAAACACGGGATTAAAAGAATGGTAGAAGAAGAATGTGCGATCAAATAAAAGACAATAAAATAAAGGTAATTGTAATACGATGGCAAAACCGACTGTTATACTGGTTTGTGTTTTTTGTTTGCAAATGTCGCAGTAAGCAAGAGTCGCCACCGACTTTTATTTCATCCAACAAAGGAAAGGAAAAAGAATAGAAAAAATCATTTTTCGAGAGTTTCTGAGTACGGGGGGTAGATTATAAAAAGGGAAGGTGTTAGCACCCTTTCTTGCTGTAGTTATCTACGGGCTCTTAGGTACTTGCTCATTTTTGAAATTGCTTGTGTGTGTTTTTCCAAAAGTTTTGTTTAACTTCGTGATAACTCTTGTATATGTCCTCAAGAGCGTGATGAAGTGGTTTTTGAAAACTGTTTTGAAAGTGTTTGTGTAAAAGAGTTTATTTGAGAAAGTACTTAAGATTTTCTACTTACTCGAAAAAAGATTGTTCATTCTCGTTTCCTTTAGACATCACTATCCTACTATCAAGAAGTAGGTAGCCCTATCTTTGGAGTTTTAAGAGACATTCGAATGGACAAGTACGGTCACAAAAGCAATGGTTAGGAAACCTTAGTAGTTACCCTAGAGTCTTATAGATCTTTCTGAGGCAACATTTGAATGGGTCATTTTTTATCTTTTGTGACTAGAGGGAAACCACTAAAACTCCCTATACTTCATGAATGTTTACCGAAGGTAACCGAAGTGGGGGATATACCCTAGGAGTAAGCATGTGCAAGTGTTTGTTTCTCAGTTAATTTGATCTTGCGCATTTAGGGTTATCTATCATTTTAATCGTTATTCTTTCCATACAAGCCTATTAGTCTAAGCAGTTAATAATAGCGGAAAGTAAAGTGCGAGAATAAAAACCTAGCTATTACAAGGCTTTGGGGAGGGGGTTACATAACCAAACTCGGGAGTAAACAGTAAATAAAAGGCAGTAAAATAAACCCTAATTAAAAGCTATTACAAACTCGAAGCAGATACAATAATTGGAAAAAATAAATAAATAAATACGCGCGAAGAATTAAGACGGGAATAAAGTCTAAGTCCTAAAAAATCTAATCAATTAAAGAGAAAATATTTTTGTATTTTATTATTGAGAAATATATTTGAAATCCTAACCTAAATCTAATTAATTAAATAAAAATATTTTTTGGTATTTTATATGAAAAAGATTTAAGATTTAACCTAATTTCTACTTAATTTTTAAATTAAAGAAAACAAGTTGAAATCAATTAAATTAAATTAATTTACAAGAATTAATTTTAATTAAAAAAACCTAAGTCTATTTTTTGTGATTTTGATTGATTTTATGATTAATTAAAAAATATAGAAAACAATTAAAATAAACAAATAATGAAGAAAAAGAAATTGGGCCTGAAGTGATGAAGCAAACTGGGGGTGTGAAGCTGAATTGTTAGGCCTAAGCTGGCTGGTGGCCCAATTGTCCAACGCCTGATTCAGTGGGGCTTCCTTCTGAGGGTCCATCATGTTCTGTGCTTCCTGCACGCTAGATCTGATCAAGGGACAGTCTAATGGGTGAGATTTTGAGACGCAAGGGGTGCGCGCTCGGAAGCAATATATTGGATCTACAATATGAACATCAGAAAAACAAAATGGCTGGACCTGGGATCGAACCCAGGTCCTCCCTTTCATATGCTCACTCCCTTGCCATCTGCGCTAACTAATTATTCATGAATATGATAACTCAAAAACATTATATATAAACCAAGCGATTAAATCTCAGTCAGCAAAAAATAAACGCGTCAGCAATTCAATAACCAATCATGTTATACGAAATTGCCACGCCAGGTCTTCACCTGAGAAAGAAGAGTCAACGACGTCGAAGCTTCACTCTGGTCATCGTCTTCGGCCAAGAAAAACGGCCAACCTGCAATTTCATGAGATTTGAAGCCTGCAAAGAGACCTATTCCCTGTAAAATCACCCCCTGAGTTCAAATCTGGGCTTGGTTTTAATGAATCATGGTTGTATCAAGAGCTTCGAGCATGTTTTCAGGCCGTGCCCTAAAAATGGCTGTGATACGGTGGGAGAACTGACTTGAGGTTTCGCGTCTGTGTTCGCAAATGTTTCAGTTTAGCAAGAGTCGCCACCGACTTTTTATTTTATCCTAAGGAAAGGTCAAAGAGCACATGAAAGACCTTTGAGATGTTTTCTTAGGTTCGGGGAGTAGATTATAAAAAGGGAAGGTATTAGCACCCTTTCTATCCATGGTTATCCATGGGCTCTTAGTTACTTGTTTAGATCACTTGCTTTGCTTTTCAATTTTTTGAAATGGTGCTTTGTGTGTGGTTCTGAAAGATGTTTTGAAAAGAGGCCATCGTTGTGGCAACCTTTGTAATGATTCTTGTTTGAATGTATACAAAGGTGTTTTTGTCTTTTTAAAAGTTTTCAATGTTTGAAAGTAGGATTTTGAAATAGTGTTGTGAAGTGTGTTTGAAAATAGCAAGGATGTTTTTGCAAGCTTTTGATCAAGTAACTAAGAGTTATCTACCCTATTTTAATCAATGATTTTTCTTATGTTTTTAACCCTTTTAACAGTGTTGTTTCACCATTGCATTTGGTGAACAACCTTGTGTTAGGATGTTAAACAGGACAGGCGCGGGTCATCGTATAGACCATGATAGCAATTGTGTCAAGTATTTTTTGGCAATTTTCTTGAGGGACTTGATCATTTTGTTTAGGCAACTCAGATAGCGTCATCGAGGGACTATGATCTTTTGTTTTGTTTTTGTTTTGCCAAAGTACTTAACATGCATACCATGGCCCATTTTTGAAGGCAACAAGTGGATTGTAACCCTAGGGGTGCAAGTGTGCATCGTGTTTGTCAATTTCATGCATTTGTCTTGTTATTAGGTTATCTAGCGATTGGTTTTAGATCTTGCCATACAAACCCTAATTACTATACAGTACATTGAAAGCAATAAATTGCGGAAATTTAAAGTCTAAGTTATTACAAAAAGTATCCAGGGATGGGGGTACAATTATTTACAAACGGGGATGAGTCTCATAAGAATAATAATGTCCAAATATGTGTTACAACCAAATCGAATTGTCGCAATTTAGTGTAAAATTATAACAAATAAGGAAAGTCAGTAAATTATGAGATGTATGTATTTATTTGCAAATAAACAAATAAAATTTAAACTAATAAAGATTAAGTATTATTATTATTTGTGTTTTATGAATTATCAAAGAAAAAAGTTTTAAAAGAAAAATTTACTTTAAACTAAATCCCTATTATTTACGTATTTTTATTAATCAATAACTAGGTTTAAAGAAAACAAAGAATTATTTAAATTAAACTAAATATTCTTGTTTTTTGTATTTTTATTATAAACAAGATTAATAATAACTTTAACTAAAAAAGAAAGTAAAACAAAATTAATTTAGTATTTGTATTAACTAAAAGGAAGAAATTAAATTAAAAAAGTATTAGTTTTGAAGAGATAAAAAAAAGAGATGGGCTTAGGAGTTTGTGGCCCAAATGAAACAAAAGAAAAAGGACAAGTCAGAAAGAAAGAGGGGGGGTGCAAGCGAGAAAAACGTTGGGCCTTGCATTTGTTTGGGGCGAGTCAGGCCTAATTCCAGACTTTGCACAGTTTTTGTTAGGGTTGGAACGGATTAGGGTTAGTTGTGACAAACAAACGGCGCCGCTCTCTCACCTTCTTCTTCGTTTCTTCATCTTTCTCAGGCCACAAGCGCCGACCCTACCTCCATGCCTTAGGTTGCTGGAGCGTCACCCTAACTCTCTCCTCTTCACGACGGTCCAAGGCATTTGTTTGAACGGTACAATTTTATCTTGTTTTGATTTTTAGGGTTTTTACTGCTGGCTTGCATGTTTAGTTTAGTTTTTTAATCCATGGTTATTATATGCTTGAAATGCAGTAATAGTTGGAAGAGAGACTTACCTTGAGCGTTTTGTTTCTGAAAAAAGATGGAGGGAGAGAGATGGGAGTTGGTGGCGGCGTTCCTGGTGGCCGTAGCGGAGGAAAAGATGTGGCGAACACGCTTCTGGTATTTTTTTGTTGTTCTTTTGATTTGAATGTTGTTTGATGATGATGATTTTATGAGAACACTGTGTTGTTTGGACTTTTGTTAATGATGAACACGCTTCTGAAACCCTATGTTGTTTTGCTTCTAAAATTCTTCCTCTTTCTTCTTGGCCCTGATTGCTTGATGATGATGATTCTGAAAACTATTTGTTCTTTGTTTGTTGATGATAAGCTTCTGAACCTCTTGGAATGTTGATGTTGAATGTGTTTCTGGAACTTGTTGGTTAGCTTCTGAAATGTTCTTCCTCTCTCTTTGATATGTTAATGATGATTTGATTCTGAAACTATTTGTTCTTTGTTTGTTGATGATGAACTTGGTTTCTGAAACCCTATTTTCTTCTGAATCTCTAGTGTTTTTGTACGTTAATCATGATACATATCTGAAACTGTTTGCTTGTTTATAGTTTGGCCAAACAATTGGGTTATGCAGATTGTTTGGTTGCTAGCTTGGATTGGCAAGTGTTGAGATTGTTTAGGTTTTTGTTGTATCTTTGTTACAGTTTGTGTAGCTTGAAGTTTTGCAAACTTGATAACAGTTTGGTGGTTGGTTGGAAAACTGTTGTGGTTTTGTTTTGGCCTGTTTGCAAGTTGTTTAGGCAGGTTTGTTTGTACAGGTTTGGTGTTGTTTGATTGTATTCTGCAGTTTTGGCCAGTTTGTGTTTTGTTTGACTTGCAGTTTTGGCCAAACAGGTTTGAAGTTTGGTTTTAGAGGTTTGGAGTTGTAGCTTGCAGTTTTGTTGCTAGCAGGCTTATGGTTTAAAGGTTTTGGGGTTGTAGCTTGCAGTTTTGTTATTGTTATGCAGAACTGAGCTTGTTTTGTTTGACCTGCAGTTTTAGGTTAACAGTTTGGGCAAGCTTGAGTTATGCAGGTTTTGAGCTGAATATTTTTCTCTTCCTTCCCACTGTGTTTGCTGCTAGACTGTTATATATCTTTTGTTATCTTTACTGTCTTTGACAGCCCGCCTTAGCCAAACTGCAAACTTTTTCACTAGGTCCTCTCTCTCTCTCTCTCTCTCTCTCTCTCTCTCTCTCTCTCTCTCTCTCTCTCTCTCTCTCTCTCTCTCTCTCTCTCTCTCTAAGCTCCTTTTGCTTATTATATTGTAATTTCTGAAAAGTTTGCCTAAGAAAATGATGATGGCTAGGACAAGCCTCTTTGGCTTGTAATTTGGTTTATCTCCCTGCTGCATGTTTTGTACTGTGTACATTCTGCATTGACAGTTTGCATACTTTCTGCATTGTGTACTTTGTTGCTTTTGCTAGTTTCTATGCTTCTTGATTTGTTTTGCAACTTAGTTTGGATTTGCCATGTTTAGTTAGCTTTGCTGACTTGCTTATGTTTTGCAACTTAGTTTGATATTCAGTTTTGGCATAGTTTTGCTGCGCTTTGGTTTTCCTTGCAACTTGCCTATGTTTTTGCATTTGAACCAATTGTATGCTTGCAATTTATATCTTTTATTTTTCTCTCTGTGAACCGAGAAGAGCGATCTTCTTGTGATTTGCAGAGAAAAAAATAAAATATGATGAACATAGCATTCTGATTCCGACCGGCAAACTTTAATGATGATTTCTTTTTTTCTTTTCAATTGAAAATTCTTATACTAATTTCTTTTTCTCTGTCTTTTGCAGGTAAGTACCAATTGGATGATAGATGAAGCAGTAGAAGCCAAAGATCTTGAGCATGGGAGCACTTGAAGCTTAGGAGATTAGGCTTAGAAATAGATAGATTTTTTCATTTGTTGTAAACCATTATTATTGTAAATACTGTAAGTTGTAAATTTACAATATTCAAATAAATTTTGTAACAACATTTGAAATGATTAAAAAGTCTTTATCCAAAAGAAATTTCTACTGTCAAATATCTTCCAATCTTTCCCTTTGCCTCTTCACTTTTATTTAAGATTCCTGATTAAACAATGACTGAAATTGCATTCCACCATTTCCAATACAGATGACTTAAAATCCAAGTAATCCATAAAACTCTGCAATCTCTTTGCATCAGTATTCCAATCAACATATGCGTTTTGCATTCTAAACAAACAAGCATTTCCATCAACTGGAAAACATTTCACTCCACTAACAAGCAGATGCCTTAATGTTCCAAACAAAAGTCTCAGCTCTTATCCCAGATAATTAGGTTTTGAGAAACAACCAGTAAACTTGAACAAGCGTGAAAACAATGTAACAGTTAACTGAATTTCTGAGGATTCAATTTCTTGGGAGAAATGCGAGAGAAAACCCTAATTCTGGATTGTCTGCTAAAGAAAAGTCTGTTTGATCGATTCTTGAGCTAATCTTAAAAATCAGAGAAAACCCCGGGGTTGTGATTTTCTCGTGAAAAAGGGAGGGCAAATTTTGGGGTACAACAGTTGCCCCTGTTCAATCTTCTTGAACCTGAAGAGTTAGATTGGCAAGTTTTGCCTTTGGTGACTCGAAGGTAAAATAGGATTGGACACTATTGTTCCCGTAAATTTGCACTCGTCAAAGCATAGTTGAGGGAATGGGCTTAAATATGCCATTTGGAGATGTTGACAGAATTTTTTAGAGATGGGCTTAAAGATGCCACCCAAGAATGTTTGTTGAACTGTATGTTGTAGGGGAAAGAATGAGTATCAGAAAGGTATCTATGTTGGGAACGTCTCTGAGCCGGGGGCCTGAACAAGTAGTAGATTAGCATCCGTGTTTGGAGCTTCCGTAAACTGTTTTCATGATTCCTTGAAGTTTGAAGCTTGCTAAACTTATCCTGCGACAGGTAAAATATTAGCTGAAACACAAAGTTATGTTGCATGAAATGTATGATGCAATGTATGTGTTATATCAATGCTTATGATTATATGAATGCAATGAATGCGCATGTAAGCTGATTAGCTGTCTTGCTGAGGAAGATAAATCCTGGATAGCTGGAGATAATAAAATCTTTGACCGCTGTCGGGGGAAAATAAATCCTTGACTGCTGCTGGGGATTGAAAATCCTTTGATCATTGAGAATGAGAAGTCCTGGGACCACTGCTGGGGAAATCAGGAGTATGCCAATCTACTGGGGATTCCTTTTTTGAGGAAAACTTCGCCGGGGATATCTGAAAACTCTGTGGAGAATTGAGAATGAGAATCCTCATTCTGCTAGGGGAATTTGTACTGAGGAGCCGAGAACTTGAATCTTCGATCTGCAGGGGATTTAAAAATTCTAACAAATTCATGCTGAGAGTAAAGAAAACTCTGGAGAATCAATGGTGAGAATCTTGATTTTATTGGAGAGTAAGAACTCTTGTGGGGAATAGACATATTGTTAAAGAGTAGCTATCATGTTGGAGAGTAAAACTTAGGACTCTGGAAAAAGCTTATTCCTGTTTGGAAGAAGTTCAGGAGTTTAGGTTGTACACCACTTTGAGAATGAGAATCTTCATTCTGTCGGGAATATCAGGAGCTTGGGTTATATGCCACTTTGAGAATGAGAATCTTCATTCTGTCGGGAATATCATGAGGTTGGGAGTATACCACTTTGAGAATGAGAATCTTCATTCTGTCGGGAATATCAGAAATTCAGGTTATATACCACTTTGAGAATGAGAATCTTCATTCTGTCGGGAATATCAGGAGCTTGGGAGTATACCACTTTGAGAATGAGAATCTTCATTCTGTCGGGAATATCAGAAATTCAGGTTATATACCACTTTGAGAATGAGAATCTTCATTCTGTCGGGAATATCAGGAGCTTGGGAGTATACCAATCTTCTGAGGTTTTAAGGATGAGAATCTTCATTCTGTTAAGGGTATCAGGAGCATGGGAGTATACCCATCTTCTGAGGTTTTAAGGATGAGAATCTTCATTCTGTTAAGGGTATCAGGAGCTTGGGAGTATACCAATCTTCTGAGGTTTCAAGGATGAGAATCTTCATTCGGTTAAGGGTATCAGGAGCTGGGGAGTATACCAATCTTCTGAGGTTTCAAGGATGAGAATCTTCATTGTGTTAACGGTATCAGGAGCTTGGGAGTATACCAATCTTCTGAGGTTTCAAGGATGATAATATTCATTCTGTTAACGGTATCAGGAGTTTGGGAGTATACCAATCTTCTGAGGTTTCAAGGATGAGAATCTTCATTCTGTTAACGGTATCAGGAGCTTGGGAGTATACAAATCTTCTGAGGTTTCAAGGATGAAAATCTTCATTTTGTTAACGGTATCAGGAGTTTGGGAGTATACCAATCTTCTGAGGTTTCAAGGATGAGAGTCTTCATTCTTGAGAGAAACAGATTTTTAGGAGCTTCAGTTGTCCGTTATTCTGCTGGTGCGTTGTTTTTTGCCAAGATTTAGGAACTTGTCCGTAATTCACTTGAAGTAAAAGCTTTATCGCTTGAATTCGATTTTACTTTTCCTGAAAGGTAAAGGTTAGTGGCATATATCAAACAATGATGTTCTCAAAATAAATGAGATTGCGTTGCATGATGTCCTGATGCACAGAGGTGTAATATTTTTCAAGACGACCTTTCGCTGGAGAAAATAAATCCTGAGCTGGAGAAGGAGAAAATAGTTGGATTCTTCATCTCTGATAGTGAAGAAAATCAGGATAAATTGATGAGAGATTTATCTGAAATATCAAAAACCCGAAATATCTTCCACTGGCATAAAAAATCCGGGAGATCTTAGTGTCGATCTGACTGAACCAGAGAGGGTCTTGGGTTAACTTTGATTCAACCGGATGATGGAGGGATCTTTTACGAATGTAACTCCAGCAGGTGATGAAAGAATCTTCGACGACCGTAACTTCCAACAGGTGATGAAGGAATCTTTGACAACTGTAACTTCCAACAGGTGATGAAGGAATCTTTACCGACTGTAACTTCCAACAGGTGATGAAGGAATCTTCGACGACCGTAACTTCTAACAGTTGATGAAGGAATCTTTGACGACTGTAACTTCCAACAGGTGATGAAGGAATCTTTAACAATTGTAACTTCCAACAGGTGATGAAGGAATCTTCGACGATCGTAACTTCTAACAGGTGATGATAACCTTTACCTACCGATCAATCTGCATACGTCATGAATGTTGTTGAAATGTAATTTCATTTTGGAGAATAAATCCTTGACAAGGGTTGGGGAAATAAACCCATGACTGTTGGTCTGCTAGAGATGTGATAAACTTCTCGAGGATGCTTGAGTTTCTTTTCAGAAAGATTTCAAAGAGATTCGTCACTGCCCTTAGTATCAAATGTTTGTGGCACTGCCAGGAAACTTGGACTGTACGTAACCCTTTGATGAGATTGACGTTTTAATGCCCCAAGTGATGGTGAGGGAGACTTGCCCCAGGTTAATCTGCAATTGAGAGATTTCTTGAAATCTTGACTGGACTGCCCCAGTTTTACTGGACTTTGAAAGATTTGTTGAAATCTTGACTGGACTGCCCCAGGTTTGCCGTGTCAAGTCCCCTTTTTTTGATAGGAGATTTTTGCAACGGGAGTGTCATCCCACTTGAAGTGATTTTGTTCACTGAGAGAGCTTTCGTTCATCCGATCATTCACTGTGTGAATTTCTTCGCCGTCAAACAAATAACCATGTGCAAACAACGATATTCAAATAATACAAAGTTCATGCTTGTCTTGAAATTTTGAAAAATGAGTTTTTTAGCAGAAAACTTTTTATAAGAGAAATTCAGCTCAAGATTTAGAGCAAAGCCTTACAGGAGTCAGGATACCTTTTGGTAATAATATGCTTTCGAACTAACCCATGCTTCAATTAGGACTTTTGAAGGGTTGTAACGTGGCTTGGTTCACAGTTTAAGAAACAAAGGATAAAGGCTCAAAGTATATTTGTACCCACCCGCTCTTCGCGATGTTCTTCAATCCTAAACTCAATTAATCGTGCGTCGAACTCTATTCGAGTTTGGAATGACGTTTTGGTGATGGTCCACACAAGTTGAATTTTATGGGGAGGCAATCATTTTTGCAACATTTTTCATGTTGTTGAGGATTTATAACGACCTCTTTCTTTTGGTTCATCATCCCTAACTTTTGCCTGACTGTTCCTGTTTTCGAGATTACAGTCAGCAGGATGCCCCATCTTTCTTAAGCCTCCTTTGTAGGTTTTGACTCAGTGGGCTTTTATTTTTTTGAGAGATAATGACTGCCTATGAGATAAGGAACCATCACTGTGTTTTAGTTCCAAGGGAATGTTTTTGATGTCGTTCATTGTATTATGAACTGAGAGTTTGCGGCTAAACGCATGTTTTGAATCAACTAAGAGACTATCCTGCCCTGGGTTTGATTAAAAGGTTTCGATTTGTGTTTAAAACAAAAATCTTCTACTTATTTGGCTCGAAGGGGTTGACTAGGGATTATCTTCCTTATAACTCCAATATTTAGGATTTGAAAGAAACGCCTGTACATCGTCAGCAAAGTCTGTTCAAAAGCATACTGTGTGAGATTATGGCATTGTTTTCGTCATCCTCCCTTTAAAGACTTTTAACTTTTAGCAAGAGTTAAATATCATAAAGAAAGTAGGAAGCATAGTTCAAAAATAGTGAAAACAAATAGATGAATTCAAGACAAACATATGCAATGCATTAATGAAATAGAGTTTGACATCAACAAATAATTGTTTGAATAACAAAAGAAATTACAACTTGAAAATTCAAATGAAACAAAAGTCTCTTAGTTCAAACTTGTCATTTTAGGTGGAGAACCCTCAGCGGAAGATTTTCATCTCGCCATCCGGCATGAATTTCAGCACTCCTCTGTCAATCAAGTCTTGAATTTTGTTTTTCAAAGCCCAACAGTCGTCGGTGTCATGTCTAGGACTATAGGAGTGGTATACACAAAATGCATCGGGGTGATAGCCAGGAGCAGAGGTATTGGGATTCCGAAGAGGATCCTTTAAAGCATCCAGATTGACCTCCAACAAGCATTCCAATATTAGAGATGATGGTATGTCAGTCTCAGTGAAATGTCTTCCAAATGTATTTTGCTTACACCGATTACCCCGTTGACGCTGGCGGGGTTGTTGTTGGGCTTGTGACCCTGAAGCAAGCTGGGGAGCCTTTCCCTTGTCTTCTTGTCTCAAAGGAGGTTAAATGATGACTTGATCTTCAACCCTAGTTGTTTTCCCCACTTGGTTATCTTGAAGCAGTTTGTTGATGAGGACCCTGAGCTCCTCTTGTCTTTGAGCCAGGTCTTGAATGAGAGCCATCTGGCCCACCAGTTGTCCCATCATCTGGATCTTCATTATTGCCAACTCAATCTGTAGCCCTTCCAATTGATCATTCCTGATGCCGCCTGGATTCCCTAGGACCATGCCCCTTGTGAGGAGAGCTTTCACTTCTTCTTAACCCTGGGACAGATTTAAGAACATTTCTTGAAGTTGAGTGTTTTGAGCCTGGATATCTTCGACAGTCCTCTCTAGAGCCATCTCTACTGAAATAAACAGTAGGAGAATAAGGAAACCTGAAAGGGAAAACCTGTCATGATACAATGCATGATATGTGGATGCATGTTTTCAAGAATCTCGCGGGGTAAACACAATAAAATGTTAGAGGTTAAACTTCGATCAACATCTTTGATTGGAGAACTTTGTATCGGTAGATGTCTTTCCACGAGAATCAAGCTCACCATGTTAAGTGGGTCATAGCCCTTGATTCAAGTTGTTGCACTTGATCTTTGACGGTGTTTGTTTAGAGGAAAATGAATCCTCTTTCCCTTTGGTAGACGTCTGGTTCAACGTGACCCTGCATCAAAGACCCTCGAGATCCTTGAAATGGTTATTGAAAATGCTATGGTATGATGTTATGATGTTATGTACAAGTATGCAAAAGTAAGCAAGTGTATATACAAATGATCACATTCACACAAAGAAGACAAGTCCTTAGGTTTAGGCTTGCATGGGGTTTGTAGGTAAGTACCCTCTTGAAGTTAGTTGGCTCAACCTGTTCTAGAAATAGTAACCGGGTTCTAAGGAGCTCAATATCACTGGATTATTTTCTGTGTTCATTGTTTTGGTTTAGCCACTTAACTGGCAACCGAAATATTCCAAGAAAACAATCCTCAATGAGTGTAGTATCGAGTGTCTACCAACTTCGGACTGCACCAAAGCCAGTCACCTCACCACCCCTAAAAAAGGCCAAGATGGTCAAGTAAGGTTCTAATAGTTCATTAGTGCTTCATGACATCACTCAACGGCCCTGTATTCTCTTTGATTGACTCAATGGATACCGGTACCCACAAATATGTCGCACTAATGTAGCCACCGCTTCAACAATGTCGGTATACCCCGCACAGTTCCCTCATAGTTTATTGCTACTTACCTAAAAGGTGTCCCCAAATCCGGGTGTAGGATTTAAAACAAAACCAAGCAAAGACCCAAAAAAGTAATGCAATCAAAGAAATCAAAGTAAGCATGTAAAGGTGATCTTAAAACCCTAAGGTAACCCCACTTTTAGAATATTCCCCAGCAGAGTCGCCAGTTCTGTGATACGGTGGGAGAACTGACTTGAGGTTTCGCGTTTGTGTTCGCAAATGTTTCGGTTAAGCAAGAGTCGCCACCGACTTTTTATTTTATCCTAAGGAAAGGTCAAAAAGCACAGGAAATACCTTTGAGATGTTTTCTTAGGTTCGGGGAGTAGATTAAAGAAAGGGAAGGTATTAGCACCCTTTCTATCCATGGTTATCCATGGGCTCTTAGTTACTTGTTTAGATCACTTGCTTTGCTTTTCAATTATTTGAAATGGTGCTTTTCAATTGTTTGAAATGGTGCTTTGTGTGTGGTTTTGAAAGATGTTTTGAAAAGAGGCCATCGTTGTGGCAACCTTTGTAATGATTCTTGTTTGAATGTATACAAAGGTGTTTTTGTCTTTTGAAAAGTTTTCAATGTTTGAAAGTAGGATTTTGAAATTGTGTTGTGAAGTGTGTTTGAAAATAGCAAGGATGTTTTTGCAAGCTTTTGATCAAGTACCTAAGAGTTATCTACCCTATTTTACTCAAAGATTTTTCTTATGTTTTTAACCCTTTTAACAGTTTTGTTTCACCATTGCATTTGGTGAACAACCTTGTGTTAGGATGTTAAACGGGACAGGCGCGGGTCATCGTATAGACCATGATAGCAATTGTGTCAAGTATTTTTTGGCAATTTTCTTGAGGGACTTGATCATTTTGTTTAGGCAACTCAGATAGCGTCATTGAGGGACTATGATCTTTTGTTTTGTTTTTGTTTTGCCAAAGTACTTAACATGCATACCATGGCCCATTTTTGAAGGCAACAAGTGGATTGTAACCCTAGGGATGCAAGTGTGCATCGTGTTTGTCAATTTCATGCATTTGTCTTGTTATTAGGTTATCTAGCGATTGATTTTAGATCTTGCCATACAAACCCTAATTACTATACAGTATATTGAAAGCAATAAATTGCGGGAATTTAAAGTCTAAGTTATTACAAAAAGTATCCGGGGATGGGGGTACAATTATTTACAAATGGGGATGAGTCTCATAAGAATAATAATGTCCAAATATGTGTTACAACCAAATTGAACTGTCGCAATTCAGTGTAAAATTATAACAAATAAGGAAAATTAGTAAATTATGAGATGTATGTATTTATTTACAAATAAACAAATAAAATTTAAACTAATAAAGATTAAGTATTATTATTATTTGTGTTTTATGAATTATGAAATAAAAAAGTTTTAAAAGAAAAATTTACTTTAAACTAAATCCCTATTATTTACGTATTTTTATTAATCAATAACTAGGTTTAAAGAAAACCAAGAATTATTTAAATTAAACTAAATTTTTTTTTTGTATTTGTATTATAAACAAGATTAATAATAACTTTAACTAAAAAAGAAAGTAAAACAAAATTAATTTAGTATTTGTATTAACTAAAAGAAAGAAAGTAAATTAAAAAAAGTATTAGTTTTGAAGAGATAAAAAAAAAGAGATGGGCTTAGGAGTTTGTGGCCCAAATGACACAAAAGAAAAAGAACAAGTCAGAAAGAAAGAGGTGGGGTGCAAGCGATAAAAACGTTGGGCCTTGCATTTGTTTGGGGCGAGTCAGGGCCAATGCCAGACTTTGCACAGTTTTTGTTAGGGTTGGAACGGATTAGGGTTAGTTGTGACAAATAAACGGTGTCGCTCTCTCACTTTCTTCTTTGTTTCTTGATATTTCTCAGGCCACAAGCACTGACCCTACCTCCATGCCTTAGGTTGCCGGAGCGTCACCCTAACTTTCTCCTCTTCACGACGGTCCAAGGCATTTGTTTGAACGGTACAGTTTTATCTTGTTTTGATTTTTAGGGTTTTTACTGTTGGCTTGCATGTTTAGTTTTATTTTTTAATCCATGGTTATTATATGCTTGAAATGCAGTAATAGTTGGAAGAGAGACTTACCTTGAGCGTTTTGTTTCTGAAAAAAGATGGAGGGAGAGAGATGGGAGTTGGTGGCGGCGTTCCTGGTGGCCGGAGCGGAGGAAAAGATGTGACGAACACGCTTCTGGTATTTTTTTGTTGTTCTTTTGATTTGAATGTTGTTTGATGATGATGATTTTCTGAGAACACTGTGTTGTTTGGACTTTTGTTGATGATGAACACGCATCTTAAACCCTATGTTATTTTGCTTCTAAAACTCTTCCTCTTTCTTCTTGGCCCTGATTGCTTGATGATGATGATTCTGAAAACTATTTGTTCTTTGTTTGTTGATGATAAGCTTCTGAACCTCTTGGAATGTTGATGTTGAATGTGTTTCTGGAACTTGTTGGTTAGCTTCTGAAATGTTCTTCCTCTCTCTTTGATATGTTAATGATGATTTGATTCTGAAACTATTTATTCTTTGTTTGTTGATGATGAACATGGTTTTTGAAACCCTATTTGCTCCTGGATCTCTGGTGTTTTTGTACGTTAATGATGATACATCTCTGAAACTGTTTGCTTGTTTATAGTTTGGCCAAATAGTTGGGTTCTGCAGATTGTTTGGTTGCTAGCTTGGCTTGGTAGGTGTTGAGCTTGTTTAGGTTTTTGTTGTATCTTTGTTACAGTTTGTGTAGCTTGAAGTTTTGCAAACTTGATAACAGTTTGGTGGTTAGATGGAAAACTGTTGTGGTTTTGTTTTGGCCTGTTTGCAAGTTGTTTAGGCAGGTTTGTTTGTACAGGTTTGGTGTTGTTTGATTGTATTATGCAGTTTTGGCCAGTTTGTGTTTTGTTTGACTTGCAGTTTTGGCCAAACAGGTTTGAAGTTTGGTTTTACAGGTTTGGAGTTGTAGCTTGTAGTTTTGTTGCTAGCAGGCTTATGCTTTACAGGTTTTGGGGTTGTAGCTTGCAGTTTTGTTGTTGTTATGCAGATCTGAGCTGGTTTTGTTTGACCTGCAGTTTTGGGTTAACAATTTGGGCAAGCTTGAGTTATGTAGGTTTTGAGTTGAATATTCTTCTCTTCCTTCCCACTGTGTTTGCTGCTAGACTGTTATATATCTTTTGTTATCTTTACTGTCTTTGACAGCCTGCCTTAGCCAAACTACAAACTTTTTCACTAGGTCCTCTCTTTCTCTCTCTCTCTAAGAACCTTTTGCTTATTATATTGTAATTTCTGAAAATTTTGCCTAGGAAAATGATGATGGCTAGGACAAGCCTCTTTGGCTTGTAATTTGGTTTATCTCCCTGCTGCATTTTCTGTACTGTGTACTTTCTGCATTGACAGTTTGCATACTTCCTGCATTGTGTACTTTGTTTCTTTTGCTAGTTTCTATGCTTCTTGACTTGTTTTGCAACTTAGTTTGGATTTGCCATGTTTAGTTAGCTTTGCTGACTTGCTTATGTTTTGCAACTTAGTTTGATATTCAATTTTGGCATAGTTTTGCTGCGCTTTGGTTTGCCTTGCAACTTGCATATGTTTTTGCATTTGAACCAATTGTATGCTTGCAATTTATATCTTTTATTTTTCTCTCTGTGAACCGAGAAGAGCGATCTTCTTGTGATTTGCAGAGAGAAAATTAAAATATGATGAACATAGCATTCTGATTTCGGCCGGCAAACTTTAATGATGATTTCTTTTCTTTCTTTTCAATTGAAAATTCTTATACTAATTTTTTTCTCTCTTTCTTTTGCAAGTAAGTACCAATTGGATGATAGAGGAAGCAGTAGAAGCCAAAGATCTTGAGCATGGGAGCACTTGAAGCTTAGGAGATTAGGCTTAGAAATAGATAGATTTTTTCATTTGTTGTAAACCATTATTATTGTAAATACTGTAAGTTGTAAATTTACAATATTCAAATAAATTTTCTAACAACATTTGAAATGAATAAAAAGTCTTTATCCAAAAGAAATTTCTATTGTCAAATATCTTCCAATCTTTAACTTTGCCTCTTCACTTTTATTTAGGATTCCTGATTAAACAATGGCTGAAATTGCATTCCACCATTTCCAATACAGATGACTTAAAATCCAAGTAATCCATAAAACTCTGCAATCTCTTTGCATCAGTATTCCAATCAACATACGCGTTGTGCATTCTAAACAAACAAGCATTTCCATCAACTGGAAAACATTTCACTCCACTAACAAGCAGATGCCTTAATGTTCCATACAAAAGTCGCAGCTCTTATCCCAGATAATTAGGTTTTGAGAAACAACCAGTAAACTTGAACAAGCGTGAAAATAATGTAACAGTTAACTGAATTTATGAGGATTCAATTTCTTCTAAGAAATGCGAGAGAAAACCCTAATTCTGGATTGTCTGCTAAAGAAAAGTCTGTTTGATCGATTCTTGAGCTAATCTTAAAAATCAGAGAAAACCTTGGGGTTGTGATTTTCTTGTGAAAAAGGGAGGGTAAATTTTGGGGTACAACAATGGCATATGAACACATATCAATGCAAAAAATCGATTTATATTGCATGATTCAAAATTTTGAAGCTTAAGAATTTTACCAACTCGTGGAGTATTGGAAAGGGTGACCCTGGGTGCTCTGGCCTTCAAGAGCGGATGGAATGAGATGATGAGATCTCCAGGAGGGTGCTAGGATGCTTGGCAATGATTGAAATTGGCTGTATTGCGTGCTACAAGATTGCTCCTCTATTGAATATTTTTTGGAACTTTTCTTTCTCTCCAGCGGCAGGTTGCGCGCGTGTATCCTCTCTTAGGGTTGGAATGACTTGCTTAAGTAGTGAATCAACATTAGGTTAACATATATGGACTAGATCAAATGAATTGAATGAGTTTCAAAACAACTCCAATGTTTCCTATTTTGAATATTCTCTTCCTTTTCCATGGCATGGGACGATTTCTTGCTACGTGACAACATATATGGCCATTCATTAAATGAAAAATAATCTCAAAGCAAATTTGTATCATTTATTTAATTTAATTTGATTTTTTAATCATTAAAATAAAAATAAATCAAATAAATGAGAAAATAAAGCATGGAGGGTTTTATGGGTCGTGGACCATGTTAAGAATGAGTTTCAAACATAAAAAGTTAGGCCCATTTGGAAAAAATGCAAATTTGGTCAATATTGGCTTCATGCAATTTTCCAAAAATGGTCAACTTTGACAATGCATATCTTCCTCAATTTTTATCCTAGGAGGGTGATCTTGGGATTTTTATAAATCTTAGGATGTCCTCTAAACAACCCTTTTGATCTCATCTCAATTGGATCTTCCATGTTCATGTAAGGAGATTTGACCCAAAAGGTGTTTTTGTTGACTTTTGAAAAAGGACCTATATTGTCTGAATTTATATCTTTTCAGGAGTGCATTTCTTGAACTTTAGGGAAAAAGATGAGTTGTAGGGAATTGGATTCTCTTAAAAATTAGCCTTGGATGAGAAATTTCCGATAAAGTATGAGAAAGTTATGCCTGGTCAAAGTTTGGTTGACTTTTCTTATAGAAACCCTAATTTAGCAACTTTTGAGTTTTGATGAATTTGGGGTATTCCTTGAGGAATCATGATCGACCCTTGATAAAATGATGGACATTACATCAAAGTGTTTATGTTGACCAAAAATCGTGAAGTTTGACTGTATGTGGGTCATAGTTGACTTTTGACCTAGTACAGTTGATTTCTAGACATCTGAGCAGTTGACTGAACAAACATCTTGTGCAAGGCATGAAACTTGACATGGAAGGTCATGAGAACATATTAGGACCATGGAGAAGATTTGAGACCTTTGGAGTTCACTCATCTTGAGGAAAATGGAAACCCTAGTTTGAGGTTCATTGTCTTAGGAGAGCATTTGCCTGATTAATCCTTGGGCATCCTTGGGCAAGTTGAGGATTTCAATGAACATATGTTTTAAGTAAAACGGGATGGAAAATTTTAGCGTAAAACAGCTGCCCCTGTTCAATCTTCTTAAACCTGAGGATGTAGATTGGCTAGTATTCTTTTCGCGATCTAAAGGTACAAGATGATTGAACACTAGAGTGCCCATAAATTTGCACTCGCATGAAGTAATACTGATTGGTGATATCGGGAATGGGCTTACATATTCCATTTGGAAGTTGACAGAGAATCGTCGGAGATGGGCTTAAAGATGTCATCTAGAAAAGATATCGGTTGCATAAGAGATTCCTTTAGTAGAATTTATGTACCTGCCTTTGAGGAGGGCTTCGCCGGGGAATGTTGATTTATGTCCTAGGAAATAAAGTCTAGGAGCTCCAGTTGTCCATTACTCTACTAGGGAATTAACTCCTGATTAAGGAAGTGGAAGTAAACTGCATATTTGGTCAGGGTCTAGGTTGCACAACGGCTTACTGGGGAAATGTGAAACCGATCGTAACTGGTCGGGTCCAGGTCTTACAGTGTCATAAACTGTTGTCTGGAGATGAGAGAGAAGAAACCTGGGTCGTAGGGTTGCTTCGAAATGAAAGCCTGGATAGTAGGGCTATGAGAAGGAACTTAGATAGTAGGGTTACTTCGAAATGAAAGCCTGGATAGTAGGGCTTATGAGAAGGAACCTAGGTCGTAGGGTTACTTCGAAATGAAAGCCTGGATAGTAGGGCTTATAAGAAGGAACCTGGGTCGTAGGGTTACTTTTAAATGAAATCCTGGATAGTAGGGCTTATGAGAAGGAACCTGGGTCATAGGGTTACTTCTAAATGAAAGCTTGGATAGTAGGGCTTATGGGAAGGAACCTGGATAGTAGTGTGACTTCGAAATGAAAGCCTGGATAGTAGGGCTATGAGAAGGAACCTAGATAGTAGGGTTACTTCGGGATGAAAGCCTGGATAGTAGGGCTTATGGCAAGGAACCTGGATAATAGGGTTACTTCAAGATTAAAGCCTGGATAGTAGGGCTTATGGGAAGGAACCTGGATAGTAGGGTTACCTCGAATTGAAAGCCTGTATAGTAGGGATATGAGAAGGAACCTGGATACTGTGGTTACTTTGGGATGAAAGCCTGGATATTAGGACTTATAGGAAAGAACCTGGATAGTAGGTTTACTTCAAGATGAAAGCCTGGATAGTATGGCTTATGGGAAGGAACCTGGATAGTAGGGTTACTTCAAAATGAAAGCCTGGATAGTAGGGCTATGAGAAGGAACCTGGATAGTAGGGTTACTTCGGGATGAAATCCTGTATAGTAGGGCTATGAGAAGGAACCTTGATAGTAGGGTTACTTATGGATGAAAGCCTGGATAGTAGGGCTTTGAGAAGAAACCTGGATAGTAGGGTTACTTTGAAAATAAAGCCTGGATATTAGGGCTTATGGGAAGGAACTGGATAGTAGGGTTACTTTGAAAATAAAGCCTAGATAGTAGGGCTTATGGGAAGGAACCTGGATAGTAGGGTTACTTCGGGATGAAATTCTGGATAGTAGGGAATATAGGAAGGAACCTGGATAGTAGGGTTACTTCGGGATGAAAGCCTGGATAGTAGGGCTTATGGGAAGGAACCTGGATAGTAGGGTTACTTCATTTGGTCATGTAGCTTAGTTAACCCGTTTGGTTTCGGGAACTGATTTTTTCATTAGCTGTCTGTAGATATGACATGTTTAACTACTGGATTTGTTGGTGATAATTGTCTTTCCTGAAAAGATAACAAGGTTAATTACATCTGATGCATGAAATGCATTGTGAGATGATATTTGTTCTCAAAATAAATTAGATTATGATGTTATGTGATATGTATGCGCATGTCATGATGTATGAGCATGAGATGCTATTGTGACATATCTGAGTCTGGGAAAATAAATCCTTAACTGCTGCTGGAGAGTATAACATTCCTGACTGTTATAGAGAATTGTGGTTCTTCTACTTCCGTTGGGATGGAGAACGAAAATGACTATGCTGGAGATTTACTCCTTGTTGTTTGTGAATATTCTTCCAGGGAGAGACTCTATTTGAGAATAACGCTGCGGGGGAATAATTCTGTTGGAAAGTGAACTTCCGTAACTGGAAGTGTAAACTCTGCCCGGGATTGAGTTTCTACATTCAGGGAAATAAACTCTGCTTGGGAGACAAATTTTATGACCCGCCTGCGATTATGAAATTCTGCTGGGGAAGGTACTTCCTGTTTTTGGGAAGCTGACATCAATGCTTTTATTACTTTTACTCTGTGGGGAGTGCAGATGTCACGAGGTCGTATGTACTGATGACTGTGCTTCAAAGTTGTCTCTGCCCCGGTACCTGCTGGTTAGAGTAACTGTCGGGTTTGACATTTTTAGTTTTTGCCCCTGTTTCTTAAGTTACGAGCAATTTTCTTTATGTTTCCTATTCAAATGTTTGTGAGTAGAAATAATATTCAAATGCATATGTCAAGAATAAACCATTGGACGTTCTTGAAAATCAAAACAGAAAAGAAAAAAAACACATAGTTTTTGTAGAAATAATTTGTATTGATTTTTGAAGTTGGCCTATAATAGGCATTTTTATACAAGGAAGCTGACGCTCTAGTAAGAGAACACCGCTGTGAAAAGGAAGCTATACAATATTATGTACAACAAAAAGAAAACAGCTATGTGCAACAATCCCATTGGGTTCCAATTCTGCTATTGATGTTATGTCTTCGAGCGTCTCATCACTTTGCTGCTTGTCCGAAGCTGATTAGGTCGATCGATGTCGTTCGAGCTTGATGGTTGATACTGAGGTCTGATCGCAAGGTGACCCAATGGGACATATAGATACGCTTTACATCCCTAACTTTTTCCTGGACTGCCCTTTCAGGTTTTCAGTCCACCGGGATACCCCTTTTTTGCCCAAGCCGCCTATTTAGGTTTTTGACTTGTCAGGTGTACAGATTTTTTTCATTTTCATCCCTTACTTTTGCCCGAAACCTTTTGGTTCGCCGGGAAGCCCTTATTTTTTCATAGACCAGGAAACCTAGTGGGTCTTTTATCATGCGTAGTATCTTTTTACTATGTCCGCATTGACAGGATGAGGAAGGTCGTCATCGTCCATGGTGGTTAAAATCATGGCTCCACCCGAGGAAATGTTTTTAATCACAAATGGCCCTTCGTATGTGAGAGTCCATTTGCCCCTGGGATCACCTTGCGGCAGTATGATGCGCTTGATCACTAAATCCCCGACTTGATACTCTTAGCGTCTGACTGTTTTGTTGAAAGCTTTGATCATCCGTTTTTAATACGTTTGACCATGACAGACAGCAGTAAGTCTCTTCTCATCGATCAAATTCAGTTGGTCAAGTCGAGTCTGGATCCAGTCGTCTTTGCTCAAACCTGCATCTTTCATAATCCTTATAGAAGGGATTTAGACCTCAATGGGTAGGACTTCCTCCATGCCATATACCAGGGAGTAGGGTGTTACCCCTGTTGACATCTGCGCTGAGGTACGGTACCCATGAAGAGCAAATGGTAACATCTCATTCCAGTCTTTATATGTCACCGTCATCTTCTGTATAATCTTCTTGATGTTCTTGTTATCCGCTTCAACAGCGCCGTTCATCTTCGGCCGGTAGGGAGAAGAGTTGTGATGTTGTATCTTGAATTGCTTACAGAGCTCGGTGATCATCGTGTTATTGAGATTGGTACCAATGTCAGTGATGATTCTCTCTGGAACACCGTACTGACAGATCAGGTTATGCCTGATAAACTGCACCACAACGTTCTTGGTCACAATAGCAAAAGAGGCCGGCTCAACCCACTTCGTGAAGTAATCAATGGCCACCAGGATAGAGCGATGCCCATTGGAACTGGTAGGTATGATTTCTCCGATCATGGCAATGGCCTACATTGCAAAGGGCCAAGGAGTCGTCAAGACATTTAAAGGAACCGGAGGCACATACACGTTATCAGCATAGATTTGGCATTTATGGCAGGTTAGGGAGTGTTGATAACAATATGCTTCCAAAGTGGACCAGTAGTATCCTGCCCATAGGATCTTCTTAGCCATGGTATATCCACTTGAATGGGTTCCGAAGGTACCTTCATGTAGATCTGTCATAATCCCCTTTGCTTCGCTCTTTTCTACACACTGCAGTAAGGTAGAGTCATGGTTGCGCTTGTAGAGGATTCCATTACTGAGGAAGAATTTCGCGGCGAACCTCCTCGGAAACTTCTTATCATTGACAGATGCCCCTTCGGGATACTCTTGAGCCTCGAGCTAACTTTTTAATTCATGAGACCAAGGTTTATCTGCTACCTCTTCAGTATCAATCTCGCAGCAGGTGCTGGTTCATCCAACCATTCAATGGTGATTTGGGGAGCTTCGTTGTCCCAACTGACCTTGAACATAGAAGACATGGTGTCTAGCGCGTCCGCTAGCTGATTCTCCTTTCGAGGGAAATGTTCAAAGGTTACCTCCTCAAAGTTCGAGAGAAATTTCAGTACGTGCTCTTTGTACGGAATGAGATTTGGATGCTTCGTATCCCATGCGCCTTTGCTATAGCTTATCACCAAGGCTGAATCCCCGAAGACATTTAAGAACTTGATCCTGAGGTCGATAGCAAATTTGAGACCCATGATGTAGGATTTATACTTCGCCATGTTGTTAGTGCAGTTGAAACATATTCGGATAGGGAAAGGAGTATGACAACCCTCAGGAGATATGACTACATCATTGATGCCATTATCGAGTGCGTTTGAAGCTCCGTCAAAAACCATGGTCCATAGGGATCCCTTCTTAGGTCCTTCATCCGGTCCAGGTTCTTCGTAGTCAGTCACTAGCATGATATTCTCATCTGAGAACTCAAAATTCATGGACTGGTAGTCATCCACGGCCTGATGAGCCAAATGATCCGCTAATACACTTCCCTTGATTGCTTTCTAGGTTATATATTGTATATCGTATTCAGTTAAGATCATCTCCCATCTCGCTATTCTTCCGGAGAGTGCGGGCTTCTCGAAGATGTACTTGATTGGGTCCATCTTTAATATCAACAAGGTAGTGTGGGTCAACATATACTGTCTTAGTCGGCGAGCAGCCCATGCTAAAGCGCAGTAAGTTTTCTCGAGTAGTGAGTATCTTGTCTCACAGTCGGTAAACTTTTTGCTAAGGTAGTATATTGCGCCCTCTTTTAGACCAGACTCATCATGCTGCCCCAGCACACACCCCATTGAATCGTCTAGCACTGTTAAGTATAATATCAACGGTCTTCCTTTAACTGGAGGCATCAGAATTGGTGGTTCTTGAAGGTATTCTTTGATCCTTTCGGAAGCAGTCTTGCATTCGTCATTCCACTTTACCACTTGATCTTTCTTCAGAAGCTTGAAGATGGGATCACAAGTAGGAGTTAGATGTGAAATGAACCTGGCGATATAGTTCAGGCGTCCCAAGAAGCCTCTAACTTCCTTCTCAGTACGGGGAGCCGACATCTTCTGTATGGCCTTTACCTTTGCGGGGTCTACCTGAATACCTTTGTCACTGACGATGAACCCCAGAAGCTTACCAGACCTTACCCCAAAGGTGCACTTGCTCGGATTCAGTCTCAGCTTGTATGTCTTCAACCTGTCAAACAACTTTTGTAGATGGTCGAGGTGCTCTTCCTCGGTTTGGGATCTGGCTATCATGTCATCAACATAAACCTCTATCTCACAATGAATCATATCGTGGAACAAGGCGACCATGGCTCACTGATAAGTTGCCCCAACATTCTTCAACCCAAAAGGCATCGCCTTGTAACAGAAGGTGCCCCACTGTGTGGCGAAGGTTGTCTTCTCCATGTCTTCAGGAGCCATTTTGATCTGGTTGTAGCCAGAGAAACCATCCATGAAGGAGAAGATTTTATGTTGCACGGTGTTGTCAACCAGAACATCGATGTGGAGAAGCGGGAAGTCATCTTGGGGCTTGCCCTATTCAGGTATTTGTAGTCCACACACATCCGTACCTTGCCGTCCTTCTTAGGTACCGGAACAACGTTAGCAACCCACTGCGGATAGGAGGTGACAACCAAGAACCCAATGTTGAACTGTTTCATAACTTCTGCTTTGATCTTCTCCGACATTTCAGGGCGCATACGGAGGACTTTTTTCTTAATCGAAGGACAATCTTCTTTAGCCAGCAGAAGGTACCACAATATCAGTGTCTAAACCAGGCATGTCTTTATATGACCAGGCGAAGATCTCAACATAGTCGTGCAACATCTGTATCAATCGCTATTTCATCTTAGCCTCCATATTTGCTCCGATCTTGACTTCTTTTCTGTCTACCTCCGTGCCCAAGTTTATCGTCTCAACTGGCTCTTCATGAGGCTGTATAGCACTTTATTCCTGTTGTAATAGTCTAGCAAGTTCTCTAGGAACCTCACAATCGTCTTCACCTTCGTCCTCGGCTTGGTTGATCAGATTTTCGAAGTTATGACTGGCATTAGCAGAATTGTTATCAATGGGATCCAGGGTGGATATGGATCTGCAGTTTGATATGTGAGTGTGTGTAAGAGTATAGCTGTATTGATAAAGTAAAAGCAGAAAATAAAAACAGAGAGTGCAAAATTTGTATGCAAGGAACGTATAATGTTTTATTGATGATATATGAAATGACATATAATAACCCTCACAGATAGAACCATTGTGCCTCGGGTAAGACACAAGGCCATAAAGTTTAAATTATTTATTACAAACTTGGAAAACAAGTAAGACAATTACTGCAGAATAAAAGAAACTGGTATAAAATCTCTGGCCGTCCAATTACTCGGTCCACCGTTGGTAGTCAGGTAAATCCAGATGTCAATATCGAAATCTTCCTCACTGTCTTCAATAACATTGACCCCACAATTGCTGATGCGTAGAGGAGGTCCTCCAGCCCGAGCACGTCGAACAACCATTTGAGCTCCTGAAGTAAAGCCCAAACCAAATTTGTCAGTTTTGTGAGTAAAATCAGGGAGTTGTCCCCAATTGGTACACCCACCTTCTTCAACTGCTGCTCTGGCGTCCTTGAGAGAAGCCATCTTTAGAGGGGGTTTAGTGTTGGTAGTAGTCTCGGTTGACTCCAAAATCTGGGGAACCTCTTCAAAGTTTTGACAAGGAGTCTCTATGAATTCCCCGTCCATCTCCACATACCTGAAGGAGTTCAGGTGGCTCACCATATACTCCTCTTCACCGTGCACAATGATGATTTTCCCCTTCACCGGATATTTCAGCATTTGGTGTAGTGTAGAAGTAACAGCCCCAACTTCATGGATCCAATGATGACCCAATAAATAAGAGTAAGATAGCCTGATGTCCATCACGTAGAAGGTGGACTCAAAGGTCTGAGAGCCCACTTTGACAGGGATGTCCACCTCCTCATGCACCATTCTCTTCAACCCGTCAAAAGCCCTCACCACAATATTACTGGGCTTTAGAGTCAAGCCTTCATGATTTAGCTGATCGAGAGCCTTCTTAGGCAGAACATTCAGTGAAGACCCAGTGTCCAACATCACATGAGCTATAATGGTGCCCATGCATTCGATCAAGACATCCAGAGCATCATTATGCTTCCTCCCTTTCGGTGTCAAGTCGGCATCTGAAAAACCCAGCCCATTGTCAACAATCAAGCTGGCCACACAGTCTTTGAATTGATCGGCTAAGGTTTCTTGTGGCACATGCGCAGTCTTGAGGAATGCAATCAAAGCCTTTGCATGAGCCTTGGAACATAACAACAGAGATAACATCGATATTTTTGAAGGGGTCTTCCCCAGCTGCTCGACCATATTGTAGTCGCTCTTCTTGATTATTTTTAAGATTTCCTCTATCTCTTTCTTAGAGGATTCCATAACAACTTTTCTAGGTGCCTCCGTCCGGGAAGGCTCACCTACAGCTTCTTTACCTCGAGTCCCAAATGACTCAACGGCAGGGGTAAAAATTGGAGTAAGAATGGGAGTAGTAACAGAAGTACCGGTAGGAACATCAGATGAAATAACAATAGGCTTAGTGAAAGTCTTTAGGGAGATCTCGGGAGAGAAAACCATTCCACTCCTGGTGATCTTGCTGGTCCCGACAATGTTACTGACATTGGGATCAGCCTCTTTAGTCTTCAAATCTTGTTTAACGCCATGATAGTAAATATCGGTGTCATAATTCCATGGGACAGCTTTGTCCGAGGAGTACGGTACGGGACCAGGAAAAGTGATTATTAGCAGAGAAATTCTTGGAGCAGGTGTAATCCTAACAGGTATTTTAAAGGAGACCTTGGAAGGATTGGCGGAAATGGTTATAATGGCAACATCTTCAAACAGAACAGTCGAAATCGGAGTCTTTTCGAACAAAATTTCTCTGCTGTCCATCAGGCGTTGAACACCTGTTTTCAGCAAATAGCAATCAGAAGGTAGAGATGAACACATGTGGCAACTCGACAATCATGAGAGGGGTGGAAACTTCATCCACAGAGGTAACAAACAGATCAATATCAATGGCATTAACTCCATGGTTGTGCTTAGGCATGGGAGCAGTTATGACATTGGGCTTCTCCAGAGCATCAAACTCAATCTCCTTAGCTTCAATCAGATCTTGTACTTTATTTCTCAGAGCCCAACAATCATTTGTATCATGGCCAGGACTCTTAGAATGGTAGGCACACCGAGCGTTTGGATTGTACCGAGGAGATGTGGTGTTAGGATTCTTGGGAGCCTCTTTCAAGGTTTCCAAGTTGGATCTTAGAAGATGGTGTAGAACCTCAGTCAATGTCATGTTAATTCGAGTAAACTACCTTTGAGGTCTTTCTACCCTTTGCTTATTTTTGCGTTGTGGGGTAGCCACAGGTCTATATATCATCACAGCACCTACCTCTAGATGGTGTTCAGCTCTGTTCTGACCTCTTGGGCTATAAATAGCACTGACTTCCTTCTTAACTGTGAATGGCTTCTTCACTGAGCTCGAAGAGGTGTCTTTCTGGATCTTGCCACTCCGGATCCTAGCTTCTACCATCTATCCTGTTAATATCAGCTTGGTGAAACCAGTTGAGGAGCTACCAATCAAATTATTGAAGAATGGACCATATAGCGTCCCAAGAAACATGTCAACCAACTCCCTATCAGACAAAGGGGGTTGGAATCTCCCAGCCAAATCTCTCCACTTATGTACATAGTCCTTAAAGCCTTCACCTGTACCCATGGACATACTCTGGAGTTGAGTACGAGTAGAGGCAAGGTCAGCATTATATTGATACTGCTTATAAAAAGCAGCAACAAAATCCTTCCAGTTACGAACATTGGTTACCTCCAGTTGATAGAACCATTCAAGCTGAGTCTCTGATAGACTATCTTGAAATAATTGAACCCACAAGTTCCTATCAGGAGTGTGAGGTTGGATCTTCCTCACATAGGAACAGAGATGAAGCTTGGGACAAGACACCCCATCATATTTCGCGAGAACCGGGGCTTTAAACTTTTGTAAGATGACTACCCCAGACACCAATCCCAGCTCTTCAAAATCTAGCCCTGGTATTCTCTGGATCTCCATAGCGCTCAACCAATCCTCTAATTGCTTGTATTTATCCTTAGTGGGAGGATACTGCTCATCATTGTAGTCAGTGTCATTATCAGATACTTCAGGGCTAGGGTCCTTCTCCCTTGTCTCTCTCTCTTGATTCCCCCCTTCTTTGGACGTGGAGGTTAGATCAATTGGTTGCTTTAACGGCCCTCTGAACCTTCTTCCCAGATTCAGAACACCGAAGGTCTTCTTCTTCTTCTTCATATTCTTATTTTCCTTCAAGATGAGGGCCTTCAGATCTTCTTGCCCTTTTGCCAAAGCTATGAACATTTGTTGAAATTGGGCATTTTGTGCCTGAAGATCTTTGATGCTTTGTTCAGAAGACATTTTTGCTGAAATAAACAGCGAAGAAGATGAGAAACCTGTAATGGTACCTGTTTATGCAATGTCATGGATGGTATGCGTATGCAATGATTTCAAGGACTTTTAAAGGTTCAAATTTGTTTAACCAAAAAGAAACACACGTTAATTGTATTAATAAGTTCAGATTGTTACAAAGGGTGCCTTTTAGGCTTACAATTAAAAAAAACTTAAAGCAAAAGAAAACTAGGTCTCCCAGGAGGGTATCCTCTTTGGCGTAATGTAGGCGTTTATGTTCCTTTCTTCATGAAGTGGCCTAGTGAGCTCCAGGACCTTCTTCTTGCTGGCATATAATTAAGCTTCTATCCCGCTCCTCTTTAAGTTGAACCCGGGATTTCTGTAACTCCTCATGATCAGTTGGAATGTCAGGATGATGAACAAGAGAAGAAGTGTCTCCTTCAACAACTGGTTCCACAATTATTGGTAGGACAACAGGGTAGGGCATCATAAGACTTTAGGTGCGGGCTCGTACCCATCATAGATAAGGCTCAAGAGGGATGGAATTCTTGTGCCCCAGTGTCTTACTATCAATTTTATGTACCATGCCCTAAGCTCTCATGATCCTTTTACGGTAACCCTGAGCATCATTCTCATAGTTGAAGGCGATTCTTTGGATAAGCGTATCGCGAGGACCATCCTTTCTCGCATAACCAAACAGACGTAGTGCCAAACAAGGGTTATAAGTGATTCCTCCCCTAATGCCTAAGAGAGGGACATTATGGAATTCACCACAACGATCGATGATGGTAACATCTTCCGAGGACCGTGAACACCAATGAGTGTTTGAATGTGTAAGGTACATCAGCCTATGAGACCATTTCATACCCTACTCATTCTTCAAAACAGACCTGGGCAGGTGAGAAATAAACCACCAAGCCAATAGAGGAGTGCAACACAGAAGGGTCCCCCATCTCTTTTGAGTGCGAGCATACAGAGAGTGTAGCACATCCACGAGTAATCTAGGCACCATATTATGAGATAAAAAAACCTTAATCGTATTCACATCCACGAATTGGTCCGCATTAGGGAAAATTACCATCACATAGATGAGAAGTGCCAATACCTCTTAAGAAGCTTGTAAATCTAGGGTATCCCAAAAATAGTAAGCCTTCTCGAATAGAAATTTAACCTGGATTCCTTGGACACTTCCTCTAGTTTCCCAATTTGTCACTACATCGGACCGTTGTAACGATAGAGCTCGAGCAATCTCTTCAGGCTTTGGATGTTTTTCCGTACCATTGAAAGGTAATTGATCAATAATAGGTACCCCCAACAACCGAGAAAATTCCTCTATAGTAGGAAATAGCTGATAATCTGGGAAGGTGAAGCAGTGGTGCAAAGGATTGAAGAGTTGAAATAACACTTTTAACAATTCTTTCATCAGGTTTTGGAGTGACCAAGTTGAGCAACCGACCATGTTTTTCAGTGAAGGGAGAGCTTTTAGGGATCCTTAATGCCAAATCCTTTAGTTGGAGAGGCACTTTCACAAGGTTAATCTGGATAGTGTTCCTGCGGGCGGGTGCCATGTCCTACAAAACAAAGCAAAGATGAGCCCTAGAAAGTCCTTGAAGTGGTTAGTATGGTATGCCATGCTTATGATGTCATGATTATGCTAAAAAAATCATATGTATAGCAAGCAATAAACAAGTCACACCAAGTCCTTAGGTTTAAGGCCTGCATGGGTTTTAAGGTCATACCCTCTTGAAGCTGGAGTGGTTCAACCTGTCCTATAAATAGTAACCGGGTTCTAAGGGATCTCAATATCATCGATCTTTCCCCAAAGCTTCGTTCAATAGGCGATTGACTCGCAACCAAACAAAACTCAAGAGTCAAACCTCAATGAGTGTAGCATCGAGTATTTTTCGACCTTGGGAATACACCAAAGTCGGCCATCTCGCTACGTCCTACTGGCCAAGTTGTGCAATTAAAGGTTCTAAGGTCAGTTGATGCTTTATGACACCACGCAGTGGCCCCGTACTCTCCTTGATTGACTCAAGGGTTACCGATACCAACCAAAGTGTCACATCAACATAGCTACTGCTTCAACCGTGTCGGTATACCTTGCACAGTTCCCTCACAGTTTATTGCTACTTACCTAAAAGGTGTCCCTAGATCCGGGTGTAGGATCTACATAACCCAAAAAAAACCTTGAATATAAAGCAGGCAAAGCAAAACAATAAAGAAACTTTAGAAATGACCTAGATCCTAAGGTATACCCCACAGAATTATCTCCAATAGAGTCTCCAGTTCTGTGATACGGTGGCAGAACTGATTGTTATACTGGTTTGCGTTTTTTGTTCGGAAATGTTGCGGTAAGAAAGAGTCACCACCAACTTTTATTTCATCCAACAAAGGAAAGGAAAAAGAACAGAAAAAACCTTTTTTTGAGAGTTTCTGAGTACGGGGGGTAGATTATAGAAAAGGTGTTAGCACCCTTTCTTACTGTAGTTATCTACGGGCTCTTAGGTACTTGCTCATTTTTGAAATTGCTTGTGTGTGTTTTGCCAAAAGTTTTGTTTAACTTTGTGATAACTCTTGTATCTGTCCTAAAGAGCGTGACGAAGTGGTTTTTGAAAACTGTTTTGAAAGTGTTTGTGTAAAAGAGTTTATTTGAGCAAGTACTTAAGATTTTCTACCTACTCAAAAAAAGATTATTCGTTCTCGTTTACTTTAGACAACGTTATCCTACTATCAAGAAGTAGGTAGCCCTATCGTTGGAGTTTTAAGGGACATTCAAAGGGAAAAGTACGGTCACAAAAGAAATGGTTAGGAAACCTTAGTAGTTACCCTAGAGTCTTAAAGATCTTTCCGAGGTAACATTCGAATGGGTCATTTTTTATCTTTTGTGACTAGAGGGCAACCACTAAAACTCCCTATACTTCATGACTATTTACCGAAGGCAACCTAAGTGGGGGATATACCCTAGGAGTGAGCATGTGCAAGTGTGTGTTTTTCAGTTAATTTGATCTTGTGCATTTAGGGTTATCTACCATTTTAATCGTTATTCTTTCCATACAAGCCTATTAGTCTAAGCAGTTAATATTAGCGGAAAGTAAAGTGCGAGAATAAAAACCTAGCTATTACAAGGCTTTGGGGAGGGGGTTACATAACCAAACTTGGGAGTAAACAGTAAATAGAAGGCAGTAAAATAAACCCTAATTAAAAGTTATTACAAACTCAAAGCAGATATAATAATTGGAATAAATAAATAAATAAATAAATAAATAAATGCGCGGGAAGAATTAAGACGGGTTTGATACTGTGGGAGAACTGACTTGAGGTGTTTTGCATTTTGTGTTCGCAAATGTTATGGTTTAGCAAGAGTCTCCACCGACTTTTCTTTTATCCAAAAAGGAAAGGTGGAAAAGCACAGGAAAGACCTTTAGAGTTGTTTTCTGAGTTCGGGGGTAGATTATGAGAAGGGAAGGTATTAGCACCCTTTTTATCAGTAGTTATCTACGGGCTCTTAGTTGCTTGATAGATCACATGCTTTTGTTTGAATGTTCTTGTGGTGTAGGTTTTGAAAGTATTTTGAAAATGTCTTTGTAATGGTTCTCGTTTCTATAAGAACGCGTACAAAGTGTTGTTTCGAAAATAGTTCAAAGATGTGTTTGTGGAATGTGTTTTTGAAAGTGATTTTGAAAAGGTGTCTTCTTTGTAATGGATCTGGTTTCTATAAGAACGCATACAAAGTGTTTGTTTTTCGAAAAAAAATTTCAAAATGAAAGTGTTAGGGTATAAAATGTTTTTGTTGTGAGCCAGCGAGCAACTAAGAGCAACCTACCTACTCAAAAGGTCTTAAATGTTCTTTTCCTCCTCCTTTAGATGTTGCTACCTTACCATTGTTTTGGTAAGAAGCCCCATCGTTGGATGTGAAGGGACGAGTGTTGGGACGTTTGTATAGTCATAGAAGGCAACTTATGAGACGTTTTAGCAATATCGTTTAGGGACTACATCGTTTACCGAAGGCAACATCGAGGGTCATCGAGGGACTGCGATCCTTTTTTTATCGAAGGGTTTTTTCTAAAACGTCCCATATTCGAGGGACATGACTATTTTTCGGAAAGGAAACAAAGATGAGATTACCCTAGAGATGCTAGTATGCAAGTGTGTTGGTTTGCATGCATTTTGTCTTGTATTTGATAGTCCTCTATTTATTGATTTTATCTTTCCATACATCATATTTACTAACAATATATGAAAAGCAAGTAAAATGCGGAAAATAAAATCTAAGCTATTACATCGCTTTAGGGGGATAGGGGTACAATTTAACAATGGGGATGAAGTGGAGGCTGAAATATTACAACCATATCAAATGATAATGAAAACAATGTAAAAACAGTGTAAAATAAAAGGAAAACTTCATTTTGAACTGCTATGTGTCGACCCATGCTGTTATGCATCGACACATAGCTTTTCCTTGCTCCTGTAAAACAATTTGCTCAGTATGAGTCGACACATAATGGGATGTGTCGACTCATGCACCTTCTTGCATCGACGCGAAACGCGTATTTGTCGACTCATAGTCTTTTCCCACTTTTGTTTTGTAACCTGAAATCAGTATGAGTCGATGCATGGGGGTTATGTGTCGACTCATACCCTATTTTTTCACTAGGATGAGTCAACACATGAGGATATGTGTCGATACATGCTGTATTTTCCTGCTTTAAACATTGTTTTACTAACTGTACAGGTTAGCATATGATGGATAAATGTAAATAAAACATGATTGAATAATCCTAAACCATAAGCAAATGATTAGTTCAAAGGGATAATAAAATACTACATCTTATCTTAAAAAACAACAAATCATTAATGATGTATGAAAAGATATCAAGTCAAGAAGACTTACCTTTTGGGTTGCACTGGCTGTTTTAAATCTAGATGTTTTCCAAATGTTAAGATGACCTCAATGAATCTCCAGAAAGCTACTCCGGACTATTGAAACTAAGTTAGGCTGTATTGTGATGTTTTTGTTATTTTTTAAAGGTGAAGATGAATAATGCTACAAGAACTATTTTTATGTTTGGACAGTCTTTGTAGGTGAAGAGTTGTTTGACTTATGGGAGAGTTTGTATGGTGGAGTAATGGGTTGGGGTCTTGTTTTGAATAAAAATAGAACTTTTGTTTTGAAAATGAATGAGTCAAGTTTTTTTTCAAAGCATGCTGTTTTTCTGCTCAACAAAAAAAAACTCTCTATTCTCTCTCTCAAAATCCCACTTCAAAAATCCAGCCTGTTTATCTTATGAGACAGTCCCTCTTGTAGACCTTTTTCTGTGGTTTAGGGGGGAAACCAAATAAGTTATTTTGAATTATTTTTGCTTACTTTTTTGACACTTTCTTCCCACAATTTTTCTTTGTCATTTTGGTGCAATTAGGGGGCTGTTGTGATGCAGGCTTGGGCAGACTGCATAGAGCAGTTTTGGACTGTATTGGGCAGCATGTATACTTGGGGTGCAGCATGGGACAAGGTTTCTTACAGGGTAACATGGGGTGTTGTGGCAATGTAGCATATCACATTTTGTTCAACTTGGACAGTATGATTTGTAGCATGACACAAATTTGGTCTTGTGGAATATTTCATGTACATTATGTCAAGGGCAAAATAATGTGGCAAGGTTTTTGAGAGAACTCAATCAAGAATAGTTTTAGAATTTGTAATTTTGCAAAAATGCCACTTTGTAATAACTTGAATTACTTGCATCATTTTGAATTATTTGGAATTATGGTTAAATGTTAGGAAACAAATGAAATTAACCAAGTATAGAAAATACTTAGAAAAATTTCAAAGTCTTGCAAAGTTGGATTTTTGCTTCTCTTTATTTTTGATTCAAAAGTCATAGTTTGACTCCTTTGGTGTGTAAATGACCATTTTGCCCTTGTGAACGATTCTCTTGGAAAATTTATAATTTCAGATTTGCAATTGGAAGGAAGAAAACTTGAGGGTCCAGGTTGATCCTTTGAGAAATGAGAGGGCAGATTTTGGGGTACAACAACGGGAATAAAGTCTAAGTCCTAAAAAATCTAATCAATTAAAGAGAAAATATTTTTGTATTTTATTATTGAGAAAAATATTTGAAATCTTAACCTAAATCTAATTAATTAAAGAAAAATATTTTTTGGTATTTTATATGAAAAAGATTTAAGATTTAACCTAATTTCTACTTAATTTTTAAATTAAAGAAAACAAGTTGAAATCAATTAAGTGGGGCTTCCTTCTGAGGGTCCATCATGTTCTGTGCTTGCTGGAAGCTAGATCTGATCAAGGGACAATCTAATGGGTAAGATTTGGAGACGCATGGGGTGCGCACTAGGAGGAAATGTATTGGATCTGCAATATGAACATCAAAAAAACAAAATGGTTGGACCTGGGATCGAACCCAGGTCCTCCCTTTCATATGCTCACTCCATTGCCATCTGCGCTAACTAATTATTCATGAATATGATAACTCAATGACATTATATATAAAACAAGAAATTAAATCCCAGTCGGCAAAAAATAAACGCGTCAGCAATTCAAGAACCAATCATGTTATACGAAACTGCCACGCCAGGTCTTCGCCTGAGAAAGAAGAGTCAACGACGCCGAAGCTGCACTTCAGTAGTCTTCTCTGGCCAAGTAAAATGGCCAACCTGCAATTTCATGAGATTTGAAGCCTTCAAAGAGACCTATTCCCTGTAAAATCACCCCCTGAGTTCAAATCCGGGCTTGGTTTTAATGGATCATGGTTGTATCAAGAGCTTCGAGCACGTTTTCAAGTCGTGCCCTAAAAATGGCATATGGTTGTTTCTACGTGCATGCTTGCAACTAATGATTAAAAAAACTTTAGAACAATATTATGAACACATATCAATGTAAAAAATCGATTCATATTGCATGATTTAAAAGTCTGAAGCTTAAGAATTTTACCAACTCGTGGAGTATTGGAAAGGGTGATCCTAGGTGTTATGGCCTTCAAGAGCGGATGGAATGAGATGTTGAGATCTCCAGGAGGGTACTAGGATGCTTGACAATGATTGAAACTGGTTGTATTACGTGCTACAAGGTTGCTCCTCTCTTGAATATTTTTTGGAATTTTTCTTTCTCTCCAGCGGCAGGCTACGCGTGTGTATCCTCTCTTAGGGTTGGAATGACTTGCTTAATTAGTGAATAAACATTAGGTTAACATATATGGACTAGATCAAATGAATTGAATGAGTTTCAAAACAATTCCAATGTTTCCTATTTTGAAGATTCTCTTGCTTTTCCATAGCATGGCACGATTTCTTGCTATGTGACAACATATATGGCCATTCATTAAATGAAAAATAATCTCAAAACAAATTTGTATCATTTATTTAATTTAATTTGATTTTTAATGATTAAAATCAAAGTAAATCAAATAAATGAGAAAACAAATAATGGATGGTTTTATGAGTCTTGGACCATGTTAGGAATGAGTTTCAAACATAAAAAGTTAGGCCCATTTGGAAAAAATGCAAATTTGGTCAATATTGGCTTCATGCAATTTTCCAAAAATGGTCAACTTTGACAATGCATATTTTCCTCAATTTTGACCCTAGGAGGGTGTTCTTGAGCTTCTTAGAAATCTTAGTATGTCCCCTAAATAACCCTTTTGATCTCATCTCAATTGGATCTTCCATGTTCATGTAAGGAGCTTTGACCCAAAAGGTGTTTTTGTTGAATTTTGAAAAGGACCTATAATGTCTGAATTTATATCTTTTCATGAGTGAATTTCTTGAAATTTAAGGATGAATAAGAGTTATAGGGAATTGTATTATCTTAAAAATTAGCCTTGGATGAGAAATTTCTGATAAAGTATGAGAAAGTTATGTCTAGTCAAAGTTTGGTTGACTTTTCCTATAGAAACCCTAATTTAGAAACTTTTGAGTTTTGATGAATTTGGGGCATTCCTTGAGGAATCATTATTAACCCTTGATCAAATGATGGAAATTACTTAAAAATCTTGATGTTGACCAAAAATATTGAAGTTTGACTGTATGTGGGTCACAGTTGACTTTTGACCCAGTACAGTTGATTTCCAGACATCTGAGCAGTTGACTGAACAAACTTCTTGTGCAAGGCATGAAACTTGACATGGAAGGTCTTGAGAACATATTAGGACCATGGAAAAGATTCGAGACCTTTGGAGTTCACCCATCTTGATGAAAATGGAAACCCTAGTTTGAGTTTCATTGTCTTAGGAGAGCATTTGCCTGATCAATCCTTGGGTATCCTTGGGCAAGTTGTGGATTTCAATGAACATATGTTTTGAGTAAAATGGGAGGAAACATTTTGGGGTACAACAGTAATGCAATTAAATAAAAACCTGCTCCGAAGAGACTTTAATCTGGTACATGAAGTAAAGTTTGAAACTTGAATGCGAAAAGTAAAATGACGACAAGATTAATACTTCGGTAAAATTTGCTCCAAACTTGATTGCAGGCTCAATCAACGGTACGATAACTCTTCGATGTGAAGATTTATTCGCTTACAAATTTGACAGTATATGCCTTAAGTTTGTATCTAAGCTTGGATGCCTCCAAAAGTAAAACTAAAGGCCACTTTATAATGTTTCAAAACCTAAAAACAACCAGGGAGGTTTCTAAATTCGTGGGAGAGAATTTAGGGAAGAGTGGAGTGAGTGCATGACCAAACAAGCCCTAAATGTAACTGCCCTGTGTCTTCAAAGTGTGGCGACTACCACACCCTCATGGTGAAGGCCATTCACACATACTGGCTAGGACTTGGTCTTTGTGATTGTTAGCGCATGGACCACTCATTGTCTCCTCTATGGTGAACACCATGGTGGTCGCCTTGAGTGAAATTTTCTCAATTTCTTTCATTTTTCATTTGTTTTGCTTCGTTTCTTCACATACGCCTCCCATTTGGTCAACTACCTGAAACATAGACAAAATACCAGCATACTAGTGGAAATGTAAAACAAAATGACAATAAATCATGCATAAATCGAGTAAAATAAACAATTTAATTTGGTGTCATCACATGGTGAAGGGACAAACAAGAGACCTTTTTCACGTACAGTTGAAGATGAAGATGTTGAATTTATGAATGATAATCTAGAAGATATCATTCGTGATATTGGAGTAGATGCTTTCAAGAAAGCTAATATGATAGATACTTTGGGAAGATTGTCAGTTATGCTAAGACTATTTGATCTTAAGGAAAGAGGTGGGTGGATGGATAAAAGTTTCACTAAATTGCTTGAATTATTGAAAGAAATACTTCCAGAATATAACATGTTGTCGAGTCTACTTATGAGGACAAGAAGATATTGTGCCCAATAGGTTTGGACTATATCAAAATACATGCTTGTTGTAATGATTGCATCTTATATAGGAAAGAGTTTGAAAACTCAAAGGAGTTCCCGAAGTATAGGGTGTCTCTCTACAAGCATAAGAACAATGGTGTTGATGATAATGAGGGTGCAACTAGCAAGGGTATTCCTGCCAAGGTGATGTGGTACCTACCGATAGTTCCAAGGTTCAAGATATTGTTTGTTAATTTTACTGATGTAAAGAATACAATATGGAATGTAGATGAAAGAATATGTGATGGAAAAGTTTGTTATGTAGATGATTCATTGAAATGGAAGAAAATTGATTCCTTGTTTCCATATTTTTCCCTTGAACCGAGGAACCTTAGGATTGGACTTACAGCCGACAGAATGAACCATTTTGGTAATTTTAGTACTAACCATATGTCTGTTTACCATAGAATTTGGTAAACAAGCGATAGTCTTCTAAAAAAGGATTTTTTAGTTACTTACAGGACCATATGTGTTTAGTTTTTGATGATTTATGGTTTTTGAATGTTCATCTTTTCAAATGTAATAGTCAATTGGTAAGTAATTATGAAACTATGTGAAGTAACAATATGAAAGTAAAAGGATTTCGACTTGAACATAAAATGAATTAAAAGAACTTTTGTAAAGATAAATTGACAATTGAATAAAACTTGGTGATTCATACGTACATTCTTAGAAACTCTTTTCTCGGTAAATGTTGGTACTTTGAGTGAAATTGAGTATTTTTACAGAATTTGAACACACTAAAATCCTAACACTAAGATTCTAATATATACTAGTTCAACCATAGCGGTCTTCTCCTAAAATAATTCCACGTTCGATCTTTGCATGTCATTCGAATTCTCATATTTCTGCGTGTCTTTTTGGATAATATAAATCCTTTTGAATCCAAAATCTTCTTCCTTTCGAGGCGCCAAATCAACTAACATAACTTGTCGAAGTATTCTTCGTCGAAACTTCAAATATCTTAAGCCCCACTTATTCATAATAATAGGTCTTTCGCCAATATTTAGCAAAATTAGACTATCCATGAGTCTTTCAGTCGAAATCTTCATGAAATATTCTTATATTTTCTTTATAGATAACTTTCCTTCGATGTTCCCCATGTTACCTTAATATTCCCATGTCAAAATTTCTAACTAAACAATTGACCCTCAAAATTGTTTATTTCGAAACATTTAAAGAAACGGACAATTTTTGCAAATCTTCAATTTCGAAACATAAACCACCTCATCACGTCTTTTACTACTTTGACGTCATGGTCACAATGACCATCTTTCCAAATTTCTTATCGAGACGTGCGCGGTTTAGTTCCTCATTGTTGCTACACTAAGTAGTAGTAACTCATGGCCTTTTTAAAAAAGCAACCATCTTGTCAACTTATGAGATGACAACATGTGCTCCACTACCTCCTTTATGATCAGAAAAGAAAATGAACCATTTTTCATTCTCTCACGATAAATAGGCTTTTCTTCTTCAAACAACACTTTTCTGCTCTCATTTTTTGAGAAATCTAGCAATTTTCCTTCAATCTTTCTTCTTCCAAAAACCGTTCATCTTCAAAACTTCTTCATTAATGGCACCTCTAAGAAGAACAAAAAACCTGCCAAAGGCGTGAAGAACACAAAGAATGTTTCTTCCATTCCCATTGCTCATGTACCAAAACCAATTTTTCTTGAGAATTTGAAGTTTGTGCCATCACCCACTCTTCTTTCAAAACAACGTGCAATCTATGAATCCCAGGTAATGGTTCCTTTTACCCTTGCTGATAAAAATTTAGGATATATAGGCCCTACGGTCAATACTGGTGATTTTGAGAAACTTAAAGAGTTTTTTCTAACTTATCGTGTAACAAAACCCATAGCTAGCAAGGTTGATTCTACAAAAAATGTAGATAAGAGCACTGATAAAAACCCTAAGGTAGGAACTGTAGAAAATGCTCTAGAAGAAACTTCCTCAGGATCTGTTGATGTAGAAAAACTTGTTCATTTAGATTACATGATTGGTGCACTGAGGCTCTTTAGGTCATGTCCAACAAAAGATAGCAAGTAGTATCTTAACTGGTTAGCTAAAGTCAAAAAAGAAAAGTCCCAAGTTTGGAAAGATATGGGTATTTTTGAATTGATTCAACTGTCGATAGTTGGGATAAGTTACTGCCAACACATGTTGATGGCTTCTCTATCCTTTTGGGATGGCACTTATAACACCTTTCCCCTTCCATGTGGAATGGTCACTCCCACATTGTTCGATGTTGCTGCCATTATTGGCCTTCGACCCACTGGAGATACTTTCAATCCCTATGAGGAAACTGAGAATATCATTGGTTTTGAGTTGGACACAATGACTTCACTAACTATATTGACCACTACCATGTCGAAGGAGACAAAGTGTTGGATGTGTAATACATAGATTTCCTTTCTTTATGGTTATCTCGATGCATATTCTGATGCAAATCCATGCAAGTAGCCAAGAGGTTCTTAACTCTGGCGAATCAACATCATTCTGGACGAAACATCTGTCATAAGAAACTGATATTGGCTGAGCTATATGATTGCCTTGGGGAGGCTACTGCTAATTTAAAGAAGTATAAAGCAAGTACAAACTTATTGCTAGCTGGCTCGTATTAGCTTATCCAACTGTGGCTTAATGCCACATTCGAACCCTCGCTTTCTACGTCTAGAATAGTAGATGAAACAGATCCTGAAATCCAGAATAGGACAATCGAAGAGACTATACTAGTTCTATTAACACAAAATATGGATGGGAAAAGTCTAAAGGAGTGTTTCAAGAACTATGTTATAATGTTTTCCAAACGTCATAAATTCACTACTTCAATGGCTCCTTTTGCCTAGAGAACTCATGGCCTTAAATGGTTCACAAGATCACTTTATTCTATTTCTCCTACTCAAGAAGGAGAAACTTTGGCTATCTGGAAATCCTTCTTACTCCTCAGGCTGATTATAACAAGACTTACGCCCATCAAGAGACATACTGTCTTGCTTTCTTATCAACCCAACTTTGTCTCTCGATAATTTGTACTTTTCCAACTTATTCCTGAACCACTCTTTGAAAGGAAAAGCGCTATTTGGTTTCGTAGAATTCATTTCTCCATCCTTGAAAGAGATGAGCGCATGAAACGCTACTGCAACTTTGCTGAATTCACACCCATAATTGGAAGAGATGAACCCATACCAGAAGAGGTCTTTCGAGAATGACCTTCTGAGGAAACTGCTGAACTATCTCTTTGTCAGATGTAGCCTTTGAGAAGACTATCAGGCCATGTAATAGGTTGATGATATTTGTATGTTGATTGATCTTTCCTGAAAAGGTAAAGAGTTAGCTGTATGCAATGTCATGATGTATGAAATGCATTGCGTAATGATGTTCTCAAAATAAATGATATTGTGCTATAGGCGTTTCGTATGCATATGCTATGATATTTTGTAAATGATGTATGAATTAGGAATGGTGTTGAAGTGCATTTGTGAATTTGAGAAGTATCTTTGTCTGTGAAATAAATCCCTGACTGTCGCTGCGGATGAAGAGTATGTGTATCTTTTATCTTCTAGGGATTGTTTCTGCTGGGGACTCCTGTTTGTTGTTTGAGGAAACTCCGCTGGGGAACATTGATTTCTGCTTTGGAGAATGTTAATTCCTTCTGGGGGAGAAATGCTCAAGAACATTGGTTGTTCGTTGCTCTACTGGGAAGTTTATACCCTAACTGGGGATAGAAGAGGTGGACAACCTTCTGGCTTGTCTGAGGAGGATAAAGTGGACTGATATCTGGCTTAATTTTAGATTCAATGGCAACTCTCTAGGGATAATGGAAACTTCACTAGGGATAGTGACAACTTCACCGGGGAGAGGATTTTAGCCGGTGATTTATAGTAAAAGTATACTCAAGCTGGGGAGTGTCAGAATAAATTTATGCCTTGATTGTATCTGAATATGTATTGAATGGGTATCAGAATGATATCCATATCTGGATTTTATATAGACTGTATCTGAAAGATGTACTGAATGAGTATCAGAATGGATCTGTATCTTGATCGTATCTGAACTATATTCGGAAGATGTACTGAATGAGTATCAGAATAAATTTGTATCTTGATCGTATCTGAACTGTAACTGGAAGAGAAATCTAGAATGAGTGCCAGAATGAATATGTATCTTGATGTATCTGCACCGTATCTAGAAGTGGATTTGGAATGAGTGGTAGAATGAATTTGTATCTTGATTGTATCTGCACTGTATCTAGAAGAGAGCCTGGAATGAGTGTTAGAATGAATCTATATCTAGATTGTATCTGAACTGTATCTAGAAGAGAATCTAGAATGAGTGACAGAATGGATCTATATCTAGATTGTATCTGAATTGTATCTAGAAGAGAATCTAGAATGAGTGTCAGAATAAATCTATATTTAGATTGTATCTGAAATGTATCTAGAAGATGATAAATTGTTGGAGAAATAAATCCTGTTGGAGAAATACTCTTATTGAGGAAACACCCTTGTTAAGGAAATGAACTTTGCTGGAGAACAGAAGTCTGAAAGGTGGTTTTACAACCTCGGAGGAACAAGCTCAGCTGGGATAGAGAAACTCCATGAACGGTACTGATTAGAACTCCATAGCTTGGTGATATTTCTGGGGAGAAAATCATACTCCTTTATCATCCAGAGTGACCTGTCATGGCAATTGTGGGGAATGTATGAACTTGTGAAGATTACTCTGTGGGGATAATCTCATGGAAGTGGCTCTGTGGGGATCCGTGGGGACTTGAACATACCTCTACTTCTAGAGCCCTTGGTGAATGCTGATCAGGGTGATAAGTCTTTTACTGATAGACAGGTAACGAGATTATGGGACATAGTCATACGCTTTAATCCCTAACTTTTTCCTAGACTGTCCTTTCAGATTTTTAGTCCACTGGGATACCCTTTTTTTCCTAGGCTAGTCAACCTAATGGGTCTTTTTTCATGTGTAGTATTTTTCGACTATGTCTGCATTCATAGGGTACAGAGAATTGTCACTGTATATAGTAGTAAGTTTTGTAGCACTGCCAGAAAATGTTTGCTTGATTGTACATGGCCCTTTGCTGGAACTCATGTTCAATGCCCCAAGTGATTCAGATGGAGATCTGACCCTGGCTATTTGACACTTTTAAAAGATTCTTTGAATCTTGACTTAACTGCCCTAGATCAGTTAGACACCACATCATGCCCCTGGATTATGAAAGGCCTATTACTGGAAATGTCTTTTCATCTGAGGTGATTATGTTCCTTGAGAGGATTTCCGTTCATTGAATATCCGTTATGCAAATTTCTCTACTATCGAATAATTAGTCATATGCAAACAATGGCATTTTTAAAAATGCAAAGCTTATGTCTTTCTTGAAGTTTTGAAAATGCATTTTTAGTAAACAATTTTTTGTAAGAATATGAATTCAACTTAGGATTTATAGTAAGCCTTACAGGAGTTGGGATACCTTTTTGTAACAGTATGCTTTCGAACTAACCTATGCTTCAGTTAGGACTTCTAAGGGTTGTAACATGGTCTGGTCCACGGTTTAAGAAACAAAGGATAAAGGCTCGAAATTTATTTGTACCCACCCGTTCTTCGTGATGTTCTTCAGTATTATACTCAATTAATTGTGTGTTTAGATTCCAATTGAGTCTAGAATCTTTGCCCTGATATTCCAGTGATGGTTCAGATACTGAAAGTTTATTTTGAGGAGGCAGTTATTTTTTGTAATATTTTTATTTAGGATTTGCAGCGACCTCTTTTTTTACTTTGTTATCCCTACCTTTTTTCTAAACTGTTTCTTCTGTGATTACAGTCAGCGGGATGCCCCAGTTTTTTTCTTAAGTCTCCTTCATAGGTTTTGACTTAGCGGGCTTTTCTTCTAAGAGGTAATGACTGTCTGATTTAATGACTACGCAGAACCTATCACCATATTTTAATTTGGAAGGATGTCTTCGATACCATTCGTCGTGTACGAAGTGAAAGCTTGCGACTGAATGCACATCTGAATTAACTGAGAAACTACCCTGCCCCAGGTTAGGATTAAAGGTTTGAATTTGTGTGAAAAATAAAATTCATACTTCTTAGGCTCAAAGGGGTTGACTAGGGATTATCTTCCTTATAACTCAATTATTTAGGATTTGAAACAACGCTTGTACACCATCGTCAAGGTCTGTTCAAAAGCATACTGTATGAGATTATGGTATTGTTTTCGTCATCCTCCATTTAAAGGCTTATAGTTTTTAATCGAGAGTTGAATATCACAAAAGGAAGTAAAAGCATAGTATAGCGAAAATGAATGGACTAACTTAAGACAAACATATTAAATTCATTAATGGGGATAACTAAAGTTCGACATAAAGATAAGTGTTTGAACAAACAAAGAAATTACAAATGAAAATTTGAATGAACAAAAGCTCTCAACAATGGCCATGATTTGACATGGGAAAAGTGATCACATGGGGGTCTCAGGAGGGTCGCACTTAACCTCCTTAACATCAATCAAATCTTGGATTTCAATTTTCAAAGCCCATCAGCTATTTGTTTCATGTCCGGGACTATTGGAATGATAGGCGCATCTCACATTAGGATTGTACCGAGGAGAGGAGTTGTTGGGGTTCTGAGGAGGATCCTTCAACGTAATCAAATCCATCCTCAACATGTATTGCGATGCTTGAGCCAAGGACATGTTGATTTTGGTGAATTTCCTTTTGGGCATGTACTTCTTACGCTGGTTGCTCTGTCGTTGTTGTCGCACCGATGCTGGATTGGAAATCCGCACCGGACCCATAGATTGGTTGAGAACACTCTTATTACAATCTTTTAGGTTGTACACAATACTAGACTCTTTCTTTCCATTGATGATGCAGTACCCTGAATTTTGATGCTCCTGAGTTTATTTTCAACATGTTCCCACATGAACATATCAACCAATTCCATGCCTGCCAAGAGAGGTGGATCATTGATTAGACCCCAAATTCTAGCAGTTTTCCCCAGACGGTCGTATTTGTCTTAATGAAGCTTGCTGATGAGAATCCTCAACTCTTATTGTCCTTGAGCTAAATTTTGGATAAGTTCCATCTGACTACTCATCTGGATTCTCATCATTTCCATCTCAGCTTGCAGTTATTCCAACTGGTCCTCCTTGTTATCTTCAAGATTTTTCTTGGCCATGTTCCCAGCGAGGAGTGTTTTCAATTCTTCTTGCCCATTGGATAGATTCAGGAACATTTCCTTGAACTAAACATCTTGAGCATGGAGATCTCTGTCGTTCTGTTCGAGAGCCATTTTCCTTGTTGAAATGAACAACAAGAAAATGAGAAACCTGTCTTGAGAATACTTGTTATGTAATGACATGCACACAATGTTTTCAAGGATCTTGCAGGGTAAACATAAGAAAATGATTGAATTCTGATTGCAGCTCTGATTGAAGAACTTTGTATCGTTGAATGTCCTTATACGAGAATCAAGCTCACCATGTCGGGTTGGTCATAACATCTGACTTAAGACATCGTGCTTTGACAGTATTGGATAGAGAAAAATAAATCCTCTTGCCCCTTGATAGACGTTTGGTTTATCATAACCTGCATCACAGGCCCTTTGAGATCCTTGAAATGGTTAATGAAAATGCTATAGCATGATGTCATGATGTGTATGCTATGAACCAAACAAAAGTGTAAGGTGATGTAAACAAGTAAGTCTTACAAGAATACCAGGTTATTGGATAATGACTACAAACAAGTCCTGCAAAGAATTCACACCGTTAGATAATGAATACAAACAAGCCCTACAAGGAATTAAAGTTGTTAGATATTGAATGCAAACAAGTATCACAAGTAGCCTTAGGTTCATGCTTGCAAGGAGTTTGTAGGTAAGTACCCTCTTGAAGTTTAGTTGGTTCAATCCGTCCTAAAAGAAGTAACTGGGTTCTAAGGAATCTCAATGTCACTGATCTTTCTTCACTGTGCATTGTTTCAGCTCAAGCGATCTTTTCCCGCGGCCGAAATATCCCAAAAATTTGATCTCAATGAGTGTAGTATCGAGTATCAACCAATCCTCAGTTTTATACCGAAGCCGGCTATCTCACTACTTTCTAATGGCCATGTTTGTTCATATAAGGTTCTAAGGTCAGTTAGTGCTTTATGACACCACACGATGGCCCCGTATTCTCCTTGATTCAACACAAAGGATATTGGTACCAACAAATGTGTCACGGTAATGCAGCTATCTCTTCAACCATATTGGTCTACACCGTACAGTCTCCACGATCTATTGCTGCTTACTTAAAAAGTGCCCTAGATCCAGGTGTAGGATCTTTTACAGTAACCCAAACATGAACCCAAAAAGTAAAGCACACAAATCAAACAAGTAAAGCATTTTAAATACAACCTAGCTCTAAGGTAACCCCAATTTTAGTTTGATCAATCCCCAGCAGAGTTGTCATTTCTGTAATACGATGGGGGAACTAACTTTACTGGTTTTGCCTTTTATCCTAAATGTTACAGTTAGCAAGACTCGCCACCGACTTTTATTTTATCCAATAAAGGAAAGGGTGAAAAAAACAGGAAAGACCTTTCGAGAATTTTTCTGAGTAAGGGGGGTAGGTTATGGAAAGAGAAGCTGTTAGCACTCTTTCCATCCATAGTTATCTACCAGCTCTTACTTGCTAGCTCACTTTGAAAATGCTTTTTTGTGTAAGTGTATTAGAAAATATTTTGAAAAGATGCCTTAGTGCGACAAACTTTGTAATGATTCTCATATCTTTGAGAATGCATACAAAGTGTTTTGTGTATTTGAAAATATTTAGAAAGGAGAGTGTATGTGTGAGAAAAAAATTTGAGAGCAAGCAACTACAAGTTGTCTACCTACTCAAAAGATCTTTGTTCTTTTCCTCTTTTTCTTTAGATAGTGCTATCCCACCATTAGTTGGTGGGTAGCCCTATCATTGGATGTTTGAGGGATAGGCGTGGGTCATCTTACAGTCATAAAGGCAACTTGTAGGACTCTTTAGCAATTTATCATAAGGGACTAGATCATTTACCGAAAGGCAACATCGAAGGGTCATCGAGGGATTATGAGTTTTGCATCGAGGGACTTTGCTAAAGTGTCCCACGTTCGAGGGACGTGACTATTTGTTTTCAGAAGACAACAAGTGGAAGTACCTTAGAGGTGCGTGTGTGTGAAGTGTGTTGTTTTTAAGTTATGTTTATCTTGATTATTAGGTTTTCTAGCATTTGTTTTTAAGTCCTATCATACAATCTTATTAAACATACATCTAGCAGTTAAATATATACATAGGGCAGAAAAATAAAAATGCGGAAAGTAAAGTCTAAGTTATTACATCTCTTAAGGATGGGGGAATACAAACCAAAATGGGGAAATAAAAATGTAAAGAGTCCTAATTTTAACTATTACATTCCTTCAACAGTTACATAATTGTTCATGAAAATAAAAAATGCGAAAGAAATAAATAACACGCGGAGATGAAACGGAAAAGGATGAAAAACCCTAAAAGATTCTAAGATTAGAAAAATATTTTTGTTTAAGAAAAATAATAATTAAATTAATGGAAACTTAATTCTAATTAGTTTTAAAATGATTAAATAATTAATTAAAATTAACAATATTAATTGAATTAATAATAAAAAAAATGTAAAATATATTTTTATGGTTTTCTGATTTTTATTTATTAAAGGAAATTGATTAAAAAAATGTTGATTAAGCAAAACAAATAATACTAAAAAACGTAAATGGGCCTCGCTGCAAAAAGGGGTTAGATGGGTGCAAAAAAATAATCCTTAGGCCCACAACTAATGAGCCTAGGAGGCTGCGTTGGCTCGGATGAGAGAGGCTCCTTGAAGGTGCACGGTGGGGTGTGCGCTTGAGGCATTCAGATCATGCTTGATGAGATCTTATGGTCAAGAATTGAAGGTGTATGATGCACGTAAGGATATGCTTAGCATTGGATCTGAAAAGATAAAAACAAGAAAAATACAAAATGCCTTGTACCTAGATCGAACCCGTTAGATTCACTCAAAACATCAATAGCAATATGAATGCATGCATAAAACTGATTTAAATCACATATTCAGAGAGTTTAAAAATCTAAATTTTACCAAGATCGTAGGAGGGTTATGAGGAGGATCTGGGACGTGTGAGGCTTGAACCTGGGCTCTGAAGGACTCCTGGGAAACTCAGGGGTGATGTTTGATCATTGGTTTGGACTAGTATGGGCTGGAAATTGAGACACGATTTTCACCAACTTTTTGATTTTTTAGAGAATTTTGAGAAGGCTTTTGTGTGCAAGAATTTCGTGTTCCTTTGTGATCTTAAGCTTGTGCATTTATAGAGAGAGAAGAGAGGAGTGAACATGTATGGCAAGGAACAAAGCATTCATGGCCTTTGAGACAAGAATAAAACACATTAAGAAGTTTCCATTTTGAGTGATTCTTGCTCTTTTTGAATGTACAATGAACTCGGACCATTTGTGTGTGTCTTGCACGAATTAATATACTTCAAAATTGATCAAATTCAGCCCATATGCATAGCCCATGATTTTTGTGATTTTATTTAATTTATTTTACATTTATTTGAATAAAAACAAAATAAATATAAACAAAATAATAAGAAAATACAAGACTAGGTAAGAGTGAGTTTAGGAGTCTTTTGCAAGGCCATTGACATGTTTTAAGTCCAAAAAGTTAGGTCACAAGTCCAAAATTTCAAGTTTGCACATTTAGCATTTCATGAATTTCTTAAAAATTGCCCAACTTGTGTAACTCATAACTTTATCAATTTTCATCTTTTGAAGGTTATCTTAGACTTTTGTAAAATCTTAAGATGTCCTATACACTTTCTCTTTTTATCATATTTTCATTTGTATACATTATCTTGATGTAAGTTGTCTTGACAAAAAGTGTCTTTTGCCGACTTTTGAAAATGACATATAATGTATTAGCTCATATCTTTCAAATGAAGCACTTTTTAGACTTAAGCATAAATGAAAAGTTGTAGAGAATTTAGTTTTCTTCAAAATGGGGTTTGGTTGGGGAAAATTTGATGAAGCACGTTAAAGTTATGCTTGGTCAAAGTTCAATTGACTTCTCCTAAGGAAACCCTAATTTGACAATTCTTGACTTTTGATGATCTGATGACTTTCTTTGAAGAATCATGATAAACCCTTGATTAAATGATGAATATCACTTAAAAATATTGATGTTGACCAAAAATATTGAAGTTTGAATGTATGTTGACCACAATTGACTTTTTGACTAATACAGTTGATTTTCTAACATTTGAGCCATTGACTGAGCAAACTTGTTATGTAGGACTTAAAACTTGACATGAACATTGTTGAGGACCTATGAAGAACCATGAAATACACTTAAGACCTTTTTAATCCAAATTTCCTTGAGAAACTCCAAACCCTAGTTGTAGGCCTTTGGTTTAGGAGAAGCATGTTGACTAGTCAACCCTTGAGTGTCCTGAGTTTCTGAGAAGCCTTGGAAGAATGCCTTGAAGAAAAATGTGAGGGAAAATTTTGGGGTACAACACTACCCTACTCCCAATAAACAGAAGCAAACTGTAGAGATTCCAGATTCTGTCGAAGATGACAAAGATGTGTATCCCTCTACTTTAAAGCCGAGAAATACAAAAAAGAAGAAAATGAATCTATCTGATGCAGCTTCTAAACCACAAATTATTGTTACAGCTAAGATATTTCCCCATGAAAAAAAAAAAAGACAAGCACTTCCCAACCATCTGGTAACTTTGTCCTGGAACGAATTGAGAGTGACAATTCGAGTCATGGAGTTGAAGTATCAACGGTATGGACTATTCTGTATAATTTTCCTTAACATACATTTTTATTTATTCGACTTAACCAACATTCTTCTTTTTACAGGATATTCGACCCACTCCTACTGAATCCCCTATTCAATATGAAGTTCCTCTCAGAAGCAGCGCTCCTTCTATCCATCCCTTGTTTAGAAAAGATTCTAACAAAGTATCTTCTACTGATGTGAATAAGTTAGACAACGCCCAGCTTGACGAATAACCTCCCCATTCGCCATAGAAATTAAAAAATGATTTTGAGAGTGATAATGAGGGACCCCATTCTGCAGACATGATAATTCCTGTCAACAAAGGATAGGATGAAGATAGTCCAACCGACTTTTCCCCAAAAATGGCAAAGTCCGATGAAGAGATGCTTGATTAGGATGACCACATGTCTAATAATATTTAAAAATATTTCCAGGAAGAAGAGGAGGAAGAAGAAGATGCCAATGTCGGCTTAAAAATGCCACCACTTATGATTGTCAACAAGATGACAACCATGCTCAATAGAAACCAATTGGACCTGGTGCATATCCTCTAACTTCTCCCACATTTATGCCTCATCTTCCTTCTCAAGAGGAACTTTATGCTTTGAAGAAAAGCAAACCTCTTGAGTACGTGAAATTGATGATGTCTAAAAGAGGAACTTCGTTAGATAAAGGTTACTCCAGCCCTTCGACTACCTTAAGTGGAGTCTCTCACGTTGAAACTTTTGAACAACTTCTTCAGAAAGTTAAAGAAAAAATATTTGAAACTGATTTATACGATACTTTAAAGAATGAGCCACTGCATGCTATGGACTAAAGAAATTAGTAAACCAGCTTGACATAGTCACTTGTCCGCCTGAAGTTGCTGGATTCTTGATAGACATAAGCACTTTGATTGGCCAGATTAGTGCAGACTTCAATCGGGATCAAGATGCGATTTCGAAGCTTTAAGATAAACAGGGTACTCAAGCGGATGAATGGGAGAAAGCTCTCGAAACTTCCAACAAAGCTAAGCAGATGGAGAAGTATTTCAAGATAACGCAAGAGGAATTTGATGTTTGTACTTGATCCATCTCTTTCTAGAAGGAACAAATCCAATAATTGCAAGATAAGATTTCTCAAGTAGAGGTTCGCCAACAAGAAATAAACAAGATGGATCACACTTAAATCGATAAGGAGATTGCACAGAGTGTCTAACATGTTGACAAGGCTGAAAAACTGGGGTGGAAGTTGCTATGCTTCTAGATTACAAATCCTCGATTGAATATAGTTTGAAGTTGGAGAAGGCCAAATATGACATAATGAAAACCGAGATGCCATTTTAAATTCTTGGTATTTATAGTTGCTACTTTGCTTTTTATGTATTTTAATATGTAACTTCGAAACAGAACCATTTTGGCATTTTTTGATAATACCATGTTGGCTTTCTATTTTTGTTTATATCATTTTGTTACAATCTTTAATTCCTGAAGCATATGTTTATACTTCTTTAAGTACTTGCCATTTATCTTCAGGATTCTTCTATCTTCCACCAATTCTTCTATTTCCTAAGCTGTTAATACCATCATCTTAGGATTGGCTAAATTTTGCCAAAAACATAGTTTGTCATAACAAGTTTGTGGTTTTGATATTTTCAACCAGACATCAAAGACAATGTCATGACATCTTAGATCTGGTGCAGGTGGTGTTGCAGTTTATTTATCCTTGAAAGATCATTAATTGATTGTGTGAGATTTAGGTTGTTTATATCTCACTGATTTATCACAGGTCGATATTATGAATCTGGAACAAATAATATCTTTAGTTGTACACAGGTTTCTATAATTGGTTGATTGAGACTAATTAGGAAACCTTGTGTTTTTTGTTCCATGATTCAAGGAGATTTTCCTAGACAGATTAGTGCATCCCTCAACATGGACAACAAGGAATATTTGGGCGTAAATGCAAGGCCCAATGATGGCTAAGGAGTATTTAAAGAGACTATCTAGACCTAATTTATCAAGCAATTTGAAAATAAGGGGAAGCCATATTTTTTCTCAGTCTTGTGGTCCGAGGGTTCTCAAGGAAGTTTCTGTTTTAGTTTGTACGTCCTCGTGCATCTCTCGATGCACTTGAGTTGACTGATTGTTACTTGACAGTTTGTCAAGTTATTGTTATCACTCTAAATCTTTTAAAGCAAGAGTTTGAGTATTGTGATTGAAAAATAAACTTCATTTTTATTTTGGTTTCGAGTCACTGTAATTATGGTTGGATTATAAACTACCATTGGGATTGGGGTAGGTCTTTTATCACTGCGGTGATTGGAAGTGGGATAGCGATTTCTCATGTATAAGAGGTTCCTAGGTAGAATTTGCATTGGGTAGTGATTAAGTGATAATTTGTAAACATGGGAGTTTAGCTTAAAATTAATACTACTAAAATTGGATTTCCTTCCTGGCTTGGTAGCCCCCAGAGTAGATGAGTTGCACTGTGTAACACCCTCTAAACCCCGCGTAATTACATGGCATAATCAGTGTAAAATTAATCATGCATATCAAAAGAGGGCGTCATATGTATATCAAATCCAACACAAATACACCGGTCATGCTCATAACAAACATTTAAATTCAATTTCCATACACATATGCATATCACAAAAGAATAATTCTTTGTCATAGTAATACCAATGATTAAAATCCCTTACTAACAATCATATCATAAAACATCAAGCACTAATGGCCACTCATCACATAGTCCCAATACAACATAAAAAAAAAGAGTATAACGAATATCTCTCAAAACAAACATGAGTTCAAATGTTCCCCATGTTACATAGACCAGAGTATGACTCACTACCTAAATAAGCGGATAAACAAGAACTAAATCCTTTGACTAATCCGCACAAGAAGCACCACTATCTTTGGTATCTGAGTGATGTCGTATAAAACATCATTTCAACAGAAGAGTGAGAATTCACATCATTATAGAAATATATAATAATAAGAAATTCATAACAAACATACTTCAATTAAATTCATCGCGCTTCACATAATCATGCATTCAAAATATCCAACACAATTCATGTACTCACATATACAACATTGCTCAACAATTCATTATTTAAAGATAATCGATCACAAATATCCCAAATGTAACATTCATATTAATATCACATATTTCACACCAATTCACATTTCACATCGACACATATGACTCAAATGCAACTCAATGCAATATGCATGTGGTGCCAATTGTTATCCTTACCGATCCTGCCGAGTCCATCTCCAAGACAAATAACCACCAAAAGTAAGCTTGTCCCCTAGGCTCAAACCCATCTCCAAGGTTTGGGACAAGTCAATAATTGCCACAGAATTACCAAACATTGCCTCTTAACACAAATGATGCATGTTCAATCTCAACAATCATATGTAATTAAGACCATCTTCATATCTTAATCTTACAAGTATATTCGACATAATTCAACATATTTGAATTATCTTCACCAAATTGTACAACATACATCAATCATGTCATCATTCACATACACTGCATTCTCATATCATTCATCAACTTAACACACCAAAATAACACATAGAAAATAATGCCAAAACATGTTATTCTCATTCATCATCAATTCACAACATACATATACACAAAAATCAAGTGTTATGTTTTCACCAACAAATCATCCAAAACACGTCAATTAAATTACTAAAATTCATGGAAACCCCTTATAAATCATAAGCATACAAGATCCCCAATCATTTAAACAAAATAAAAAATTTTACAATGCAGTTCGCGCTAAGCGCGCTCTTTGGCACTAAGCGCCCTCCAAGTCAGTGAGTTTCACACTAAGCGTGGGAATTCACACTAAGCGTGTTCTGCGATATCTGCAGAAAAATCTGTGAAGTCAGCAACGCATGAGTCCGAGTTTTGCCTCCAAAAACCCATTCAAACTTATATTTTCCACCAATTAAACACATTATAACCTATATCTAACATATAGTTTCCATCATAAACATCAAAACATGCTTCAACCATCAATTTAATGGATTTCACTTAAACCCTAACATGTTAAAATCTAGAAATTGAAGAACATAATCCATAAATCATGCTACTACCCATTACATACTTTTATATAATCGCATAATATGCAAATTACCCACCCTTACCTTGGATGTATATATTCTAGGGTTTTATCCTCGCCTCTTCTCCTTTTCTCCCTTTTCTCCTCTTTCTTCTCTTCTCTTGTTTTCTTCATTTTCTCCTTCTAATTCTATATTTTCCTTATTTTGTTCAACTCTTACTAACTCTAAATGTGCTTAAATCCACTCACCTACTCTAATGAAACATAAGGCCCAAATGTGTATTTTTCTATTCTCACACTCAATAATCCAATAACGTATAATACACACTTATTCCAATTAAATCAATGATTCACATAATCACACACAATCAAATAATTAAATACTTGCCAAACCAATTAATAATTAACATGACAATTAAATAATAAAATAATTAATAAAGAAAATCGGGGTATTACAACTCTCTCCCACTTAAAAGATTTTTGTCCTCGAAAATTATCTCAAACAAACAACTTAGGATAAGACTCTCTCATCTGAATCTCGAGTTCCCAAGTCACGTTTCCACCCGCCGATCATCCCTAAGCTACCTTCACCAAGGCAATCTCTTTACCATAAAGTTGTTTCAACTCCCGATTCTCTATCGCATAGGTGATGCCTCCACAACCAGGTTATCTCTCACCTATACATCATCTAACTGAACCACATGAGACGGATCCATAATGTATCTCCTCAACTGAGACACATTAAACACATCATGGAGATTAGTAAGCGATGGTGGCAAAGCAATCTAATAAGCCACTTTTCCCACTTTCTCTAGAATCTGATAAGAACCAATAAAATACAGTGTCAACTTACGTGACTTCAACGCTCGACCAACACCCGTTACCAGAAGAACTCGAAGAAAAACATGATCTCCCTTCTCAAAATCAAGTGCTTTCCTCCTCTTATCATGATAACTCTTCTGAGGACTCTGAGAATCCTTCATCTTCTCTTGAATCATCTTAATCTTATTAGTAGTCTACTAAACTATCTTAAGTCCAACTACAACACTCTCTCTCTATTCATACCAACACAAAGGCGTCCTACACCTCCTACCATACAAAGCCTCAAATGGTGCCAGTTCAAAATGGACCATCAAAATCTGATGGCCCATTAGGCTTTTGTCCCGTTTATAAAAGGGTGTATTTTCTTTATTCAAATTGATGGCCCAATAATGTTTTTACAAATTCATAAAAGGGATGTAGTTTTGTCATAAAGGTTCTTTATTTTTGTTTTAGAACGGCCCATTACGTCCATGCCCAATTCAAATAATAAGAAAAGGGAAGGACATTGTTTAACAAAAGTTGGTGTATGTTTCTGGAGGGCCATCAAAATATGATGGCCCATTAAGGTTATTATCCTTTTTATATTACAGTAAAGGGGTACGCTTAAAAGAAGAATGACCCGTTATTAGAGGTCCAATTAAGAATTAGAAGGTGTGATGTTACAAAACCCATGGTACGTTTTTTTCTACAGTCCATTTAAGGAAATTTAGCAGTCTCATCGCGTTAAGTCTTTTATTCATTCAAATTGTTTCTATTTTTTATCTTACTATAATTATCATTATTTTTATAAATAATTATTATAACATTAATAATATTTGTTATTATTAGTTAAATACTTTTACTAAAAATATAATTGATTTCTTATCTTACTATAATTATCATTATTTTTATAAATAATTATTATAACATTAATAATATTTGTTATTATTAGTTAAATATTTTTACTAAAAATATAATTGATTTCTTTGAGACCTGTTGACCAAAGTCAAGTTAGGGTTTTCAACCCAAACACAAACGGCGCTCTAAGCAAGCTAAGTAACCTAGAAATCAAATTTAAACTATTGTACAAATTAAACAAAAGGAAACATATTAAATTAATAAAAACAGAATCTAATCATATCTAATTACATACAGAATCATCCAAAGTTTTATCAATTACAAAATAAAAAATTATACAAATCAAATCCAAATTCTATACAAGATCGTTCAATTTAAAGACAAATCTGAAACAAATTTAATTCTTTAATCACACTAATTTTAACACAAATCAAATCCCTATTCTCATATCAATCTCAAATCTGTAACGAAAATCACATGAAAATTTCCTAATTTGACTAATCTAAAAAACTATAAATAACCCTAAAGATTGTAAGAAGAAGGGACAAGAAGAAGAAATTAAGAAGGAGAAGGAGAAATTAGGAGACTTGGCAACTTCGGTGTTCAAATTGGAGCTACCTTGTTGAGATTTTGGTTTCAAAGTCTAAAACCCTAGATCCGTTGCCCCTTTATTGCGCCGCCACTCCCACCATCGTCTTCAATTGTACCTGCGAACCAAAAAGAAGAAGGAGACCAAAGAGAGTTAAACGGAGAAGCTAGACGAAAGCTCAGAGAACAATTGAGTAAAGGTAACCTCCAAAGAACTTAACTTTGTGTTTTTTTTGTCATTTTGGTCTTAATTTTGGGATCAGGGGCCGTAAGAGGGTTGGGTTTGCTTGAGGTCACCGCCGCTACGACCGCCGCTGTCAGGGTTTCTAGTTGTTGTTGTTGAGAGAGGACAAAGAGAAAAGGAAGTGAAGAGAGAGAGAGAAAGAGAAAGGAGGAATGAAAATGAAATTAAATGTTAAGAAAATTTAAAAATATTACTCCTTATGCGTTTCAGTACATCCCTCATACCGTTTACCATCGTTCTCTACCCTTATGATCATATCAAGCATCCCAGACCATGCCAACCCACCGTAACTCCCAACACACGCTCGCACACGATCCAAACGGACCCCTCCCAGCATTCAAAGATTTGGGCCAAGCCCAATGCTAAATCAACCCCATAATTGCTCCCTTAGTTCAACAATACACCCCTCTTGCACTAGTGGGCCAAGTCCAACATTTGGACTTGGACCTTAATTCCTGCACCCCCCCGCCCCAATTTTGCCATTACGTTCAAAACAACACCTCCGACGCAACTGGGCATAAATCCAATATTTGGATTCAGGGCCCTGATAACCACGTCCCCGGAATTACTAAGCCTAAATAATTTGCACCCCCTGCGTTTTTTAAATAAAATTAATTTATTTGTATAATTTCATTTATTTATTTATTTGTTTATTCATTTATTATCATTTTTTTTATTTATCACATTAACATATAATTTTGTATAATTAGTAAATAATTATAATATTTTTCTATTAAAAATACTAAATATATTTTTAATAGTTATTTATTAATCAAAAATCATTTTTTAAATACTAACTCTTTTTAAATAATGTAATTGCATTAATTTTTTTTCATATTGCATCATTTATTCGAGAACATCTGACCAATCAAATACTAACTTATTTTCTACTAACCTAATTTAATTATATTTTTAAAAAGGATTATGGAAATTTCTTCTATCAATCGCGAACTTTGTATACAGTTCCGCTATTCACACATCCAGACTTGGTTCAAGGTTGATTCAAGATATTTCTATAATCCATAAAAAACTAACCAAACAACTACGAACTACGAATTGGGACTCTGATTCTTCATAAGAAGATACATAGGCATGTGACTTAAAATTGTGGCGAGTTCCCCTAACTAAAAAATTAAAACCCTATTCCTAAATCGTAAACTTAAACCCTAGTATCCTTGAGAACAAGGTAGATGAGGGGTGCCTAACACCTTTTCTCCGTCTAAAGCGGGTCAACAACTTATAATCTCTGATCAAATTAGGGTTATACGTTATATTCCCTTCCTTAGGATAAAACTTAATGGTGGCGACTATAATTTTCAGCTGGTTATGACAGTTGGCAACTCAGCCTATGACCTAACCCTAGGATTTAGAAGCATCTCTCTTTTAGGTTTAGGGTTTTGAATAGGGTTTTACTATTTGTTTTATTTATATTATTTATTTTTTCCGTTTAGTTTTGTTATATTATAATCACTATCTTTTTATTTACTTTTTTGCGGGATTTTACTTTTAAAAAAAATATTTTCAAAAACCTTAGAAAGAAGGTTCGTCTATTGGCCAAGGGGGTACATCATCCCTATGAGTTTTTGTGACGACTTCCCCTAGAGTTGGTGGAATTCCAAAAGATAAATATGTCTAAAGAGATATCCTCTTGGGGAATAGAACTTTGGGATGAAACTTATGACTTTTTGTATAACCCTAAAACAGAAAACTCATGCTGAGACCTTTTATGATCTTAGAGATGGAAGTTTCGGTCTACAAAGAGGCCCCGCTTAAGGGAGGACCTTATGCCTTTCCCTCTAGCGTAATCCATGATACCCTTAAGGAATCCACCTTATGGGGAGGGTAGAATATATGTAGGCCAACACTAGGAGCCTACCAACTAAGGATACCTTTTATAAAACCCGTTACTATCATCATGCATTCATACATTTTGCATCTCACAAATTATTCTCCATTATTTTTTGTTTGTCATTCACATGATTAGAAAAAAAAATCAAAGGTTTTGGTGAGTATCTTAAAAATGAATGTCATAGGGAAACAAGTTGTTTGTGTTAGTGTCGTCAAGCCATATATGACGAAGATCAAGACCATCAAAGTGAAATTGTCTGAGAAATCTTTGAAGATGTTTGTTCTTTGGTATGGGGATACCCTTGAGTTTACAAAAGTGTATGTACAGTTAGATGCTATCTATGCCTTGGTTCAATTCTATGACCTCTGTTAAGGTGTTTCACCTTTCAAAACTTTCATATAGCGTCGACTTTGGAAAAATTTGATAGACTTTTGAATTTTTCTAAGGGAAAAGCATATATGGTAATTGGACAAACTATTGATGTTAAGGACTTAGCAAAGGGTTTAAGAATCTCTTATCCTAAGTTTTCACTTAATTACAAAAAAGAAGGTGATGTACAAGGGATTAAAAGACAATATTTACCATGCAACACTTAGTGTGTTTTGGGGTGCAAAAGCTTTGAATATGGACCTAACTCCTGCTTTGCTTGCTGATATTTACTATGCTCTTCACACTCGTTACGAAAAGGGGAGGGGTACGCTGAATTGTTGTCCCACTTATATATTATTGGTTTATGTCTCATCTCTACGAAGAGGATTACATGATTAAAACCTTGACGCGATTTGAGTGGACTCAAAAATTAAGGTCTCTCACTGCTGATTCTGTGTTGTGATATGCGAGGATGCTAAACATTAAAGATATCATTTACATGTGTGGAGATTTTTTGAATGTCGCGTTGATTTGGTCACGTGGTTGCATCAATTATAACCCTACTTTGGCTTTGCGAAAACTTGGGTATCCTTTGGAGAATAAACCCACCGATGAACAACTTTAACAATTGATCATTAACGACATAGGAAAAATTGATCGAGAGTTTCTCAACATGATCATCCGAGCTTGGAATAGAGTTAATAAAGGAAAGGCCTAAAGTAAGAATGTTGTGGCGAAAGAACCTTACACTTGATAGGTTTTGGATAGGGTGCAAGTTATTAAGTTACCATTTGACGTTGATCTTGAGTACAAGCCAGATGTCCCGGATCCTCTTCCTATGTCCTTAGAAGAAATAGACAGCTTGAAGAAATCCATGAATCAAGCTCAAAAGGAGAAAGAGGAATTGGAGCTTAACCTTCATAACTTAGCTAAGGAGAAAAGACAAATGCAACGTGAGCTTGAGTCAAAATACCAACGTATTCATAAAGACCGTGAAGCTTTTGAAAAGGATAATCTTAAACGGAATGTTCAACCGAAGGGTTGTTAAGTGCTATCTTCAACTTGGATTCTCACAACCAACATTTGGAGGATACTGCTAGTGAAATCGGGAGGCTAAGTAGGTGGTACGAAAAAGCTACGCAAGACAAAAAAGAGATGGAAGAAAATTTGAGGGCTCAAATTCAAAGTTTGGCACAAGCTTATTTATATCAAGAAGAACAAAATCAATATCTTACTACGAGACTCCAAGATAGCCAAGAATCGAATGTAGGAGAACGTCTCAAGAAGATGAGAACAGAAAGACTTCTCGCCCAAAAGACTGATGAATATGAGTGAGTTTGTCGTGACTTAGAAGACCTCTAAAAGAATTTCCTTATACAAAGGAGATTCTACACAAAAATGAGGGCTGAAAAACTATATTTGGAAGAGTAACACGCAAAGATCACCAAGGTAGGAAAAGATAATCATATGATAATTCCGAACCTCTACCAGGAATATCGGTTCTACAAAGACAAGCATGCAAGACTCGCCTTCTTATCCAAATACCTCATTGGTGACATCCCTAGAAGTTTGAGAGATGTCGAAAATATGATGGCCCCGCTTTCGAAAGCCGTTAAAGACTTCCTCAAGCTTTGTAGGACAATGGTTGATAGTTTCAGAGAAGATATCCGCAGGAGCACTTAGAAGATTTTTTTCCCTTTGTTATTTCTTTCAGCAAGTTAATTTTTATGTTTTAGTTTGAATATTTTTCAATATCTAAATTGTGTTCCCTTTTTAAGTACAATTGTTCTTTAATAATAAATTTTTTGTTTCCTTTATCTCAGTTATGTATTTATTTTTTAGATTCCCACCAATAAAAAAGCAAAACCTAGAATATATATATATATATATATATATATATATATATATATATATATATATATATATATATATATATATATATATATATATATATATATATATATATATATATATATATATATATATATATATATATATATATATATATATATATATATATATATATATATATATATATATATATATATATATATATATATATATATATATATATATATATATATATATATATATATAATATGAAAGAGAATCCAAGTGAATAATACATTCAAAAAATGAAACTCGTAGCATATTCATGCGCATCTATGCATTCGCAAACATTGCATACAATAATTTCATACAAAAAACATATCTTTTTTTTCAAAAACATTCTCCAGTTAAACCATTAGTAGAAAAGCGCCGCCTCTCTGACCGCCATGTCAAACAAGAGCCCATCAAAAGAAAGTGATGGAATAGATCAAATAAAATCAAGCTGCATTCAAGGAAGATTTGGAGCAAGTAAAGTGAAATATTTACTCAATGAAAGGAGACATGAGTCAAGTTCTGTTAGCTTTGAAGAACATCATTGAAAGGAAAGAACATATTCCTAGGGCAACCTTTGAAGAAGTAGCCCAAACTATTGGTGCATCGAGCGGTCATCAACCAAGAAGAGATCCAGAGTCAGGACCTCTAAAGTCAATTGCAGCACAAAAAGAGGTCATGCAAGCTGATACTGAAGGGTTTGTTCCACCTCCACCGAAGGTAGGGGCATCCCATACTTTGCAGATTCCGGTCAATAATGCAAACAATTACCTAGACTTACAACACGGAGACCTTGATTGGGAAGGTGCTACTCAGACACACCAACCCAAGATAGTTGAGAATCCCTTGGCACTCAATCAGTATAAAGCTCTTGAAGAAAGGTTGAAGGATGTGGAGGGTTACAATGCTTTCGACTTCAATGCTCTTGAAATGGGTCTAGTTCCGGATGTGGTGATCCCTCCAAAATTTAAAGTACCTGACTTTGGAAAATATAAGAGACTCACATGCCCGAGGAACCATCTACACATGTATTAGAGAAAAAGACATTCATATGCTCAAGATCAGAAGTTGATGATCCATTGTTTCCAAGATAGTTTAAGCGGGGCATCTCTAGATTGGTACATGCAATTGGAGCGAGTTCATATCCAAACATGGGAAGATCTCGCCAACACTTTCCTAAGACAATACAAGTACAATTTGGACATGGCACCTAATCACATACAACTCCAAAACTATCTCAAAAGAAGGATGAGTCCTGCAAAGAATATGCTCAGAAGTGGAGAGAAATGGCTGCCCGTGTACAACCACCACTCTTGGAGAAAGAATTGGTTGATATGTTCATGGGTACTTTACAAGGGTTATATTATAATAATATGGTAGGAAGTGTCTCTTCCAGATTTTCTGATTTGGTAACTATTGGCGAAAGGATTGAAGCAGGTATAAAGTGTGGAAAGATACAAGGAGCATCATCTAGTACCCCTTTTAATTTAAAGAGATAGGTCCCTAACTTCTCTAAAAAGAAGGAAGGAGAAATTAATGTTGTCGCATCACATCCTAGGGCACAACAACCATTGGTAATTCCACGGGAACAACAACAACAAAACAGATTTAAAAGGCATCCGAGAAGATTTGATACTCTCCCCATGCATCACAGTCAATTTCTCTAACACATACTCAAAGCGTGTTTGGTAGAGCTGAAGCCTCTAGCCCCACCAATTGGGGCACTCCCGCCAAAGTATGATGCAAATGCTAGGTACGAATATCATGTCAATTCTCTGGGGTATATCATAGGAAAACGTTGGGCCTTCAGACATAAGGTTCAATATTTATTAGATTCCCAAGATATCACTTTTGACAAGCCAAACATCAAGACGAACCCCATGCCCCCACATGATGGGCCAACTATGAATGCAATTGAAATGGTGAATGACTTTGGGGAATCCAGGCGAGCAAAGGCTCCAATAAACCTTTTGAAATAATATTTGTTTGAATGTGGGTTCCTCTTGGAACACAATGAAGCTTTTGAGAAGACGTTACAGAAATTGGTTGATCAGGGGATAGTCCAATTTGGGAAATACCCTAAAGAAGAATACATAGTTGCGATCGATGGAAGTATAAATAAGCCATTGGTAATTCCTTGCCAAGGGCCAAGTCCTAATAAGAAAACTCGTGTGATTCCATGGGGAGAGTCAATAGAAGCACCAGTGATGATACCACACCATACTATGAGAATTCTAATAATTCTAAAAACTACATTGGTGATTAGGGGGGAATCTCCCTCTCCTTACGAAAGTAACAAAGTGGTATCGTGGAGTTATGATTCTACTGTCTATGTCAATGGTTTAAAGCAAGAATATGAACCATCAACAAGTCAAGGACCTACAATCATAAATATAGTTGGAACAAGGGGCATGACTCACAGTGGTCTAATCTGTGGTCTCGAACCACAAAAGAAGAATGATGTTATGGTCAAGGATAAGTGGAAAGTTATGGTGGAGGCAAGCCAAGAACAAGAACCTCTAAGCAAGAATTTTATTGACCAAGAGGCGGAAGAATTCTTCAAAATAATAAGGAAAAAGTGATTATATGGGTGCTGGATCAGCTACACCAAACCCCAACCAAGATTTCAATACTCTCGTTGCTCCTCAATTCAGAAGCACATCAAGAATCTCTAATGAAGGTTCTAAATTCTGCTCATGTTGGAAAAGAGATTACAGTGAATAAGTTTGACAATGTCGTAGCAAACTTAACATCTGAATCATACATAGGCTTCAATAACAGCGAGTTACCTCCACAAGGTAGAGCTGACAACAAGGCATTGCACATTTCCATTAAGATAGATACAACTAACCTATCCAGGGTACTCACTAATAATGGTTCTTCCCTTAATGTTTTACCAAAATCCAGCTTGAGGAAGTTAACACTAGATGATGTTGTTATAAGGCCAATTTCTACGATAGTTAAATCTTTCGATGGTTCTCAAAGTTTGGTATTTGGAGAAGTGGATCTTTCTGTCAAGATCGGTCCGCATATGTTTTATATTACCTTTCAAAGTAATGGATAAAGAACCATCATATACATGTTTTCTCGGACGACCTTGGATTCATGCAGTAGAGGCTATTACTTCAACTTTATATCAGAGGTTGAAGTTCCCCGTTGAAGGAAGGTTGGTTATGATAGACGGTGGAGAGAACATCTTTGTAAGTCACATAGAGTCCTACAGATATATTAGTGTGGATGACGACTGCATAGCAACATCATTTCAATTCTTAGAGGTTGTGTAATACGGTGGGAGAATTGACTTTTATGTTTTATCGCAAATATGCGGATAGCTAGAGTCGCCACCTACTTTTATTTTATCCAATAAGGAAAGGGTGAAAAGAACAGGAAAGATCTTGAAGATTTTCAGTTTGGGGGGTAAATAATGAAAAGGAAAGGTGTTAGCACCCTTTTCATCCGTAGTTATCTTCGAACTCTTAATCGCTAGCTCACTTTTGAAAATTTGCTTTTTTATGTATGTGTTTTGAAAAATATTTTTGAAAAGCTAACTTTGTAATGATTCTGGTATCAGTCCTCAAGAACGCGTACAAAGTGTTTTTTTAGAAAATATTTTGAAAGTGATGTGTGGAAATGTTTTTTTAGAAAAGATTGTGAGCGAACGATTAACAGTCTTACCCACTCAATGTCATTTTTGTTATTTTACTTCTCCTTTAGAGATAGTGTTATGCATACCATTAGTTGGTAGGTAGCCCTATCTATTGAATGTGAAGGGACAGGCGAAGGGTCATCAGATGTTCATTGAAGGCAACATATAGAGATGCTTTAGCAATTGATCGAGGGGACTAGATCATTTTTTGTAGGCAACATCGAAGAGTCATCGAGGGACTATGATCTTTATTCGAAGGGACTTTGCTAAAGTATATCTATTTTCAAGGGACATGGTCATTATTTCAGAAGGCAACAAAGGGAGGTTACCCTAGAGGTGTGAGTGTGAATAGTGTTTTCAATTCAGTTATTTTATCTTGTATTTAGGGTTATGATATTGGTTGATTATTATCTTGCCATACAAACCATAATTACTAGCAGTATAAAATATAACAGGAAAAGTAAAGTCGTAGAAAGTAAAGTTCTTATGCTATTACATGGCTCCGGGACAGTTACATAACGAGTGCGAGAATTTAAACCTACAACTATTATATCCTCGGAGCAAATACATAATTAGGAAAAAATGCGAGAAAATAAACCTAAGTTATTACAATCAAATAATGCGACCTATACATTTTTATCTAAGAATTAAAATAGCAAAAAGAAAATAAAATATGATAAAAAGTTTTGGAGAAAAAAATATATTGTTTTTTTAGAAAATAATGTTAAGTGACAAAAATAACTAATAAACCCTAAAATCTCTAAATGATTTTAATATTTTAAAAAAATTTAATTAATTTAATTGATTAAAATAAAATTCAAAATTTCAATTGTTAAAAAAAACTAAACCTAATTTAATTACTATTAGAAAATTATCAAGTTAATTAAAATTAGGTTTAATTAAAAGAAAAGAAAAATAAGTGAAAAAGAAGAAAATAGGGTTAGTGTAAAATATGAAGAAAAAATGTAATCGGTTAGGGTTGAACCCATGCCCTTCAGTACTTTCCATGCACAACTAACCACCAGGTCAAGTGCATGTTGGTGTTAGAAATCTAGGCGCATTACATAATATAATAAACCTGCAGAAACTGGAAAATAATAAGAAAAATTTGCAAAAGGCAGGGATCAAACACACGCTCTTGTGTACCAATGCCTTATCACGCGCGTCCTTGCCCCTGTGGTGGCTGTTTCATCTGTGCATATAATCAATTAAAATAAACATAACGTAAACATCATCAGAGGGACCGGAGAAGCGTCTGAGCCCTAGCTCCAGTCGTCTTCTCCGGTGAGCATATTATCCAACTCTGCAAAATAATGCATATTAATGAACAAGTAGGACCCTACCCCCGTAATTTGAGGGTTGTGAATTCAGTGGTATCCTTATTTTGCCCTGAAAGTGCCTGGAAAAGGAGATACAATAAAGTCGGAGCTTCACACCATAACCATGGTGTTTTCTCATCCGTGCATCAAAACTCAAAAGCAATGGTTCTAAAACATTCCAATCATCAGTATGAACATGTATGAATGCTTATAAACAATTTATAAAGTGAGAATTAAGAGTTTGCAATTGTGAAATTTTACCAAAATCGACGGGCTTTTATGAACGATTCCAGGCGTGGACAAGCTTGCTTCTTGGCATGGTAATGATCCTGGGAACTTCAGGAAGGCGTTTGGATGCTTGGTTTTGAATGAAGGAGGCTGCAAATAGGGTCTTGTGTTTTCCCTAGTTTGAGAAATTCTTAGAGATTTTTTTAGAGTTCTTGGAGGCAGTTTTTTGTGTCCTGAGTGTATGAATATCTTATGTATTTATAGAACAAGGTATTAGGTCAACAAACATGATCTAAATCTTTGTACTTTATGGAAAAATATTTGATTGGGAATTTTGCATGTAATTTTCCTTTTTTGATCCAATCATATGCCAATCAATCCCATATGTTTTTGCTAATTGATTATCTGATGTTTATCTATGTAATTTGATTCAAAACAAAAACCATGTGCCTCATATCTTTGATTTTGTATTTTATTTGATTTCTTTTGCTTTTAGTTAAATAAAATTAAAGTAAAAGAAATAAAAAACCACAAAAGTAAATAGATGGACTTAGAAGTTCATTATGAGTTATGGAACACTTTTGGACCTTAAAAGATAAGCCGATTATCCCAAAAATTCAAATTTCCTCAATTTGAGTTTCATGCATTTTCTTAAAATTGACCAACTTGCACCAATCATAACTCTCTCAATTTTCATCATATGAAGGTGATCTTGGACTTTTTAGAAACCTCAAGGTGTCCCCTACAATCTCTATGTTGGTCATTTTTCCATTTAAAAATTTATCTTTATGTAAGTTTCTTTGACAAAAAGTGTCTTTTTGTTGACTTTTAAAATGACCTGTAATATTTTGGCCCATATATCTCAAATGAAGCATTTTTTGGCCTTGATCTTAGAGAGACAAAGTTGTAAATGATAGAATTTACTTCAAAATGAGCTTTGGTTGTGAATATTCTGATGAAGCATGTGAAAGTTATGCTTGGTCAAAGTTCAATTGACTTCTCCTAAAGAAACGCCTAATTTAGCAACTTTTGACTTTTGATTAATCTTGAGTTTTCTTGATGAGTTATGATCAAAACTTGATCAAATGATGAATGTAACTTCAAAACAATGATTTCAACCAAAAACTTGAAGTTTGACTATATGTTGACTGCAATTCACTTTTTACCTAATATAGTTGATTTTCAATCATCTGAACAATTGACTCAACAAATTTGTGATGTAAGGTTTGAAAATTTATATGAGGATTCTTTGAAGAATATAAGAAACCATGAAGTCCAATTGAGGCATTAGAAGTCTAGTTTCCTTTGAGAAAACCAAAACCCTAATTGTAGGCCACTACTTAGGAGGAGGATCATTTGATCATTCTTGAGTAGTCTTGAACACTTGATAACCTCGACATACTTGAAAGAATTCAAATGGCTCACCATATATTCTTCTTCACCATAAACTGTAACAATCTTTCCCCTCATGGGATACTTCAACTTCTGGTGTAAGGTAAAAGTAACAGCACCCGCCCCATGAATCCAACGATGTCCCAACAAACAAGAATAGGCTGGACGAATATCCATCACATAGAAAGTAGATTCAAAAAACTGGGAACCCACTTTGATTGGAAGATCAACCTCTCCATGCACCATTCTCTTAGAACCATCAAAAGCTCTTACCATAATATCATTGGGTTTTAGAATAATCCACTCATAGTCTAGTTTGTCTAAAGCAGCTTTTGGCAATACATTTAACGAGGAACCTGTGTGTACTAACACACAAGATAAGGTAGTGCCCTTGCATTCAATAGCGACATGCAGGGCCTTATTATGATTCCTTTCTGCAGGAGTTAAGTCTGCACCAGAAAAACCTAGCCCATTATCATTCGTTAGGCTAGCAATATTATTTTCAAACTAATCAATAAATATTTCTTGTGGTACATGAGAAGATTTTAGAAATTTCATTAAAGCCTGAGCATGGGCTTCAAAACATAACAATAGGGATATCATAGATATTTTGGAGGGGGTCTGCCCCAACTGTTCAACAATCTTGTAGTCACTCTTTCGGATAATCTTTAATATTTCCTCCATCTCTTGTTTGGAAGGGTCTTTAACAGTAACCTCTTTTGGTGCCTCTGTCTATGCAGGCTTGGTCCTATGTTCTTTGTCATGTGTCTCAGTAGTAGTAGTGATACGAACCGATGTAGTAACAGCCTTCAGAGAGATCTCTGGAGAGAAAACCCTTCCAATTATGGTAACTTTACTAGTCCCAACAATATTTCCAACATAGGGATCAGTAACTTCAGCATTTTCCTCTTCAATTGTCAATGGTTCTTGCTTGACTCCATGGTAGTAGACATCAGCTCCATAATTCCAAGGGATAACCTTATTAGAGGAATACATAATTGGACCAGGTGCAGTAATAATTAGGGGAGCAACTTTAGGTTCAGTAGTAATCTTCACAGGATCCTTAGAAGTGATCCTTATAGGGGTACCGAAAATTGTAGACACGTCTTCTAGATTCAAGTCTTGGGACGTACTCTCTACAGGAGGAGTCTTCTCAATAGTAATTTTCTAAAACAGAATCTCACGGTCATCCATCAAACACTGAATACCTTTTTTCTGCAATACACAACCGTTGGATTGAGATGCACATTAGTAGCAGGCTTTGGCACAACCCGGAAATAAACTTTATTGCAATATATTTTCCTTAACAATCACCAGGGGAGTAGTCAAATCGTTCACAGTAAACACATAATAAACATCTTCAATAGCATTAATGCCCTTGTCATTATTGGGCATAGGCGCAGTAATCACATTAGGAGTTTCAGTAGGATCAAATTAAATTTCCTTGGCATCAATCATGTCTTGGATCTTATTCTTCAAAGCCCAACAGTTTCTAGTGTCGTACCCGTGGCTATCAGAGTGGTATGCATACCTCGTGTTGGGATTGTAGTGGGGAGAGGAAATGTTAGGAGTCGGCAGAGGCTCTCTTAATGTAACCAGATCTGCTTTCAACATGTGTTGCAATGCTTGGACCAACAACATGTTGATCTTTGTAAACTGTCTCCTAGGTGTCTCCTGCCTATGTTGATTATTTTATTATCGTTGCACTGGTGCATGATTAGAGATCAGCGCTACCCCTACAGATTGGTAGCCACTTGAATTTTACCTCTTCTAATCCCATTCTCAACGCGTTCCCCTGTCAAAATTAGTTCAGTGAAACCATCCGAAGAACTCCCTAGCAAATGATTATATAAAGGACTTGTTAGTGTGCTCATGAATATGTCAACTAATTCTCTGTCAGCCAAAGGAGGTTGAACTCTTCCCGCAAGATCTCTCCATTTCTGGGCATACTCTTTAAAGCCTTCATCAGAGCCCATGGTCATGCTTTACAGATGCATCGAGTTGGTGCAAGATCAACATAATATTAGTATTGCTTATAGAAAGAAGCAACCAAATCTTCCCAAGTGTGAATATTGATCCCTTCCAGTTAATAGAACCATTCCAATTATGTTCCAGACAAGCTCTCTTGAAAGAAATGAACCCACAGTTTCTTGTCAGCGGTGTGTGGTTGGATCTTTCGAACATAAGACCTCATATGCAACTTCAGACAAGAAATGCCATCATACGTAGCAAAGGTAGGAGTCTTGAACTTAGGGGGGTGATAACTCCTGAAACCAGACCTAAATCACCAAAATTCATTCCAGGCACCTTCTGGATCTCCATATCCCTCAGTCACTCTTTCAACAATTTATATTTCTCATCAGCAGAGGGATACTGCTAATCCAGGTAATCATCTTCCTCTTTATCAGGACATTTTTTTGAACCAAGATGGCTTCTTTCAGTCTTCACACTCTTACTATCTTGAGCTTGCTTGATAGGAACTCTGAACCTTCTTCCCATGTTAAGAATGCAAATTGATTTCTTTACTTTCTTCTTCTTCTCACTGGTAACCAATACCTTCAGCTCTTCCTTCCCCTTGGCTAAGTTCAGGAACATCTGTTGGAATTAGGCATTCTGAGCTTGGAGATCTCTGGCTGTTTGTTCAAGATGCATTTTTTCTGCTGAAATAAACAGCAAGAAGATGAGAAAACTTATCTTGAAAGTACCTGTTATGTAATGAGATGTATGATATGTAGATGCAAATGTAATGTTTTCAAGGATCTTACGGGGTAAAGAAATTTAAAAGTGAATCCGATTATAACTCTGACTTGTGGAATTTTGAATCTTCATTTTTGGATGTCCTTTTATTAGAAACAAGCTCACCATATCGAGTGGGTCCTAGCCTCTGACTCAAAAGAACGTACTTTGATCTTTGATGACATCTGGTTAGAGGAAAAAAAAATCCTCTTGCCCTTTGCTAGAAATCTGGCTCATGATAATCCTGCACCAAAGATCCCTAAGATCCTTGAAATGGTTAGTAAGAATGTTATGATAAATGATGTTATGATGTTAAATTCATGTTTAAACAAGCATCAAACATAAACAAATCACACAAGAGCCTTAAGTTTAAAGGCTTGCATGAGGTTCATAGGTAATGTAGCGGTAGAAATGTTTAAGACTAAGCCATGTGATTGACTAGACTTGTACAAATCAAAATAAAATCGCCACCGCACTTTATTGTTTCCAAAGGAATGGGAAAAGAGTGAATAACCCAAAATAGGGGGAAAGATTCAAGGTAAGGGGGTTGGTTATGTAAAGGGAAGGTATTATCACCCTAAACATCTACGGTACTCCGCAGAAACCTCTTTGTAAAATCTGTATAATTTGGCTATAAAAATGTTGTATAAAAATGGATGGTGGAGGTGAGAAAAGAAATATATTTTTATGGTTTTTTGCACCATCCGCGGTTGCGAACCTTTAGTGCCTACGTACCACCTTTTCGTGCAATAGGGGATCAGGATACACGTAGTTCCTTTTTAAAAAAAATTTAAAACGTAAGTGTGTTGGTTAATTTTTATGAGATAAAACATTATCGTCATTGTCCGTGTGGAAAACATACTTACTACCCACAATCATGAGAAAGGAGAATTTGAATCATCTCAAAGTGGAGGATATGTCTTGGGTTTTAAAATCAACAATTCCTCACTCAACACTCAAGTGGAAAATATCTCTCTTCACTATATATTGTAGAATTATAATTGTTTGCATCACTACAAGGATTGACAAGAGTCTAATCTTTTGAGAAAAAATAAGAAAGCCCAAGTGGCAAAAAGGATTTGAAATGAGATTGATTGACTTTTAGTCTTCTCACAAAAAAAATGATGTCAAAATACTATTAAGTTGATTGAAGTTTATTCATGAAATTGTTTTTTGAAAATGCATGGACCTAAGTCCAAGTTTACTATGAAAGTGGTTCAAGTTTCAAAACAAGAGGAGTTTTCAAAAGAAGGAAGAAGATTTTTGAAATTAAAGAAGATGGGAGGAGAAGAAGAGACTATCCTAAAGCATAAGGTAAAAGCTAGGGATAGGAACCATCTAACCAACAAGAAGCCAACACTTGACATTATGAGTCAAGATAGAATTCTCATTATTTGGATTGAAACAAAGCAAGCAAAGATACTAGACCTCTTGAGAGAACCAAACTTCAAGTGTATTAAGTCTTCAAAAAAATTGTGCAGAGTAACGGCTGTATATGGGTGAATTCCAGATTACAAACAAAGAGTGTAATCACAATAACCTGCACACAAAACAAACAAATAACCTAATGTCTTTAGGTAAACCTCAAGAGCTCCAGACAAAATAATCAGATAAGGTCACAAGGTTTCTAATCCTAAGTCCAAGAATTCCAATGCTCCATAATGCCAGGGATAGTAACCAAACAGTCCAAGTATCATTAAGGATTTTATGGTTCATATTGATTATTAAGTATCTTAAGAAAAGAAAGGAAAATCTCAAGTGAGCAAAATAAAATGACAAGAATGTAAATGCTTAAATGAGCAAAGATGAAAATGGCATGAAGTGTAAATGCTAAAAGTAAATAGTGCATAAAAATAAAAGGGGCATATAATAAAAATACAAGATAAAGTCAATTATTAGTGATTAGTGGTTAGTTGGATGATCATCTTGAAACTTGTATTTGGAACTCATTAGAGGATTGGTAGAACCAAAGCCTCCACACAATAAGTTACATTTGCTTTTTGTCAAGTATATCATCCATTTGGAATCCTCATGAGCAACATTTAATGATCAACGTTGTTTAAGTGATCCGCGTTGACCAAAGGTGTTGTAGATCCATTAGAGGATTGGTAGAACCAAAACCTCCACACAATGAATCTCAAGGTTATTGGATCAAAGAGATCAAATTAACATACTTGGGCTTGCAAACATAAGTTTGGGCCACGAATGATCATTTATTCGAATCGGGAAAAAATTTAGCGTTATGTTAAGCAATCATAAGTGGACTTATATAGAAGTCGCACCTATTTTAAGGCCGGTCAATAACAATCTATGCACCATTTATTTTGAGACATGATATAGAGATCATGCTCCAATAACACTTAGTGCAATAAGAATGGGATGAGATGAAAAGGGATGGGAGAGAATATACAAACCACGTTTGAATTAAATTTAATCAAACTATTATTAAAATCATTCATCCATTTTTGTGGAGTTAGACTCAACACCATGGATCCAATGATGTTAATAAAGTTCATGATAAGATTTAACTCAAGATCAGCCAGAAAATAGTCACAAAATAATATTACATTCAATATATACAAAAAAGGTTTAAAAAAATGTTTTAAAATAGAAATAAAAGGGAAAAATATCAACTATGTCCAAATTGATCAAGAACTAAAAAGTAAGTCCATAGAAAAATCAGAAAAGGACTAAAAGGATTTTATAAATTTTTTGATAATTTTTTTAATTCAGAAACTATTTTTAAAATTAAAAGAAATGAGTAAAGTAAATTAAAAATGATAAAAAATACCAAAGTCGGAAATAAAAAATAAGTGAGATCACCAATATTTTTCAAAATATCATTGGATCATTCCATAATTTTTTCAGAATTTAAAAATGCATAAAAGTATTTTTAAATATTTAAAACAATTCAAATAAAGTGAAAATTTATAAAAAATACCAAAACACAAAATTAAATTGTGAAAAAATAAAAATCAAAAAGAGAATAATCAAAAATATTTTTCATAATTTTTCAGATTTTTTGGACTAAAAATGAATTTTCTATGATTTTTTGAAGTTTAAAACAATTAAATATAAAAATCAGAAAAGAAAATAAAAGTCAAAAATATGTGGACCATTGGATGAGAGTCAAAACGCGTTAGTAATCAAATCCAAGGGATTTGGCGCGCTGTGCATATCATGGTCATTAGTGAATAAAGCACTGGATCAAATGTAAATCAGAAATTCAAAAAATCCAAATGACGTTGTTTCATTGGTTGAAGGATGACACGTTGGTCATCTTCACCCTCCAGCCAGTCCCAAAACCAGGTTTCTCAATCTGTAAAATTAGAGCACGAGACCTATGTCATTCGCTTCGTCTCTTCAAGACGAAGACAACCACACCCTCGCGACAAATTTATATTAACTGTAGCTCAAGCAATTTGGAAGGAAAGTTTTGAAAATGGATTTGAAATTTCATGGTCAAAACGTGTTTCCAGTAAAAAACAAGTGTTGCGACTAGAACCAGGGCAATGAAAACATCACAATGATATCAATGTTTTGAAGAATTGATGAAGGAATCTACCTATTGATGTTGAGTTGCAGAGCTCTGAAACTGGATTTCTATGGAGAAATATAGAGCATGATTCTTGAATGTAATTATATGGTTAGCTTCAGGGAAGATCAAGGAAGCTGAATTGATGGAAAAGTTAGATTGAAAAAGTTTTGAGAATGGATTTCGAAGTTGCTGAATTTTGAGTTATGGAACAAGTTTGGCAGGGTGATTCTGGCTATCCAAGCTTGAGGAAATGAATGGGGAATGACCCTCTATTTATAGGGAATCAAATAGAATGTCCAAGCGTGTGAAATGATGAAGTTTGGATGGAAATCATGTGAAGTTTCAAACAAGAAAAGTGTGACTTCTAATTTGATCAAAACTCATATAAAACGTGTGTTTTGCTATGCTAATCATTTTTGGAAGTTCACTAAACATGTTCAGAAGAAAAAACATGCAGAAAAAGTGTTTAGAAGCCAAATCAAGGATTTCAAACTTCTGACTTGGTGAAAAATTCAGTTTCAAATTGCCAACTTCTGACCAATGGCATTCTCAGCTCAAGGTGTCTTAGGGCACGATTCTTGATGCTTTAGAAAGATGAGGTTACAAGCTTTGCAATGGAAAAAGAATGGAATCAAATGGATGCTTGAGCTGAAAGTTGCATTGAGTCAAAGTTGGAAAAAAGAAGTTGACTTTCCATACTTAGAAATATTTCATCTTTTCCTTCAAAAGTGACCTATAATGTCTTGCATCCAAAACTAGCCTTCCACTTAGAATTTTCCATTAACCAAAAAAGATAAAATGAATTAGATCTCTTGAATGACATTTTGAGACTTGAAACATTCAAAATATCCAAAAATTGAGAGAGTTATGACTTGTTGAAGTTGGCAAAATTTCATAAAATGACCTATAATCCTTAGTATCCTTAAGGCAACTTCCATCCATTTTCTCACTTTTCACATAAAAGAAGGCATAAATTTTACATCCTCAAGATAATTATGGAAAAATAATGGGCTCAAAGTGATAAAAATTGACCAAGTTATGATCATTTGAAGTCACACATGAAAAATTGGGGATTCATTTGGAAGACTTGTAATCTTTCTTCTTCATCAAGTTTCTTCCACATGAAACCTCCTTGGAACTTTTGAAGTGATTTGTTTATAACTCTTTAAAGAGAATGATGTCTTTGGAATAGCTCAAAAATACCAAAATATGAGCAGGATATACTCCTTTGAAGTTTAAAACCCTAGCTCATAGATCAAGAAACATGCCTTAAGGAACTTTGACAATTTTGAACAAACTTCTTGTACCAACACAAATGCTTTGTAAATATAAGTTGTTGAGGATGATAATGAGAACTCATAGCAACCACAACCACTTCCATATCTTGAGAATTGAGAGAAATATGCATTTGTGACCAATGGGAACAAAGCCTTGTCCAAGCATGACAACTTCTCCAATAAATCCCTTGTTCTTTTGAACCAAATTTGATAATCTTGAAATGTGGTAAACCAAAATAACCTTGCCATTCCATTTCCTCCAAAACAAATCCAATGGTGAGGTTTGAACTTCTCAAGCTTTATTAACTAGGGCATGGAAATAAACTCATGAGCCCATGGAGCAACTTGTTGAATCTTATTGCCTTTACCTACATGAGTAACAAGAAAGACAAACCAATATTGCATTTTATTAATTAAGAGGAGAAATCAAGACAAAAATGTTCATGATCACAAAAGAACACAAGTCAAGGTGCTTGGTGATCCCTCAAAGAGAAAAGCTATATATAGGGAGGGGAACTAAGAATCCTAATGTGATCTTATTGTGAATGAATCAACATGGTATGATGAAGGGATCTTAGGGGCAAAAATTGGGGTACAACAGCTGCCCTTATTTAAGTTTCTTCTATCCGGAGATACGAAGGTTAAAAATCTTCGTGTCGACGCGATCGAAGATACTTAAATATAAAACAAACCATATTTTTTGCCCTAAGATGCCATGCAATGCTTGTGAATATGAGTGCACATGGACAATTCTAAAGGGACGCAGAACACCACTAGGGATGTAATAATAAAATAAATAAACAAGAGAGTAACCCAACCAGGAAAATAAATCACTGGTGGATCAAAAAGACCCTAATCAAAGAGGATGATAAAATGGTCAAAGGATACACCAACTTCCACTGAAGGCAAAGCTACCAACGTTTACTGAAGGCAGAGAGAAAGAATCATCGATGTTCACTGCCGATGACCTACTAACTTTCACTGAAGGTAGGGAGAAAGAAATAACAACACCGACGTTCACTAACGGTGAACTACCAACATTCACTAAAGGTAGAAGGAAAAGAAATAGCATAGCATCTCCGTTCACTGACGATGAACTACCAACATTCACTAAGGGTAGAAAAAAGATAACAATCACCAACTTTCACTGAAGGTGACCTACCAAATTTCAATGAAGGTAGAGAGAAAATATACCATAGCACCGCCGTTCACTGACGATGAACTACCAACATTCACTGAAGGTAGCAAAAAGATAACAATCATCGATGTTCACTGTCGATGACCTACCAACTTTCACTGAAGGTAGGAAGAAAATATATCATAGCACCACCGTTCACTGACGATGAACTACCAACATTCACTGAGGGTAGAAAAAAGATAACAATCATCAACGTTCACTGTCGATGACCTACCAACTTTCATTGAAGGTGGGAAGAAAATATATCATAGCACCACCGTTCACTGATGATGAACTACCAACGTTCACTAAGGGTAGCAAAAAGATAACAATCACCAACTTTCATTGAAGGTGACCTACCAACTTTCACTGAAGGTAGAGAGAAAATATATCATAGCACCGCCGTTCACTTACGATGAACTACCAACGTTCACTGAGGGTAGAAAAAAGATAACAATCATCAAATTTCATTTAAGGTGACCTACCAACTTTCATTGAAGGTAGAGAGAAAATAAGTTTCCCCAAAATTCTGGCATTTCACCTAGAAAGGGTATCAACTTCTTCTTTAACCGAGGCACTCTGTCTAGAAAGGATAATATATAAATTGTCTCAAATAAAGAGACTATCACCTGCAAAGATTTCGCAATGAACTGTCTCTGCGACTTTGAAAGTCTTGTCATCCACTGGCGTAGGCTGACGACGGACTGCAAACTATCCACTCATAGAGGAGATAGCAAAAAAACGTCAACTTTCACAGGGAAGCACAAGTTGCTCAAATAAAGAGACCTGCTACTTGTTGTCATGGAGGATTGTAAAAAGAAATGACTTTATGGGGAGAACAGTATGGCTTCCTGGGGAATGAAATATGACTTCTTGGGGAAATTCCACGATATTCCTGCGGAGGAGATAAAGTCTTATTGTGCAAAATAAATTCACAAACCAAAACTCGAAGCTTTCAGAAATCCAGAGTAAATAATATTGCTGGGAAACAAAGATTCAAATCAGAAATAAACTGGAACGAAACAATTAACCAAAATACATCCTTTGAGAAATAAACTCCAGAGGGAAAACAAAATCCATCCAAACAAGGAGCTGTACAGGAAGGCTAAAGCAAAAATCTTCCACGAGGGATAACTCAGTGGGGAAATTGAAAGAATATACGCTTTCTGCTTAAGGCCAACACTTTATTGTAGAGAGGACAATGTAACTCTGCAAAACAGGGTGATATGTCAACAAAAATATTAACAAATGTTAATGAACAATGATTTTCCAACTTTAGTTATGCATGATGTATGTATGAATGTATGAGTGTTATCGTGTGTATCCTGACAAAACAGATATACAATATTGGGAGTAACCAGGCAAAACCACCTCGGGCACAAACAACACTCCGCTAAATCACATCCAAGATGATCATTCCAAGAAAAAGGTAAATGCCAGTTGAGGAAACAAAACCTACTACCTGCTTTAGCTTTACTGGGGAGAAACATAATACGGAAGTAAACACAACAAAGTGACAGAACAATACAGTTACAGGGACAACACATCATTCTCCAGGCTTTACCAGGGAAACAAATGTTTTCAAAAGTAACACTTCTACTCGGGATCGCAAAACCAATCTCAAGTAAAGCAGATGGATACCAAATCATCAAAACATTCACTGGGGAATTTAGGTTCACTTTATTGGGGAGGTTAATCACCACATCCTTAAAGGGAAAATCACAATATGTTATTCACTAGAGAAACCAGGGACCTGCATTCTTTAAGAGTGATTATGGTACCGACTTCTCTGGAAAAAGAGCTTCCATTAGACCGAATGAAAACTTCACTGGAGAAATCTCAGGTTAAATCCTTACATCATGAAAACTCAGACAAGGAGGAGAAATGAATCCAAACTTGACCGAGGATACCGAAGTTTCGAACCCAATATGGCGAATCATCCTGAGTAAACCTTCCCGAGGGGAACAAAAACTTCTTAAAACAACTGGAGTTTATCCATTCCTAGGATCGCCATTTTTGTTGTTGTTTTTTTCTTTTTGCATCACAAATTCTAAAGTAAAATAAAATTGTAAATTCTTTTTGAAAAATTGATTTTGTTATTTAATCTTTTTGCTCTGAAAGTTATTATCAATAATAAATGGAGTCTTTGCAAGCTAAATCAAATAAGAAACACAAAGAATTAGGTAACAACTCAAACTTTATTAATAGAATTGTAGTATATAATGGAAAATGGTACATTGAGATACAATGACCACTATCCCCTCTAACAATTTTTGAAATCCTGAGCAGCAGCTTCCGTTGAAGTATGATGAGGATTTGAGAAGATTGTTGCTTCAATGATCAGATCTTGCATGATGTAGTTACTTTCCAAGAAAGTCCCTAACTTTTTCCTAAGCTGCCCTTGTGGGTTTTCAATTTAGCGGGAAATTTATTCTGTTTATGTCTCTAACTTTTTCCTAGACTGCCCTTTCGGGTTTTCGGCCTACCGAGACGCTCTTTTTTGCCTAAGCCGCCCTTTCAGGTTTTCAACTTAGCGAGCTGTTCTTTTATTTCTTTAGGCAAAGTATTTCTTAACTACACCAGCATTCATGGGACGTAGGAGCTCCTCTCCATCCATAGTTTCAAGAATTAATGCACCAATAGAGAAGGCTTTCTTGACAACATATGGGCCTTCAAAGTTGGGAGTCCACTTGCCCCTAGAATCAGTGTTGAAAGACATGATCTTCCTGAGCACGAGATCACCTTCTCTGAATTCACGAGGTTTGAACTTTTTATCGAAAGGTTTCTTCATTCTTTTCTGATATAATTGTCCATGACACAAAGTTGTCATTCTCTTCTCCTCGATCAAATTCAATTGGTCAAACCGGTTTTGGACCCATTCAGCCTCAGTCAACTTGGTTTCCATTATCACATGCAAAGAGGGAATCTCGACCTCGACTGGGAGTACCGCTTCCATTCCATACACCAGGGAGAACGGGGTTGCTCCTGTTGAAGTGCGGACAAATGTTAGATATCCATGCAAAGCAAAAGGGAGCATTTCATATCAATCCTTATAAGTAATGACCATTTTCTGGATAATCTTCTTGATATTCTTATTAGAAGCTTCAACAGCCCCATTCATCTTTGGCCTGTACGGAGATGAATTATGATGGACAATCTTGAATTCTTCACACAGTTCTGTCATCATTTTATTGTTCAAATTCGAGCCATTGTCGGTGATAATTTTGCTCGGCACACCATACCGACATATAAGGTTATTCTTGATGAAGCGTACAACCACCTGCTTAGTGAAATTAGCATATGAAGTAGCCTCCACCTACTTGGTGAAGTAATCAATTGCTACCAAGATAAAACGGTGTCCATTCGAAGCTTTGGGTTCTATCATCCCAATCATGTCAATACCTCACATGGAGAAAGGCCACGGGGAGGAATTCACATTGAGAAGTGTCGGAGGCACATGAACCTTGTCCGCATAAATCTGGAATTTATGACACTTCTTTGAAAAATTATAACAATGCGATTCCATTTTCATCCAATAGTAACTTGCCCTTAGCATCCTTTTAGCCATTGAATGTCCATTGGCATGAGTGCCAAATGAACCTTCATGAACCTCATGCATCAACATGCCTGCTTCATGTCTATCCATGAATCTGAGCAAGACCATGTCATAATTTCTTTTATACAACCCATTTTCAATGAGGAAGAAACTTCCTGCCAATCTTCTCAATGTCTTTCTATCTTTATTCGATGTGCCAATCGGGTATTCCTGAGTCTGGAGAAAATGCTTGATGTCATAATACTAAGGTTTTTCATCTATTACCTCTTCTGTTGTAAACACATGAGCGGGCCTATCCAGTCGTCGAACCATAATTCGAGGTATATCATTCCAAGTATTTACTTGAAACATAGAAGCCGAAGTTGCCAGAGCATCCGCCATTTGATTTTCATCTCTTGGAATATGATGGAATTCAACTTTATTAAATAAGGGTAACAACCTTCTAGCATAATCTTTGTAAGAGATCCAGCCGGGGTGACGAATATCCCATTCTCCTTTAATCTGGTTTATTACCAAAGTTGAATCACCATACACATCAAGAATTTTAATTCTGAGATCGATGGCTTCCTTGAGACCCATGATACGAGCCTCATATTCTGCCATATTATTAGTACAATCAAATGTCAACCTTGCAGTAAAAGGAATGTGCGATCCGTGGGGAGTGACAATCACAACACGAATTCCTTTACCATAAGCATTCACACCTCCATCAAATGCCAAACTCGAACGAGATTCAGGATCAGGACCTTCCTCAGGAAATGGTTCATCACAATCTTTTACTTTCAGGAACATCACATCCTCATCAGGAAAATCATACTCCATAGACTGATGATCATCCACTGGTTGGTGAGCAATATAATCTGCCAACACACTGCTCTTAATAGCTTTTTGAATGTGGTATTCGATATCATATTCAAATAACAACATCTTCCAGCGGGAAATTCTCCCAGTAAGAGCAGGCTTTTCAAAAATGTACTTTATTGGATCCATTTTGGAGATCAACCAAGTAGTTTATTTCAACATATACTGCCGCAAACGCTTTGCCGCCCAGGCCAAAGCACAATAAGTCTTTTCCAGCATGGAATACCGCAACTCACAATCAGTGAACTTTTTACTGAGATAATAAATGGGAAACTCTTTCTTCCCTGTTTCATCTTGTTGTCCCAGAATACAGCCCATGGATTTATCTAACACCGTCATATACATAATCATCGGTCTTCCTTCGAAAGGAGGGAGCAGGATAGGAGGTTCAAGCAGATATTCTTTAATACTTTCAAATGCCCTTTGGCAGTCATCCGTCCACACACAACCTTGATCTTTCTTTAACAACTTAAAGATCGGTTCACATGTTGCAGTCATGTGGGAAATGAATCTGGAAATATAATTCAAACGCCCGAGGAACCCTCTGACTTTTTTTTTAGTTCTTGGCGCTGGCATCTCTTGAATTGCTTTGACTTTATTAGGGTTAACTTCAATTCCTTTCTGGCTAACAATGAAACCCAACAATTTTCCTGATCGAACACCAAAGGTGCATTTTTTTGGATTCAAGCGGGGACGATACTTCCTCAAACGCTGAAATAACTTCAACAAATCTTCTACATGCCCTTCTTCAGTCTGGGATTTAGAAATCATATCATCAACATATACTTCGATTTCCTTGTGCATCAGACCATGGAATAGGGTTGTCATAGCCCTCTGGTACGTTGCACCAGCGTTCTTTAACCCGAAGAGCATCACTCTGTAACAGAATGTTCCCCAGGGTGTGATAAGCGTTGTTTTTTCCATGTCCTCCGGAGCCATTCTTATTTTATTATACCCGGAAAATCCGTCCATGAACGAGAATACTTTGAATTTTGCTGTGTTATCCACTAACATATCAATGTGTGGCAATGGAAAATCATCTTCTGGACTAGCTTTATTTAAATCTCTGTAATCTACGCACATACGAACTTTTCCTTCTTTTTTCGGCACTGGGACAATATTGGCAATCCATTGAGGATACATTGACGTCACAAGAAAACCAACATTAATTTGCTTTAGAACCTCATATTTGATCTTTACTGCCATATCTGGGTGAGGTCTTCTCAACTTCTGTTTGATTGGCGGACACTCTGGCTTCAACGACAAACGGTGCTCTACAATATCTATATTTAGACCAGGCATATCTTGATAAGACCAAGCAAAAATATCCACATACTCCTTCAACAACTCAATCAACCTGCTCTTCACATCAGGATGCATCAATGCTCTAATCTTGACTTCCTTCGGATCTTCTTCTGAACCTAGATTGACCGCTTCCAATGGCTCTTTATATGGCTGAATGGTATTTTCCCTGTGCTCAAGCAACCATGAGACCTCTTCTAGAATCTCATCATAATCTTCTTCTTCGGCCCCATACACAGGACATTCAAAGTTGGGAGAGGGTGCAGGGTCATTGTATTCAACGGGTTTTTTAATTAATCTGCACATATGATTTATGATTGCTTTTAGAAACTGACACATATAACAAGTGATCATGCAGATTGAATTTCAGTTATTATTTATTTTGAAGGGTTTTTTCTGATTAATATTTTCCAAGAAGAAGCAGAAAATAAAGACACAATTTGGGAAACAAAGACAACTTTTATTATTGATTTTAAAAGTCACAGCAAACAGATAAGCCCTACAACATTAATACTTCCACCTTGGGCAGAGTGAAAGCTTTTCAAAAATATTAACAAAACAAATTACTTTGAAACATGTATGCAAGAGGGAACATCAATGGTGATCCAGTTCTGAACCCTAACTCCGTGCGTCACATAATTCGAGATTTCCTGCTCTGCTTCATCTTTCACAATGGCGTTAATCCTGGAAACAGTTGGATGAAGATAACCCCCGCTACAGAAGATGTCTTAAAACTTTCCTGAAGCAGACTTCGGCTTCATGCTCTTACCTTTGTCATTCTTCAAAGAGAACCCCAAGCCGACTCTGTTCTTGTTTATAGGTGGATCCATAATCTATCCCCATACCTCGCTATGACCTTTTCACACAACTTATTGCGCATCCTTAAGCGAAACCATGGAATTCTCATTTCCTCTTATGTTTTCAATGGATAAGGCATTAAACTAGGTTCCAATAGCAGCTTCATCCGCCTCCACAATGCTGAAAGAGGACAAATGAGATATCAATAGTGCTTGTTCCCCATTTATGATTACTACTTTCCTTTCACGTACAAATTTCAGTTTCTGGTGTAAAGTTGAAGTGACAGCCCCTGCCTCATGAATCCATGGTCGTCCCAACAAAGAACTATAAGCAGGAACAATGTCCATGACCGGGAAAGTTATCTGAAACAAATGTGGTCCTATATGAATAGGCAAGTCCACTTCACCAATAATAGATTTCCTTGATCCATCAAACGCTTTCACAATGATGCCACTCGGACGCATAGGCGTTCCTTGATATTTCAACTTCATAAGAGTGCTCCTCGGTATAATGTTCAAAGCGGATCCATTATCAATCAGCACATTGGATAGTGAATCATTCTTGCAATTCATAGAGATGTGGAGGGCCATGTTGTGATTCCTTCCTTCATCTGGTAATTCATCATCCAGAAACTCAAATTATTACATGATGCAATGTTCCCTATTACGCTGTTGAATTGGTCTATTGGCATATCACTCTCCACAAAAGCTTGGTCCAATTCCCTCATCAAGGATTCTCTATGAGCAGATGAGTTCATCAATAAAGCCAAGATAGATATTTTTGAAGGAGTCTGCAGTAGCTGATCTACAATTCTATAGTCGCTCATCTTGATTATCTTCAAAATATCATCCTCTTCTTTCTCTAACGTAGCCCCACTAGTCTCACCCGTAGCCTTCTTGGGTTCAACATTCTCATCAATTTTCTTTCCAGCACTAACATCTCTTCGAACAACTGGTGCAAACACACAACCGCTATGGGTCACCCTGCTATTTTCAGCAATATTCCCAACATCAGGCATTGGCTAGACCATAACTTCCACTCCATCCTCTAAGATTGTAGCATTGTATTTGTAGGGAACAGCCTTATCTGACTTCTAGGGGATAGGACCCGGCAAACTAATCACCAATGGGGTAACAACTGGCTTTCTATAATATTTAACCTCAAGATGGGAGGGTGCCCCAAAACAAGGTACAATGACGTTTACCCCTTCTTCAACACAATCACTCATTATTGAGTTATTTTTTGTAAACAAATCCTCATCTGAGGAGAAATACTCATCTGTGGAGGCATACTCTTCATCCGACTCTTCTTCATCCAAACAATCCTTAATCAAATCAACTTCATGGTAATCATCCCTTTGACCTATAAACTTGATAACTCCATTATATAACAATAATAGAACACCCTTCTTCATGATTGAACATCCTCGGGAGTCCCGACAACAAATTTGGCAAGATCCATACATGTGTTCTACCTGACCAGCCATATGGCAGAAATAGCATGCAATTGCACAAGGTCCTTATTCATATACTCTACATCAAAAATTATGAATTCTCCAGGACATCCAAAAACCATATTCACCTCATCTTCATACTCTGTCATATGCCTGGTTATGTGGACGAGGCCCTCATCCACCATATCTTGTAAATCAGCCTTTATCTTATCGCAACCCTGCATGTATGTACTGCAAATAGCACAACCAGAATGGTCATGCGTATAGTAGCTAAATTCACAAAGGTCCGCATGCATTTTCACCAAATATCCTCTAACCAGATTAATATCAAAAATCTGGAAGTCGCCTGGACAATCGGCCACCATATGCATTTACTCCTCCATGCTTGGGTAGAGGATTGTCTTTCACATTAGGTCCCACATCCTTGAAAGATAGAATACCAGACTTTACCAATTTCTGCACCTCAGTCTTCAAAGGATAACAATTCTCAACATTATGCCCTGGTGCTCCCTGATGAAAAGCACATGTTTGGTCTGCCTTGTAATACCAAGGCAATGATGATGGTACAGCGGGAGGTGGTCTGGTCTGAACAAGCTTCTTCTGAATCAATGCTGCTAGTAACTCTATATAGCTCATAGGAATAGGGTCATAACTCTCCCTTCTCTGATTATACCCTTGATTCCCCTGCTGGGATGGTTTCTGATAAGAAACGGTAGATGGAGTTGTACCCACAACGTGAGTAACTGAGGCGACTTGCTGATGACGCTGATAATTCCTTCTAGGAGTATTAACCCTCCTCTCTTGCATAACATCATTTGCATCCCCTTCCTTTTTCTTGGTAAACCCATAAGATGGCTTCTCCACACCTCCAGAGCTTTCACTTCTCGTTAAACGGCCCTCTCTTATAGCCTCTTCTAAGCGGATACCTATTCCTACCATTTCAGTAAAGTCACTTGGCGCACTTGCTACCATCCTCTCGTAGTATAAAGCACCCAACATTTTCAAGAAAATCTTAGTCATCTCCTTCTCTTCCATGGGAGGGATCACTTGGGAGGCTACCTCACGCCATCTCTGTGCATATTCTTTGAATGATTCCCTATCTTTCTGAACCATGGCCCTGAGTTGATCACGGTCAGGCGCCATGTCCATGTTGTACTTGTATTGTTTGATGAATGCTTCTCCATAATCATTGAAAGTATGATGTTAACAGTGTCCAAACTCATATACCACTTCAGTGCAGCACCAGTCAAACTATCCTAAAAAAAGTGAATCAGCAGATGTTGATCATCAGTATAGGTAGACATTCTCCTTACATACATCACCATATGAGAACGAGGGCAAGTGTTGCCCTTGTATTTCTCGAACTCTGGGACCTTAAACTTAGCAGGTATCTTAATATTCGGGACCAAGCATAACTCATTCACATTCTGCCCAAATAGCTCTTTTCCCCTGAGGGCCTTCATCTCTCTTTACATCTTGTCAAACTGCTCTTGAAAATTATCCATTTTGTCATAAAGACCCAAGTCTTCACTTGGTGGAGGAAAAGGATGACACACATCATCGTTAACAAATGGAACCATATTCACCGAAGGCGGTGCAGCAGGAACATGCACCACAGGAGGTGCAGGAGTAACAATAGTCTGAACAACTTGGGTATCTTAAGGACCAAGATTGAAACCTTCAGGTGAAAAATTCTCTGGCATTCCCCATGGATAACCTTGAGGCATGCGATTCTGAACAATAAATGGAATAGCAGATACGGGAACAGTCGGAGCTTCAGTAGTTGCCCTTGTTGGTTCAGGTTGAACACTCGGTGGCTGATTCTGAGCAGCCACCGGAGATTCCATCATAGCAGTCAGATTGGCCATGCTGGCCTTCAAAGCAGAAACCTCCTCACACAGCTCGCGATTCTCTTGTTCTAAATTGTCCATCTTCCTTCTGAAATTAGCCCGAGTTTTGTAGTGATGAGTTAGCTTGCTGAACGAAGTAAATAAGCTTGGTAAGACACCTGAATATGCATAGAAAATGAAAAAAAAGATGTGCAATATGATGCGTGATATGCAGTGCACATGATTTTATTTTATTATTTAATATTTCAAGGGATTTAAAATTTATGGACATATTGCAAATATCAAAGTAATAACACATTTGAAATACTGAAAAATTATATTATAACAACTCCAAAATGGATTAGAAGTTTCAATGATCCCAAGTACGAGATGAAAATAAAATCTAAAACCCTGAGAAGTAAAGCTGATGGAGATCACTCTATACGCTGGTGCTTCCTGTGAGTCTGGCAATCTGAGCCTTCAACCTCTGGTTTTCTTTCGCATACCTGGTGGCAACCTCCTTCCAATCACCTGAATCAGGAAGTGAGTAATCAGCATCTGATTGAGGCTTAGGAGAAAATAAATCCCCTTTCCTCTCCATAGTCTCTACCGCTCGACTCTCGAGGATCTCAATCAAGTCATCTTTCTCCTTCAAATCTGCTCTATAGGAAGTCTCTAAAGTTTGGCACTTATTCTTCCAAGCGTCTTTTTCCTATTGCATCCTGACCAAAGCAAGCTGCAGCTCTTCTAGATCATCTAATAAGGGAGGAGTAGTCTTCACAAACAAATCAGGTATATGTGTTTCCTGGGAATACGGCATCTTCAACTGAATACGGAATCTTCTCCCTAGCTTCCCTATGTTCTTATCCCTCCTTCAGAAAGAAACTACTCAAATGAATACTATTTAGTTTATCCCTCATCGAATAACTAAGTTGTCGTCGTGCAAGAACAGGGTTATAGTTAATTCCTCCCTTTGTACCAAGAAGAGGTACATTGGGGAAACTACCACAACTGTCAATAATCTCTATATCCTGGTAAGCTCGATGATACCAATCAATATCCGAGTGAGTAAGTGCCATGATCTTAGGAGCCCCACAGGGTTCCTTCTTGACATCCCAAAAAGCATCAGACTGAGGCATATGAGAGATAAACCACTGGTACAACAGATAATCATCCCCCCATGATAAGAACTCCGAAGATGAATAGAGTAATAAGCATAACCCAACAAGGTAGGAACTGGGTTTCCAATCATGAAGATCCTGATAGCATTAACGTCAACAAACTTGTCTACATTAGAAAATAAGAACAACCCGTAAGCAAGTAAAGCAAAGATGGCCTCAAAAGTGACTGTACTCTTCATCTTGGAAAAGTAGCAAGCTTTCTCCAATAAGAACTGAGTTGGTAATCCTCTAATCCCTCGTTTGGTATTCATATGGGCTTCCACCTCAGACTTCCCCAGATTAATCAAAGAAGCAATCTCATGTGGTTTTGACTCACCCTCTAAACCAGTAAAAGGAACACGATCGGTAACAGGTAAATCTAACAGAGAAGAATACTCCTCTAGTGTAGGTGTGATCGGTGGAAATAGAACTGACTGTTTTTTAAGCTGGTTCGCAAAATCTCGCGGTAAGCAAGAGTCGCCACCGTCTTTTATATTCTCCAACATGGAAAGGACAAAAGCACAGCAAAATTCCTTCTTTGAGAATGTTTCTTGGTTCAGGAGGTAGATTTATAGAAATGGAAGGTGTTAACACCCTTTCTATCCATGGTTATCCATGGGCTCTTAGGTACTTGCTCTTATGTTTTCAAAAATTTGTTTGCTTTTCAAGTGTGTGTGGGTTTTGAAAAAGTTCGTTTGAAAAACTTCTAAGTAACTCTTGTATCAGTCCTCAAGAGTGTATGAAGTGTTTTGTTTGAAAACTTTTTGAAAGTGTGAGGTGCGAAAAGATGTTTTGTTTATTTGAAAAGAGCAAGTACTTAAGAGAAATCTACCTACTCTAAGGAATTAGGCTGTGTAAGAGTCCTTTAGATAGTGCTATCCCACCATTGAGAGGTAGGTAGCACCGTCGTTGGAGGTATGCAGGTCAATTCGATTATTGGGACAGTGTGGTCACCGAAGCAATGGTAGGACACCTTAGAAGTAACCCAAATATCCTAGATCCTTTGTATCCGAGGCAACCATTTCGAGGCGACTGGATCTTTTAGACAGGAGGGCGACCTCTAAAACACCATATACTTGATGATCACGTTCGAGGCAACCAGTGAGGCGTACCCTAGGAGTGGCATGTGCTTGTGTGTTGTTTTCAGGTTATGTTTAACTTGTACATGTTATTTGTGAGCTACGGATTGATTTTATTTACATGCATTCTTGCAGACATATTAGCAGTTAGGGGTGCAGAAAGTAAATTGCGGAAAGATAAATCTAACTATTACAAGGCGCGGGTCTATACATCGCCAAAAACAATAACCCGTTTGAAAAAATAAACTGCGAGAAAATAAATAAAGCAATAAAAGAGGTCCTAATTAACTATTACATCCTCTGTACAGATACATAAATATAATCAGAATAAATAAATACGCGCGAATGGAAATTTAATCGGGAACGTCCTAAGGATGTTGACCCTTTTTTAAATAAGAATTGAATTTTTGTCCCCTTTTTGCAATTAAAGAAATTATGCCTAATTATTAATTAATTAATTTATTTACAAGAAAAAGTATTTTTTGTGTTTTTATGTTTTTAATGAAAATAAAAATAAAAATAAGAAATTTAAAGTTAAAAGGAAAAAAAACCTAAGTCTAATTCGTTTTTATTTATTGGAAAAGGAAATTAAAATTACCTAATTAAACTAAATCAATTTATTAGTGTTTTATTTACAAAAATAATTAATAGTGAATAATAAAAAATATTTACATTTTTTAGTTTTTTTTGAATTTTTATGAAAAATATTAATTATGTTAATTTTAGTGGTAATAATAATAATTAAAAAAAACAATTAATAACTAAATTAGAAAATATAAAACAAAAAGAAAAAAGAGTGAACCAAGGGGGGTGTTGGACCCTTAAGGAGGTGAATCTGGAAATTTAGGTCCATTAACCAGCCAAGCCACGTTGACTTTCTTGCCTATGCACAAGGTTGACCAGGAGCATGGTGTGCGTCATCTTTAGGCCACTGGATGGACGCTTGAGGACACTTGACGTCTGGATGAGGAAGGTGTATGATGAACCTTCTTTTAGAACCTACACACAAGCATGTAAAGAAAAAAATGTATAGAAATTTTGGGGGACCTGGGAAGAACTTACAGCGCGGTATGATGGATCTTAGGACGTGGCATGGGTTGCTTTAGCATCAGGGGATGGCAAAGAAGAGAGTCACGTTCTCCTTTTGGCCTGAAAATGCTTGCAATACTCCTTTTGATCTCACACTTTTTTTGACACTTTTTGGATTTTGCTCTGGCCGTTTGTGTAATGTTCAGGTTGTGAATGAGGCTTGCAAGGCTTGCATATATAGTAATGAGTGAGAATAAGTCACATTTAGGAGCCTTTAACCATTGCAATTAAGCTTTGGATTTTGTCTTAACCACCATTAAAGGCCTTTCAAAGCTTGTTTAAAATTTGAATTTTCATGCCTAAATGAGCTTAGCACGAAATTGGTAGGTTGCAAATGTTTCATGAAGGCTATTCAAACCATAAGATACCATTTAATTAAATTTTTTAGATTTACTTGAATTATTATGGATTAAAATGAATTAAATCCATAAAAATTAAATAAAAATAGAAAAATAATTATTTGGTCTTGAAATTGATCATGGGACACGTGGGTGCCATGAAAAGGCTGAATAAAGTGGAAAAAAGTGGGCCCTTTTGTCAAAAATTGAAGTTTCAAGGATAGTTGACTTTTGCCATTTCACAAAAATTTCCCAACTTCTCCAATGCATATCTTGCTCAATTTTGATCATATGAACATGTTCTTGGACATTTTGGAAAGGTCTTGAAGTCCTCTAACCAATGCCTTTGGTACCATGTCATTTTGATTTACCAATCTCAAGTTATGGTCTTTTACTTAAAATTCCTTTTTGTTGACTTTTGAAAATGACCTATAATGTTGAAATTGATAGCTTTTTGTGAGAGCATTTCTTGGACTTGGAATGTGAAGATGAGTTGTAGGAAATGTCATCCCCTTCAAAATGAGCATTGGATGGGATTTTTCTGATGAACCATGAAAAAGTTATGCCTTGGTCAAGTTACAGTTGACTCTTTCAGCTGTCCAAAAATGGAAACTTTTACATCTTGATGAATTTTGAGCCATGCTTGTGGAATCATGATCAAGACTTGATAAAATGATGATTGTGGCTTCAAAATAAGATGTTGACCAAAAATTTTGACTTTTGACTGCCAAATGACCATTTTGCCCCTACAGTTGATTGTAGAGCAAATAGGGTTTTTGACTGTGCACCTTGACCTTGTGAGCCTTGAAACTTGGCATATGGATGCGTGGAAATGTGTAAAGGCATATGTGACTTTATTGAGCCCTTGAAAACCTCAACTTCCTTGCAAGAACCAAAACCCTAATTTGACTGGCTTATGAGGGTGTTTGAACTGTGCAACCCTTGAGTAGACTTGAGCAAATTGAGATGATGCTTGTCAAAACTTTGAAGAATATGGGAGGGCAAATTTTGGGGTACAACAGTTTCCCCTGTTCAATCTTCTTATACCTGAGGACGTAGATTGGCTTGCGTGCCTTTCGTGATCCGAAGGTGGAAGATGATTGAACACTAGAGTGCCCAGAAATTTGCACTCACATAGTAGAATATCAGCAGTGTGATGTCGGGAATGGGCTTACAGATGCCATTTGGAGAGATGATGGATAGGAGGATGGGCTTATAGATGCCATCAGAAGGTGTGACAGAACCTTGTCGGTAATGGGCTTATAGATGCCATCTGGAAGTGTGACAGAACCTTGTCGGGAATGGGCTTATAGATGCCATTTGGAGACTGTTGACAGGTGGATGGGCTTATAGATGCCATCTGGAGGTGGTCTGTTGAACTGTAATTTTTTTAAGTTTAAAGAGGGAACCTGTGTAGGGTTTCCTGATGATGAGCTCGTGTAAAGCTGCATCTTGGAAAGAAGGACACCTGTGTAGGGTTGACTGATGATGAGCTCGTGTAAAACTGCATCTTTGGAGGAAGGAAACCTGTGTAGGGTTTACTGATAATGAGTTTGTATAAGACTGCATCTGAAATGGAGAAGGAACCTGTGTAGGGTTACTTTGATGACGAGTCCGTGTAAAACTGCATCTAGAGCTGAGAAGGAAACCTGTGTAGGGTTTACTGATGACGAGTCCGTGTAAAACTATGTCTGGAGTTTGAGAAGGGAACCTGTGTGGGGTTACTTTGATGATGAGCCCGTGTAAAACTGCATCCTGGAAGAAGTAAAACCTGGGTAGGGTTTCTGATGACGAGTCCGTGTAAAACTGCATCTTTGGAAAGAGAGAACCTGTGTAGGGTTTCTTTGACGACGAGCCCGTATAAAACTACGTCTGGAGAGAGAGAACCTGTGTAGGGTTTCTTCGGGATAAGTTCGTGTAAAACTTCTGGAGGAACCGGGGTAAGGTTACTTCGGGATAAGTTCGTGTAAGACTTCTGGAGGAACCAGGGTAAGGTTACTGCAGGATAAGTTCGTGTAAAACTTATGGATGGACTGGGGTAAGGTCATCTTGAGATAAGTCCGTGTAAGACTTCTGGAGGAACCGGGGTAAGGTTACTACAGGATAAGTTCGTGTAAAACTTCTTGATGGACCGGGGTAAGGTCATCTTGAGATAAGTCCGTGTAAGACTTCTGGAGGAACCGGGGTAAGGTTACTGCAGGGTAAGTTCGTGTAAAAATTCTTGATGAACCGGGGTAAGGTTATCTTGAGGTAAGTCCGTGTAAGACTTCTTCTGGAAGAAAAGGAACCGGTGTAGGGCTACTTTGATGATAAGTCCGTGTAAGACTTCGTCTAAAAATTGAGAAGGAACTGGTGTAGGGTTACTTTGATGATAAGTCTGTGTAAAACTTCTTCTGGAAGAAAAGGAACCGGTGTAGGGTTGCCTGAGGATGATCAAGTAGATAATTGTCCTGTTTGGTTTCGGATATTAACCCACGATCAGTCGTCCACAGAATTTTCCTGGCTTGTTACCGGTGTTGATCTGGAACTGTAAAGGTAGATGGTAATCATCTTTTGATTGACTTTTTTTTCTGAAAAGGCAAAGTATTAGTCATATGCAATGTCATGATGCATGAACTGCATGATTTTAAAATGTTCTAAAAAATAAATGAGATTTGTGTTGTATGATGCGTATGCATACTATAATGTATGAAGATGTGATGTTTTATGAATGTATTCTCGTCTGGGAAAATAAATCCTTGACGAATGCCGGGAGTTTGAATCCTGGGCTGATGTTGAAGAGTAAAGTTCTTCGTTTCCGCTGGGGATAATGGTTGCAAGAATAAACCAGTAGGAGAAGATGACTCCGTCGGGGAATAAACTTGTTGGAGAGATTACTCTGCGGGGAATTACTCTGTGGGAAGAGATACCTTGCTGAGGTTTTAATGATAACCCTGCTGGGGATTCCGTTGATAAGCTCTGTTGGAAGATTTGATGAACTCCGCTGGGGATAGGAAGAGCTTCGCCGAGGACGATCTTTCCGTGGTAATTGGCTGAGGATAACCCAGTTATAAGCTCTGGTGGAGAATAACCTTTGAATAAAGCCGGGGAGACGCGTTCGTATTCTGTAGGGGACAAGCTTCCAGAATCTACTAGGGATAAGCTTCCAGAATCTACTGGGGAGGATAATTCAACTCTCCCGGGGAAACCTTTTGGACTGTACTGGGGAATGGCTCCGCTAGGGTGTCTTGTATTCTGCCGGGGAACAATCTTAGATCAAGACTGCCGGGGATGCTTGCTTAGGAACATCTGTATATTCCGCTGGGGAATGTTGAGATTTTCTGGGGATATCCAACTTCCTTAAGGTTGACTGTAGGCTAACTCTGCTTGGGGAGAGTGTCGCTGACTTGCTGGAGATATTGTGCCTTTTTAGGGCTGACGGGAGACCAACTCTGCTCGGAGAGAGTGTTGCTGAATCTTGTCTTACTCTGCGGGGAGTGAAGGTATCTTGGTCACGTTCTTCAGCTGAACCTCCCTTAGTACCTTGGTGGACAGAGCAACTAGATCGCTTAGACAACTCATATTGCCCCTGTTTCTGTGGGAGAAGATACCTGTGGAGGCGCTTGATGACTGCCGGTTGACAAATCTTCTTCTGGTAGGCAAGTGACGAGATGACGGAACATAGTCGTACGCTTTTGATCCCTAACTTTTTCCTGGACCGCCCTTTCGGGTTTTCAGTCCACCGGGATACCCATTTTTGCCCAAGCCACCTTTTCAGGTTTTCGACTTGCCGGGTGTACAGATTTTTTTCATTTCATCCCTTATTTTTGCCCGAACCCTTTTGGATCGCCGGGAAGCCCTTATTTTTGCCTAGGTGTGTCAACCTAGCAGGTCTTTGATTATGCGCAGTATTTTTTTCGACTATGTCCATGCTCTCAGGATGTAGGGAGGTGCCACTGTTAGTAGCGTTGTGTCGTCATACCACCAGAAGATCTCCGTTTGATCGTCCAATGCCCCAAGTGACCCAGGTAGAGATTTGCCCCATGTTGATTGGCCTTTTGAGAGATTCTCCGAATCTTGACTTAACTGCCCCAGATGATGGACGATGATCATGCCATGCCCCTTGATTGGAAGTGCTTTTGTTCATTAGATATTCTTCGCGCGAATTTCTCTGTTGTTCGAACAAAAATTCATATGCAAACAATGTTATATTAAAAATGCAAAGCTTATGTCTGTCTTGAAGTTTTTGAAAATGCAGTTTTTTCATAAAAAACATGTGAAATTTTTGTAAACTGTGATGTCAACTCGTTATTTTACCGCAAGCCTTAAGGAGTCAGGATACCTTTGGTAACAGTATGCTTTCGAACTAACCCATGCTTCAGCTAGGACTTTTAGGGGTTATAGCGTGGCCTGGTTCACGGTTTAAGAAACAAAGGATAAAGGCTCAAATTTTATTTGTACCCACCCGTTCTTCGTGATGTTCTTCAAACCTAAACTCAGCTGATCGTGCGTTAGACCTTGTTTGAGTCTTTTGCTCTGATATTCCAATTATGGTTCGGATATTGACAGTTTATTTTGAATAGGCAGTCATTTCCTTTTGTCGAGGGTTTGTTGGACCTCTCTCTTTTTGATTGTGTTATCCCTGCTTTTGCCTGAACTGTTTCTTTTAGGATTACAGTCAGCGGGATGCCCCAGTTTTTGTAAGTCTCCTTCATAGGTTTTGACTTGTTGGGATTTTATTTTGAGAAATGATGACTGCATGTCTTTATGATTATTCGGAACCATCATTGTCTTTTGCTTTGTAGGGACTTCTTTGGTGCCATTCGTTGTGCACTTAGATCAACTGAGAAGACTACCCTGCCCCAGGTTATGATTAAGGGTTTTAATTTTCGAAAAGAAAAACTCATACTTCTTTGGCTCAAAGGGGGTTGACGAGGGATTATCTTCCTTATAACTCAAGTGTTTAGGAATTGAAACAATGCCTGTACCTCATCAGCAGGGTCTGTTCAAAAGCATATTGTAAATTGTGGTATCGTTTTCGTCATCCTCCCTCAAGAGGCTTAGAATTATTAATCGAGCGTTGAACATCAAGAAAAAATAAAAGCAATTTTGAATATAGAGAACACAATTACATCAAAACAGGCACGTGTAATACATTAATGAAATAATAGAGTTTGACATAATAATTGTTTGAATAAGCATAAAAAATACAATATCAGAATTTAAATGAAACAAAAGTCTCTCAATCCTAGCCATGTTTTGGCAAGGGAGCAGCGATCACGTTAGGAGTATCAGCAGGCTCGAATTCGATCTCCTTGGCGTCAATCATGTTCTGAATCTTGTATTTCAGCCCCCAACAATCCTCAGTATCGTGCCCCGGGCTTCCGGAATGATAAGCACACCTCGCATCTGGGTTGTAGTTTGGAGAAGAGGTCTTGGGATTTGCAGGAGGGTTGATCACCGCAATCAGATTCATTTTCAACATGTGTTGCAATGCTTGTGACAGTGGCATGTTGATGTTGGTGAATTGTCTTTTAGGCTCGTCTGGCCTTCGCTGATTTCCCTTTGGCGGTTGTCAGCGTGACGCAGAACCTGAGATCATGACTGCCCCTACGTGTTCGTCATGACGATCCTTCTGACTGTACGCAGCATTGGACTCTTTCTTGAATGGTTTCTTCTCAGCGTTCGAGGAGTCACCCTTTTGTATCTTCCCAGACTAGATACTAGCTTCTATCCTCTCACCAGTTAAGATCAGATCTGTGAACCCAGCAGAAGAATTCCCAATCAGATGGTTGAAGAATGGACCGGACAGGGTTCCCAAGAACATGTCAACAAGCTCACGGTCAGTCAACGGTGGATGCACCCTGCCAACCAGGTCTCTCCGCTTTTGCGCGTACTCCTTAAAACCTTCACCCGTCCCCAGTGACATACCCTGGAGTTGGGTACGCGTAGGAGCGAGGTCGGCATTATACTGATACTGCTTATAAAAAGCAGTTGCCAAGTCCTCCCAGTTACGAATACTGGTTCCATCCAGCTGATAGAACCATTCGAGCTGAGTCCCTGAAAGACTTTCCTGGAAGAAATGGATCCATAAATTCGTGTCTGCCGTGTAGGGTTGGATCTTCCTTGCGTATGAACGGAGGTGCAACTTAGGACAGGAAGCCCCGTCGTACTTTGCAAAGGCAGGTGCCTTGAACTTGTGAGGGATCACCACCCCAGAAGATAAGCCTAGGTCTCCAAAGTCCAACCCGGGCACCTGTTGAATCTCCATGGCGTTTAGACGGTCCTCTAGTTGTTTGTACCTGTCTTCAGTGGGAGGGTACTGTTTGTCATTGAAATCGGTCTCGGTGTCAGAGACTACGGGACTAGGAACCCTTCCCTCTTGGTGACTGCCTTCCCCAACAGATGGAGTAGTCCGCTCAGCTTCATTCTGCAGTGTATTCCCAGATCTGCGTCTAGGGTTGAACAAGACATTCCTCTTCTTCTTCTTTTTCAAGAGTGGAGTCTTCAATTCCTGTTGTCCTTGTGCTAAGCTCATGACCAGCTCCTGGAACTGGGAGTTCTGGGCCTGGAGGGCCTTGATAGCTTGTTCATTGGATGATTCAGGATTCATGATGACTGTTGAAATAAACAGCGAAGAAGGTAAGTGACCTGTAAAAAGTGTACCTGTAATGCAATGATATGTATGATATGTATGCAATGTTTTCAAGGATCTCGCGAGGTAAACAGAGAAACTTGTTAGAATTTGAATTCGGTAGCTTGATTGAAGGAACTTCATGTTGTTGAGAGTCCTTCTTCAAGAGTCAAAGCTCACCATATCGAGTGGGTCATAGCCCCTGACTCAAGTCATTAACCTTGGCTAGAGGAAAATAAATCCTCTTTGCCCCTTGCTAGACAGTTGGTTCATCATGACCTGCATCACAGACCCTTGAGATCCTTGAAATGGATTAGTCCTTATGTAGGATGTATGTAATGGTATGATGTTATGCTATGCATGGAGTAATGTAGGTAAACCCTGTTATGAGTCCAGATTAAGGACTGTAAACAAAAACCTGCAAGAAACTCAAGTGTTAGATAACAAGCATGCAAGTAGTCAAGTTTGAAGGCACACAAGTCACACAAGTCAGCCCTTAGAGTTCAGGCCAGCATGAAGTTTGGGTACTACCCTCTTTCAGTTTCGTTGGTTAAGACCTGTCCTATCAAAAGTAATCGGGTTCTAGAGGATCCCAATATCACTGACTACCCTCAATCGGTCATAACTCCAGCGTCGCAATCTTTTCTTGCGGCCAGAACCATCGCGAGAGTTTAGCCTCAATGGGTGTAGCATACTGCTACTGTTCTATGGCCAAGTTGGGTCACATTAGGGTTCTAAGTTCGGTTGGTGCTTAATGACTCCTCGGAAGACCCATATTCTCCTTGTTACAACACAAGGGAAATCGGTACAAACCAAGGTGCCACACAAACGTAGCCACTGCTTCACCCGTGTCGGTCTACGCCGGACAGGTCCCTCACAGCTTATGCTACCTAAAAGGGTATCCCCAGATCTGGGTTAGGATCTATGAAACTCCGATGCAAAGCCCACAAATATAAAGCAATCAAAGCAAAGCAATTGAAAACATAAGTATGATCTAATCCTAAGGTACACCTCACTCAAAAGACATCCCCAGCAGATTTGCCAGTTCTGTGATCGGTGGAAATAGAACTGACTGTTTTTTAAGCTGGTTCGCGAAATGTCGCGGTAAGCAAGAGTCGCCACCGTCTTTTATGTTCTCCAACATGGAAAGGACAAAAGCACAGCAAAATTCCTTCTTTGAGAATGTTTCTCGGTTCGGGAGGTAGATTTATAGAAAGGGAAGGTGTTAGCACCCTTTCTATCCATGGTTATCCATGGGCTCTTAGGTACTTGCTCTTATGTTTTCAAAAATTTGTTTACTTTTCAAGTGTGTGTGGGTTTTGAAAAAGTTCGTTTGAAAAACTTCTAAGTAACTCTTGTATCAGTCCTCAAGAGTGTATGAAGTGTTTTGTTTGAAAACTTTTTGAAAGTGTGGGGTGCGAAAAGATGTTTTGTTTGTTTGAAAAGAGCAAGTACTTAAGAGAAATCTACCTACTCTAAGGAATTAGGTTGTGTAAGAGTCCTTTAGATAGTGCTATCCCACCATTGAGAGGTAGGTAGCACCGTCGTTGGAGGTATGCGGGTCAATTCGATTATTGGGACAGTGTGGTCACCGAAGCAATGGTAGGACACCTTAGAAGTAACCCTAATGTCCTAGATCCTTTGTATCTGAGGCAACCGTTTCGAGGCGACTGGATCTTTTAGACAGGAGGGCGACCTCTAAAACACCATATACTTGATGATCACGTTCGAGGCAACCAGTGAGGCGTACCCTAGGAGTGGCATGTGCTTGTGTGTTGTTTTCAGGTTATGTTTATCTTGTACATGTTATTTGTGAGCTACGGATTGATTTTATTTACATACATTCTTGCAGGCATATTAGCAGTTAGGGGTGCGGAAAGTAAATTGTGGAAAGATAAATCTGACTATTACAAGGCGCGGGTCTATACATCGCCAAAAACAATAACCCGTTTGAAAAAATAAACTGCGAGAAAATAAATAAAGCAATAAAAGAGGTCCTAATTAACTATTACATCCTCTGTACAGATACATAAATATAATCAGAATAAATAAATACGCGCGAATGGAAATTTAATCGGGAACGTCCTAAGGGTGTTGACCCTTTTTTGAATAAGAATTGAATTGTTGTCCCCTTTTTGCAATTAATGAAATTATGCCTAATTATTAATTAATTTATTTATTTACAAGAAAAAGTATTTTTTGTGTTTTTATGTTTTTAATGAAAATAAAAATAAAAATAATAAATTTAAAGTTAAAAGAAAAAAAAACCTAAGTCTAATTCATTTTTATTTATTGGAAAAGGAAATTAAAATTACCTAATTAAACTAAATCAATTTATTAGTGTTTTATTTACAAAAATAATTAATAGTGAATAATAAAAAATATTTACATTTTTTAGTTTTTTTTGAATTTTTATGAAAAATATTAATTATGTTAATTTTAGTGGTAATAATAATAATTAAAAAAAACAATTAATAACTAAATTAGAAAATATAAAACAAAAAGAAAAAAGAGTGAACCAAGGGGGGTGTTGGACCCTTAAGGAGGTGAATCTGGAAATTTAGGCCCATTAACCAGCCAAGCCACGTTGACTTTCTTGCCTATGCACAAGGTTGACCAGGAGCATGGTGTGCGTCATCTTTAGGCCACTGGATGGACGCTTGAGGACACTTGACGTCTGGATGAGGAAGGTGTATGATGAACCTTCTTTTGGAACCTACACACAAGCATGTAAAGAAAAAAAGTATAGAAATTTTGGGGGACCTGGGAAGAACTTACAGCGCGGTATGATGGATCTTAGGACGTGGCAAGGGTTGCTTTAGCTTCAGGGGATGGCAAAGAAGAGAGTCACATTCTCCTTTTGGCCTGAAAATGCTTGCAATACTCCTTTTGATCTCACACTTTTTTTGACACTTTTTGGATTTTGCTCTGGCCGTTTATGTAATGTTCAGGTTGTGAATGAGGCTTGCAAGGCTTGCATATATAGTAATGAGTGAGAATAAGTCACATTTAGGAGCCTTTAACCATTGCAATTAAGCTTTGGATTTTGTCTTAACCACCATTAAAGGCCTTTCAAAGCTTGTTTAAAATTTGAATTTTCATGCCTAAATGAGCTTAGCACGAAATTGGTAGGTTGCAAATGCTTCATGAAGGCTATTCAAACCATAAGATACCATTTAATTAAATTTTTTAGATTTACTTGAATTATTATGGATTAAAATGAATTAAATCCATAAAAATTAAATAAAAATAGAAAAATAATTATTTGGTCTTGAAATTGATCATGGGACACGTGGGTGGCATGACAAGGCTGAATCAAGTGGAAAAAAGTGGGGCCTTTTGTCAAAAATTGAAGTTTCAAGGATAGTTGACTTTTGCCATTTCACAAAAATTTCCCAACTTCTCCAGTGCATATCTGGCTCAATTTTGATCATATGAACATGTTCTTGGACATTTTGGAAAGGTCTTGAAGTCCTCTAACCAATTTCTTTGGTCCCATGTCATTTTGATTTACCAATCACAAGTTATGGTCTTTGAATTAAAATGCCTTTTTGTTGACTTTTGAAAATGACCTATAATGTTGAAATTGATAACTTTTTGTGAGAGCATTTCTTGGACTTGGAATGTGAAGATGAGTTGTATTAAATGTCATCCCCTTCAAAATGAGCATTGGATGGGATTTTTCTGATGAACCATGAAAAAGTTATGCCTTGGTCAAGTTACAGTTGACTTTTTCAACTGTCCAAAAATGGAAACTTTTGCATCTTGATGAATTTTGAGCCATGCTTGTGGAATCATGATCAAGACTTGATCAAATGATGATTGTGGCTTCAAAATAAGATGTTGAACAAAAAATTTGACTTTTGACTGCCAAATGACCATTTTGCCCCTACAGTTGATTGTAGAGCAAATAGGGTTTTTGACTGTGCAACTTGACCTTGTGAGCCTTGAAACTTGGCATATGGATGCTTGGAAATGTGTAAAGGCATATGTGACTTGATTGAGCCCTTGAAAACCTCAACTTCCTTGCAAGAACCAAAACCCTAATTTTACTGGCTTATGAGGGTGTTTGAACTGTGCAACCCTTGATAGACTTGAGCAAATTGAGATGATGCTTGTCAAAACTTTGAAGAATATGGGAGGGAAAATTTTGGGGTACAACAATAGGCATCAACTGATAGTCAGGAAAAGTAAAGCAATGATACATCGGGTCATAGAACTGGACCAAGGTCGAGAGAATACCCTCTTTCTTCTTCAGCTTCATGAGAGGAATGACGGATCCATACTTCTTCCGAAAGTCTGCAGAACACTCGATCTCGGGAATTAGATTGATCAAATCATCTATCTTGGGATCCTTGAAACTGTACTTTCCGGTCTTTCTCTTTTCAGAATCCATGGTTAAAAAGTACCTAAGATATTTCACAAATGGTCAATTTTTAAATCCCTTGAAATAAGATCTCTTCAAAAGATGCTTATGGATGCATGGATGCATGATGCAGCAATCACACATAAGATCACACATATAGGGTTCATAGGTTCAACTTCACGAGCATGAGGTTGAAGGTACTACTCATAAGGTATTGGTCTAAAAGTTATCACTGGCCGAAAAAGGTTCTAAAGGTTCCCATAGTCTACATCATTCCTTTGGATATTACCAAATTCCTGATTAACACAGTAATTAGTAATATTCTCAAGAAAAACTCGTCCGAGCGTAGTATCGCGTGACAACTATTTCCGGATTACTCTGTCATAGCTTCTGCACTACACCTAAAAGGCCAAGATGGGTTTGGTATTCTACGGTCCTTTGTTTCAGCAGGCTCCCAGGTCGAAATAAGTACATCTTCGCGATTACTCGGTAAACGACATTGTTGTACCCCAAAATTTTCCCTCTCATTCTTCAAGCCCTTTCTCACAAGGTTTCTTGAGGTTCAAGCTTGCACAAGTACTTTGGAATTTTCCAAGTACCAAAATTAAAAGGAAACTGTCAAAAAGGGAGAAAACAGATAAAAATATTATTTAGACAAATTTGGAGAAATACAAGTGTTCTTCGTTTAAGCTCTTTCGACTGGCCTTTTGGCCTCTTTCGACACAGGCTTGGCTTGCATCCTTCGATTGGGCATGGGCCTCTGGAACATTTTGGTTTGGATTCACAAAGGAAAAAGCCTCTTGTAATCTATTTCATTTCCAAGGCAAAAGGCTCTCTTTTAACATCCTTCGATTTGCACTTTTTGTTCCCTATATGCCTCTTTCGAATGTGAACATTTTGTCCCCCTGGCATGCAAGCTTTCGATTGGACATGAGCCACCCTCACACAAAAGCTTCGATTGGAGTTTTGGTTCCCTTCAAATCAGCATCTTCCAAACCCAACTCTGAATCCTTCGACGCAGTCTTCTTTAGTGCATTTCTAGAACTCTTCGATACAAGTGGAAAATAGGATCTTGAAAGGACACTGATCAAATCTGTGGACCCTGCTACGTGATCTTACTTTACAAGCCTTAATGCTTGTATTTCACTCCATAATTAATTGCTTACATTTTGGATTAAGCTATTGTCCAGAAGTTTTTTGCGTGAAAGTGAACTTGCTAAGTACAAATCCTGTCCCAAGCCCATGCTTTGCTTAATTCCTGCTTGTACTTCACCATAAGTCGGGAAAATCAGCCCCTTAACCAACAACTTCAGTACTTCACCTTGAGATCTTGGAAAATCTGACATAGCTTAATATTCACGTTTCAGCCAAGCCACATCTTTGTTTAAACTCCCACACATTTTCTCTATAAATAGAGGAAACATTGACAAAGAAAGGGTCTAGATTTTTGCTAAGAGAGAAAAATCATAAAAATTCTCAAGCACTCAAACTCTCCCATATTTTCAAACTCCTATATTCTAAAACTCTCCAACATTCTCAAACCTTCAAAACTCTAAGATTTTTTCATAAAAAGTCTCAGTAGTGTACTTTTCAATTTACTTCCCCTAGACTGAAGCAACTTTCGATTCACCTTCCACCACCACATACTCTCTTTTGATTCGGTGATTGCCCAAACCAAGCAGTAACTGAACTAGTTTCAGGAATATCCCAACGAAGCTCCTTCCACCATCAAAAAAGTCACCTACAACTCTTTCAAGTAAACACTTCAAGAGGTAAGTTCTCTCTAACTTGGAACTCTTTCATTTAAACATCATATGCACCTGTCAATAAAGATAATATAGATATCTGTAGACCATGTTTTAGCATTCGATTCTGACTGCCCACATGCTGAAAACTCAACCTTAGTTAGTTATATTTTGGACCTTGTGACCCACTGTTTTTTGTGCTAATCCCTGGACTGTAGTTATGTTTGGATATTGCATTTTAAGAATTTGAGACAGGTTTATTATACCCTTCGACTAGCTAGATGCACAAGCCTTTAAAATCATAATTTGAAGGCCTGATATACTCACAAGGAGTCAACAAGGAGCCTGTGGAAAAGTCAGAACCTTGTTATTTCCAGGCTCAGTCGAGACACATTCCCTCATGGCTTTCAACCTCCATTCGAAGAAGGCAACGAGGCAGGACCAGAAGGCTTCGTCATACACTGACTTCCAGGCCAATTGAAGGCCATGACCTCACTAGTGCTGGCCCTAATCGAAGGAGGCCAACAGAATGCAAGTCGAAGGGTGCTACTGCTTGGTTCGAAGAGCTCATCTTCCTCTCTTTTATTTTGTTTTTGCCTTTACATTTTCCTGCCTTTCGATATGGTTATAATAGTTTAGGGTATTCATTTCTTACATTTTTATTGCTTTATACAAATGTTAATAAAATAGGAAATGTATGGCAAGATAAAAACAACAAAATAGACAACCCTTAATCAAGACAAAACGCATGCAAATGATACACTTGCACATAAGCACCCTTAGGGTTTCTCCACTTGGTTGTCTAAAACAAAATATCCATATTACGCACGCGAAGTATCTTGGCAAAACAAAACAAATATAAGATTATAGTCCCTCGATGACGCTATTCAAAGGTTGCCTTACAAAATGATCTTGGTCCCTCAAAAATGCTAAGATACTTGGCAACATTGCTATCATGGTTATACGATGACCCACGCCTGTCCCGTTTACATCCAAAGATAGGGTTACTTACCAAATCAATGGTAAGTCAACAATGTCAAAGGAATAAAAATGCACAAGAAATACATTTGAGTAGGTAGATAGCTTCTAGTCACTTGTTCCATTTCAAAACAATCCTTGCTATTTTCAAAAACAAACACACACACATTTCAAAACATCTTACAAAATATTGAAAACATTTTCAAAAGACAAACATCTTTGTATACATTCTTACGAACGAGAATCATTACAAAGATTGCCTAAATGAATGGCCTCATTTACAAAATACTTTCAAAATCACACCAAACACCATTTCAAACAAAGCAAAGCAAGTGATCTAAACAAGTAACTAAGAGCCCATGGAAAACCATGGATGAAAAGGGTGCTAGCACCTTCCCTTTTCATAATCTACCCCCGAACTCAAGAAAACATCTTAAAGGTCTTTCCTGTGCTTTTTTACCTTTCGTTTTGGATAAAAGAAAAGTCGGTGGTGACTCTTGCTAACCGCGACATTTGCGAACACAAACACAAAACCTCAAGTTAGTTCTCCCACCGCATCACCAGAACTGGCGACTCTGCTGGGGAAAAATTTAAAAGTGGGGTTACCTTAGGGTTTTAGATCACATTTACTTGCTTACATTGTTTGACTTGTTTGCTTTACATTATGGTTCTTTGTTTGGGTTTAAATCCTCCACTCGGATTTGGGAAACATTATAGGTAAATAGCAATATGTTGTGGAAACTGTGCGGGGTATATCGACATGGTCTAAGCAATAGCTATATTAGTGTGACATATTTGTTGGTACCGGTAGCCTTTGAGTCAATCAAAGAGAATATGGGGCCACTAAGTGATGTCATGAAGCACTAATGAACTTCTAGAACCTTTACTTGACGAACTTGGTATTTTAGGATGTAGTGAGATGACTGGCTTTGGTACAGTCTGAAGTTGGTAGATACTCGATACTACACTCATTGAGGGTTGGTTTCTTGGGATATTTCGGTCGCTAGTAAAGAGGTTTAAACTGAAACAATGAACAAAGAAAACAATCCAGTGATATTGAGCTCCTTAGAACCCGGTTACTATTACTAGGACAGGTTGAGCGAACTAAACTTCAAGAGGGTACTTACCTATGAAACCCCATGCAAGCCTAAACTAGGAACTTGTTTGATTTGCTTGTACATATATACTTGTGCATAACATCATGAACATCATGAACATCATATGCATTCACTAACCATTTCAAGTATTTTGGAGATTCATCTTTGTTCTTGTTTTATAGGTTATGGATTCACTTCGCAGGAAAACTATCCAAATCAACCTTGTGATAATTCCTCCACAACTCAAGGAGCTAGCTTCAAGGATCCCTGAGAAATCTCCATTCACCGAGAGGCATGGTCGTCTACTCAACTTGGTCACTTCCAACACAGAGGAGGATATGATGAAAGTTCTCTTCCAGTTCTTTGACCCTTTTCATCATTGCTTCACATTTCCTGACCATCAACTTGTGCCCACTTTGGAAGAATTCTCTCAACTTCTGAGGATTCGTATTCTCAATCAACTACCCTTCAACAGTACGGAAATAGATCCAAAGCCAGAAGAGATTGCTCAAGCCCTGCACTTGAACTCATCTGATGTCACAACACATTGGGAAACTAGAAGTGGTGTCAAAGGCTTCTTGGAAAAGTTTCTGTTTGAGAAGGCCCAAAGCTGTTGGAATTCCCTAGACTTGCAAGCTTTTAAGGAGATTGTAGCTCTTCTCATCTATGGGATGGTCTTGTTCCCTAATCCTGACCAACTCATAGATGTAAGCGCTGTCAAAATCTTCATGTCTCGCAACCCGGTGCCTACATTGCTTGGGGATATCCTCCACTCTTTTCACAATTGTACAATGAGGAAAAGAGGTGTTCTTATGTGTTGCACTCCTCTCCTGGAAATATGGTTTATTTCTCATCTTCCCCAACCAGTCTTGAAGAATGAGCAAGGTTTGAGGTGGTCACAAAGGTTAATGACGCTTAAACATTCAGATATCCATTGGTGTTCTCGATCCAAAGAGAATGTTACCATTGTTGACCGTTGTGGGGAATTCCCTAATGTCCCTCTACTTGGCATTAAGGGAGGAATCACGTACAACCCATGCTTAGCTCTAAGACAGTTTGGTTACGCACGAAGGGATGGCCCACATGACATGCTGATTCAGGGATTGATTTTCGACTACGACAACGAAAATCAAGGACTCCGCCAGAGATTCATCCAAGCTTGGAGGATGCTAAACAAGGTGGATAGAAAGACTTTGGGACACAAGAATTCCATCCCTCTTGAGCCTTACCTCAAGTGGGTACGAACCCGCGCTCAAAGTATTATGATGCCTTATCCCTCCATTCTCCCAGTGATTATTGAGCCTGTTAAGGAAGGAGAAGTTCCATACACTATCCTACATCCTGACATGCCGACATCACTCAAAGACCTACAAAGGGATTGGATACAGCTCAAAGAAGAGCACGATACTTTCGAAGCCCAATTCTATGCAAGCAAGAAGAAGGTTTTGGAACTCACTCGGCTACTTCATGAAGAGCAGACTCTCAACACCTACATTGCACCAAAGAGGATGCACAACGTCTTTTTACCTTAGAATTCTGTATTGTTTTTCCCAAGGGGCATTGATGTACTTAAATTCTATTTTCTTAATATGACGTGTGTTTCTTTTTTGTTTAAAACAAATTTGAATTTCTAAATCCTTGAAAGAATTGCATGAATACATATCATTCATCATAAGCATAAACAGGTCTTTGCAACAAGTTTCCTCATCTCTCTACTGTTTATTTCAGTACGATAGATCTCGAACAAACGGTCAAAGATCTTCAAGCTCAGAATACGCAATTTCAACAGTTGCTCTTGACCTTAGCCAAGGGGCAAGAGGAGCTGAAGACTTTGCTAGAAAAAGAAAAAGAGAAAAAGAAGAAGAAGCCAACTGGTGTGGTAATCAAGGGCAGAAGATTTCAGGGACAAGCCAAAAGGACCTTAGAATTTCCAACAACATCTGAGGAAGGGGAAAGAAAAGGAAAAGAAACGACAGTACCATCAAATTCTGAAGAAGAAGAGGAAGAGGAGGATTACTCTGAACAACAATACCCTCTGGCTGATGACAAGTACAAACACCTTGAAGAGCGACTAAGCGCTATGGAAATCCAGAGAGTACCAGGGCTATATTTTGAAGAGTTAGGGCTGGTGTCAGGAATTGTAATCCCTCCAAAGTTTAAAGTGCCATTATTTTCCAAGTATGATGGGGTGTCTTGCCCTAAAATGCACCTCAAATCATATGTCAGGAAGATTCAACCACACTCTGCCGACAAAGATTTGTGGGTCCACTTTTTCCAAGACAGTTTATCAGGAATGCAACTTGATTGGTTCTACCAATTAGAAAGGGAAGATGTACACAATTGGGAAGACATGGCAAATGCTTTCTATAAACAGTATAAGTACAACATCGACTTGGCGCCTACCCATACTCAGCTTCAGAGTATGGCCATGGTTTCCAATGAGGGCTTTAAAGATTACGCCCAAAAGTGGAGGGGTCTAGCCGGAAGGGTGCAACCCCCTCTATCTGAGAGGGAGTTGGTGGACATGTTCTTGGGAACTCTATCAGGTCCTTTCTTTAATCATCTGATTGGGATTTCCTCTGCAGGGTATACTGAATTGATATTAACCGGCGAAAGAGTGGAGGCTGGTATAAGAAGTGGGAAAATTCAAAAGGACGCGTCTGCCTCAACGGTTGTAAAAAAACCTTTCACTGGAAGGAAGTATCTGCTGTCTATTCACGGAGGAATCTGGGAAGAACCGAGGGCCGACCAACGGTGGGGGCCGTTATGATTCCAAAGCCTGCATCAGACCAGCCAAGAACTAACCAGCAAAGGGTGGAAAGGCCAGTTCGGCAGTTCACCAAGATTAACATGACTCCAGCCCAAGTTCTACCACATCTTCTGAAGTTGAATCTGGACACTCTAAAAGAGACCCCAAAGAATCCCAATACTGCGTCTCCATATTACCATCCCAACGTCAGGTGCGCGTACCATTCTGAAAGTCCAGGGCACAACACCAACAAATGTTGGGCTCTGAAGAATAAAATCCAAGACCTGATAGACGCGAAAGAAGTTGAGTTTGAAGCGCCTGAGAAACCAAATGTTATTTCCGCTCCAATGCCTAGGCATGGTCACAATGCCAACGCTATTTAAGAGGAGTTGTTTGTTGCTACCGTGGATGAATTGTTGACTCCGCTCCTGATTATTAAGTTGAATTTGTTGAAAGCTGGCATATTCCCAGGTTGTGACAAAGACTGCCATGTTTTCCTGTCCTCATCAATTAACTGCCCTCTGTTGAAGAAAGGTATCCAACGACTGATGGATAACCAAGAAATTTTGTTTGAGAATGCTCCTATTTCACCCGTTCCAGTTAAAGAAGTTTCGATTATAACCATCTATGCCAATCCTTCTAGGGCCCCTAAAAGAACCGTTAGGATTACACCTACTCCAAAGACTACTCCGCTTAAGATTACGATGCCCGTGTCGGCCCCTTACAAATTAGATAAATCAGTACCATGGAATTATGGTGGAGAAATCTACTACCATGGTATTAAACAGGATGAACTGACTGCCGAAGAAGAAATCTCTGAAGAGGACAATTACGACATTAGCAATATTTCCGGAACAAGCAAGATCACCCGCAGTGGTAGAATCTTCTCTCTAGAGATTGCCCCTCCAATGGCAGTCTTTGGACCCGTGGTCGTTCCAAAGATTACCTCTGCACCAGTGATTATACCTGCAAGTGTACCTACCGACAAAGACAATACAATTCCTATCCCTACTTCCACTGCTGAGAATAAAGGAAAGAATGTTCAAGAGGAGCCTATCCAGACGAAGGCTCAATCACTAGTTATTCCTGAAACATCCAAGAAGGAGATGAAAGAAATCCTGAGGATAATTAAAAAGAGTGATTATGATGTGGTTGAAAAGTTGGGGCAAACCCCTTCCATGATCTCTATGCTAGCCTTGCTGCTGTGCTCTGAAGCACATGCCAAAGCACTGGTAAAATTTCTGAAGACAACTCATGTGCCACAAGAGACGTCTGCTGACCAGTTCCAGGACTATGTGGCCAGTTTGACAGCTGATAATGGCCTGGGCTTCTCTGATGATGACTTGACACCCAGAGGGAGAAAATACAACGAGGCACTACATGTCTCAGTGGAGTGTAAAGGAACAACCCTAGCTCATGTCTTGGTTGATACTGGATCATCTTTGAACATCTTGCCGAAGAAAGCCCTTGATAGGTTGGATTGTGAGGGGCTGGCTTTAAAACCCAGCAATATAATGATGAGAGCTTTTGATGGTTCGAAGAGGATGGTCCATGGGGAGGTGGACATCCCAATAAAGGTGGGAACCCAGGTTCTCAACTCGACCTTCTACGTGATGAACATCCGTCCTTCTTATTCCTGTCTGTTGGGATGCCCCTGGATCCACAATGTCGGTGTTGTCACTTCCACCTTGCATTAGATGCTAAAATACCCGGTCCAAGGGAAGATCAGAACTGTCCATGGTGAGGAGGAGTACATGATTAATCATCTGAATTCTTTCCGATATATGGAGTTGGATGGCGAATTCATTGAAACCCCTTTCCAACATTTTGAAGAAGTCTCTAAAGAAATAGCGGCAACCAAGGCGGTATCCTCGGTTCCTAAGATCACAAGACCTCTGCTTCGGACATTATCTCTAAAGGATGCAAAGGCAGTAACGGAAGAGGGGGGTGCACCATCTGGGGGCAGCTTCCGGACATTCCGTACAAATCAGACAAGTTTGGCTTGGGGTTTACTTCAACTGGTCAGAAGGCTGTGCGCCGTGCCCGTGCTGGGGGGCCACATGTGAAGATTACCAACCAAGGGGTCAATGCAATAGAAGACAATGAAGAGGATGGAAGCTTAGAAGATTGGATATTTCCTACTGTCAGCGAAGGACTTCGCAACTGGGAAGCCAGAGACTTTATCCCAATAAGTTTCATATCTCAGTAATTTATCTTTTACATTTCTGTTGGACTTCTAATAATTCACAAACAATTCGCACTTTAAAAACCTTGTGTCTTACCCGAGGCACAATGGTCCATTTGTAAGGGTTTTTATTTCATCTACATATGACATTCAATGAATCATGGATGCTTTTTCACATATAAACTTTTATGCTCATTGTTATTCTTTTACATTTTATTGTTTTAAGATGGCTATACCCTTACACACACCTACACTCACAAATGCAGGTACCCTTCCATTCCAGATCCCATGGGTAACGACACTGCTATGGCCTTCAGTGACTCTGAAGATCTGATCTACCAAGTCGAATACGAAGGTGAGGAAGATTATGAGGTGCCAGGGGAATTGGATAGATTACTACAGCAAGAGGAAAGAGCAATTCAGCCTCATGAGGAGCTGTTGGATACAATCAACTTGAGTACCGAGGAAGATAAAAAGGAAATCAAAGTGGGTGCCAATCTAGAGCCGAGTGTCAAGGAGCGCCTAATTCAGTTGTTGCATGATTATGTTGAGATCTTTTCCTGGTCATACGAAGACATGTCGGGACTCGATACAGACATCGTGGTACATTGTCTAACCACAAGAGAGGACTGTTCACCAGTGAAACAAAAGGTCTGCCGCATGAGACCTGACATGTCAGAGAAGATCAAAGTGGAGGTTATGAAACAGTTCAATGCTGGATTTCTGGCTGTTACTTCTTATCCTCAATGGGTGGACAACATTGTTCTCGTGCCTAAAAAGGACGGCAAAGTGAGAATGTGCGTGGATTATCGAGATTTAAACAAGGCCAACCCTAAAGATGATTTTCCACTTCCACACATCGACATCCTGGTTGACAATACAGCCCATCACAAATTATTTTCTTTCATGGACGGATTCTCAGGCTATAATCAGATCAAAATGGCACCTGAGGACATGGAGAAAACTACATTTGTCACACAGTGGGGTACGTTCTGCTACAAAGTGATGCCATTAGGATTGAAGAATGCCGGGGAAACCTATCAACGCGCCATGGTAGCTGTGTTCTATGATATGATACATCATGAGATAGAGGTCTACGTAGATGACATGATAACCCGATCACAAACTGAAGAACACCTTGACCACTTGCAAAAGCTGTTTGTGAGATTGAAGGAGTACAAGTTAAGATTGAATCCAAATAAGTGCACATTCGGAGTCCGGTCCGGTAAACTCTTAGGGTTCATTGTCAGCAACAAAGGCATCAAGGTTGATCCTGCCAAGGTTAAAGCAATACAAGAAATTCCAGCTCCTCGCACTGAGAAGGAAGTCAGAGGTTTTTTGGGACGCCTAAACTATATTGCCAGATTCATTTCTCACCTAACGTCTACTTGTGAACCAATCTTCAAGCTGTTGAAGAAAGATCAACTAGTCAAATGGAATGATGAATGTCAGATTGCTTTCGATAAAATCAAGGAGTATTTACTAGAGCCTCCTGTATTGATGCCACCAGTCGAGGGAAGACCGTTAATCATGTATCTGACCGTCTTAGAGAATTCAATGGGGTGCGTACTGGGGCAGCATGACGAGTCTGGCCGAAAAGAGCACGCTGTTTATTACCTAAGCAAAAATTTTACCGACTGTGAAACCAGATATTCACTGCTCGATAAAACTTGTTGCGCTTTGGTATGGGCTGCTCGCCGGCTAAGACAGTATATGTTGACTCATACCACTTTGCTGATATCTAAGATGGATTCGATAAAGTACATCTTTGAGAAGCCTACTCTGTCTGGGAGGATAGCTAGATGGCAGATGATCCTAACGGAATATGACATACAGTACACAACCCAAAAAGCTATAAAGGGCAGTGTGCTAGCTGATCATCTGGCCCATCAAGCTGTAGAAGATTATCAATCCATGAAGTTCGACTTCCCTGACGAATACATCATGACATTAGACAATGTTGAAGAAATTAGGCCATATGACGGACCTGAACAAGGATCCCGATGGACCCTGTACTTTGATGGGGTATCCAATGCACTTGGTAATGGTATCAGCACTGTGCTCATATCTCCAGAAGGATGCCATACTCCTTTTACTGCCAGACTTTGCTTCAATTGTACGAATAACATGGAAGAGTACGAAGCATGCATCTTTGGTCTCAAGGCTGCCATAGACTTGGGAATCAAATCTTTAGATGTGTTTGGGGATTCAGCTTTGGTCATCAGTCAGATCAAAGGAGAATGGGACACTAAGCATCCAAACCTCATCCCTTACAAAGAACATGTTTTGACATTGTTACCACACTTCAAGCAGATTACCTTCGAGCACTTCCCGCGAGAATAAAATCAGCTAGCAGATGCTCTAGATACAATGTCATCTATGTTTAAACTTAATTGGGATAATGAGGCTCCCCAGATCACCATTGAACGGATGGACGAACCAGCACACTGTCACGATATTAATACCGAAGAAGTAGTGGACCAGCCATGGTTTCATGAAGTCAAAAGGTATCTCGAGGCTCAAGAATATCTAGAAGGAGCTTCAGTCAATGACAAAAAGTTCTTAAGGAGATTCTCAGCTAAGTTCTTCCTAAGTAATGGCATCCTGTACAAGTGTAATCATGATTCTATTCTGCTCCGTTGTGTGGACAAGATTGAAGCTGAAAAGATCACGGCTAAATTGCATGAGGGTACCTTTGGCACTCACTCTAGTGGGCATACGATGGAGAAGAAGATTCTACGGGCAGGCTATTATTGGTCTACCATGGAAGCAGACTGCTATCAACACTCTCAGACCTGTCATAAGTGTCAAAATCTATGCAGACAAGGTGCACTTTCCCCCGGTTCCTCTGAATGTCTTAACAGCTCCTTGGCCCTTCGCTATGTGGGGAATCGATATGATTGGGGAGATCAAGCCGACAGCCTCCAATGGACACCGCTTCATTCTAGTGGCCATTAACTATTTCACCAAGTGGGTCGAAGCAGCTTCCTTCACATCCGTTACTAAGAATGTTGTTGCCCGCTTCATCAAGAAGAATCTTATTTGTTGGTATGGTATCCCAGAAAGGATCATCACTGATAACGGTACAAACCTTAACAATACTATGATCACCGCCTTGTGCGAGCATTTCAAGATTCAACATCACAATTCATCCCCCTATCGGCCAAAGATGAATGGTGCAGTTGAAGCTGCTAACAAAAACATTAAAAAGATCATACAAAAGATGACAGTCACCTACAAGGACTTACATGAAATGCTACCGTTTGCTCTCCACGGGTACCGTACCACGGCTCGCACATCAACTGGGGCAACACCCTATTCTTTGGTTTATGGCATGGAGGTTGTTCTACCTATTGAGGTTCAGATCCCCTCTTTAAGAATCATGAAAGATGCATATTTGAGTGAAGACGATTGGATCCAGACCCGACTTGATCAATTGAACTTAATTGATGAAAAGAGACTTACTGATGTTTGCCATGGTCAGACGTATCAAAAGCGGATGATCAAGGCCTTCAACAAGAAAGTCAGACGCCAGATATATCAAGTTGGAGATCTAGTGATCAAGCGCATCATCTTGCCACAAAGTAATCCCAGGGGCAAATGGTCTCCTACCTATGAAGGACCATATGTAATCAAGAACATCTTTTCCGGTGGGGCAATGATCTTAACCACCATGGACGGTGACGACCTGCCACACCCTGCGAACACAGACATAGTCAAAAGATACTACGCATAAGAGACCCGCTAGGTTGACACACCTAGGCACAACAAGGGCATCCCGACGAACCAAAAGGTTCAGGCAAAAATTAGGGATAAAATATAAAAAATCTGTACACCCGGCAAGTTGAAAACCCGAAAGGGCGACTTGGGAAAAAAAGGGTTTCCCGGTGGACTGAAAACCCGAAAGGGCGGTCCAGGCAAAAGTTAGGGAATTAAAGCGTATGACTATGTCTCGTCGGATCACTTTAAGGACAACCTCTTCACTGACAAACTCGGAGTACTGATCGATTCAATCATCTTCCGACGAAGCAACGAATGGACAAGATATTTGGAGATACAAGGGCTATAGAAGAATGAGAACCCCGTGGGATTATCACACATAGCTATCTTTCTTTGTATAAATTTTTCTTACTTTTATGGCACCATCCTCTTACTAGGATGTCTGTCTCCTTTGTACAAAATACTTATTCAAAGTAAATACAAAGATATCTCTTTCAAAGTACAGAAAACTATTTGCCTTTTTCTTTACACTTGTGTTTTTATTTGCAAAAAACGTCCAATGATTCATTAATAAACATATGCATTTGAACATAATTACTGTTTACAAATAAACAAAATGGAAAAGAACAATTACTGATAGGTTGAAAGAATAGGAAAACGTCTTTAGGCTATTCCATGATCAATCTCTACAGTACATCATTAAGATCCCCAGTGGAGCTGAAACCTCCAACTACCAATCCCCTGCGGAGCCAAAACTTCCAACTATCAATCCCCAGCAGAAACCGTTCAGTTTCTCCAAATTCCCCAGCAAGTTGTCATGAAGTCTGAAAATCAACCAGATAACAGTTAACTTTTGTTTCTCCCCAACCTAGGATAATTCCCCAGTAGAGTGGCAGACGACCGAAACTCCTGAACTTTTTCCAAACAGGAATAAGTTTTCTTCCCCACAGAGTTTTCATTGCTCCCCAACAGAATGAAGATTCTCCTTATTCCCAACAGAAGTCAACAAAATTCTCTGGATTCCCCAAGTGGATTACTCAAGCAGTATATGGCATTGCTTGCAACAGAATTTTTGTCAATACTCCAACTTCAAAACATGAAGAATCCACATTCCTCAGCAATCAAGGATTTATTGCCCCCAGTGGCAGTCAAGGATTTATTATCCTCAGCAATACAGCAAATCAGCTTACATGCGCATACATTACATCCATATATCATAAACGTTGACAAAACACATATATTGCATCATACATTTCATGCAACATAACTTTGTGTTTCAGCTAACATTTTACCCTTTTCAGGATAAGATTAACAGTTACCATTAACAATGTTCAAAGATTTCAGATACGGTACAAATACGCTCCAGACAAGGATGCCATTCTGGTACTCATTCAGATTAAGCAGTTCAGATACAGTTTAGATACGCTCCAGACACGGAAGCTATTCTATTACTCATTCAGACTTCAACTTCAGGATACAGTACAGATACACTCCGGACACGGAAATCATTCTGTCACTCATTCAGATTCTAGTTCAGATACAGTCCAGATACGCTCCAGACAAGGATGCCATTCCGATACTCATTCAGATTCAGTTCAGATACAGTTTAGATACGCTCCAGACACGGAAGCTATTCTATTACTCATTCAGACCTCGACTTCAAGATACAATCCATATACGCTCCGGACACAGTTGCCATTCTGTCACTTATTCAGATTCATCTTTCAGATACAGTTCAGATATGCTCCGGACACGGATGTCATCCTGATACTCATTCAGATTTCAAGTTCAGATATGCTCCAGACATGGATTCCATTTTGGCTCCCATTCAGACCTCAACTTCAAGATACAGTCCAGATACGCTCCAGACAAGGATGCCATTCTGATACTCATTCATACTTCAACATTCAGATTCAGTTCAGATACGCTCCAGACATGGATGCCATCCTGATACTCATTCAGATTCAGCTTTCAGATATAGTACAGATACGCTTCAGACATGGATGCCATCCTGATACTCATTCAGACCTCAACTTCAAGAAACAGTCCAGATACGCTCCAGACACGGTTGCCATTCTGTCACTTATTTAGATTTAAGCTCAGATACAGTTCAGATATGCTCCAGACATGGATGCTATTCTATTTCTCATTCATATTGCAGGTTCAAGATACAGCTCAGATACGTTCCAGACGCGGACACCATTCTAATACTTATTCTTCTGACTTATAACTTATAATTCAACAAACATTTTTGGATGGCATCTACAAGCCCATCTCTAACAAGATTCTATCACCTCTCCAAATGGCATCTTTAAGCCCATTCCCTCAACTACACTTTGACGAGTGCAAATTTATGGGAACTCTAGTGTCCAATCATCTTTTACCTTCGAGTTACGAACGGCAAAACTCGCCAATCTAACTCTTCAGGTTCAAGAAGATTGAACAGGGGCAGCTGTTGTACCCAAAAAATTTCCCTCTCATTCTTCAAGGCCTTTCTCACAAGGTTACTTGAGGTTCAAGCTTGCACAAGTACTTTGGAATTTTCCAAGTACCAAAATTAAAAGGAAACTGTTAAAAAGGGAGAAAATAGATAAAAATATTATTTTGACAAATTTGGAGAAATACAAGTGTTCTTCATTTAAGCTCTTTCGACTGGCCTTTTGGCCTCTTTCGACACAGGCTTGGCTTACATCCTTCGACTGGGCATGGGCCTCTGGAACATTTTGGTTTGGATTCATAAAGGAAAAATCCTCTTGTAATCTATTTCATTTCCAAGGCAAAAGGCTCTCTTTTAACATCCTTCGATTTGCACTTTATGTTCCCTATATGCCTCTTTCGAATGTGAACATTTTGTCCCCCTGGCATGCAAGCTTTCGATTGGACATGAGCCACCCTCACACAAAAGCTTCGATTGGATTTTTGGTTCCTTCAAATCAGCATCTTCCAAACCCAACTCTGAATCCTTCGACGCGGTCTTCTTTAGTACATTTCTAGAACTCTTCGACACAAGTGGAAAATAGGATCTTGAAAGGACACTGATCAAATCTGTGGACCCTGCTACGTGATTTTACTTTACAAGCCTCAATGCTTGTATTTCACTCCATAATTAATTGCTTACATTTTAGATTAAGCTATTGTCCAGGTGATTAAGCCTTTGTCCAGAAGTTTTTTGCGTGAAAATGGACTTGCTAAGTACAAATCTTGTCCCAAGCCCATGCTTTGTTTAATTCCTGCTTGTACTTCACCATAAGTCAGGAAAATCAGCCCCTTTTAACCAACAACTTCACTACTTCACCTTGGGATCTTGGAAAACCTGACATAGCTTAATATTCACGTTTCAGCCGAGCCACATATTTGTTTAAACTCCCACACCTTTTCTCTATAAATAGAGGAAACATTGACAAAGAAAGGGTCTAGATTTTTGCTAAGAGAGAAAAATCATAAAAATTCTCAAGCACTCAAACTCTCCCATATTTTCAAACTCCTATATTCTCAAACTCTCCAACATTCTCAAACCTTCAAAACTCTAAGATTTTTTCATAAAAAGTCTCAGTAGTGTACTTTTCAATTAACTTCCCCTAGACTGAAGCAACCTTCGATTCACCTTCCACCACCATATACTCTCTTTCGATTCGGTGATTGCCCAAACCAAGCAGTAACATAACTAGTTTCAGGAAGATCCCAGCGAAGCTCCTTCCACCATCAAAAAAGTCACCTACAACTCTTTCAACTAAACACTTCAAGAGGTAAGTTCTCTCTAACTTGGAACTCTTTAATTTAAACATCATATGCACCTGTCAATAAAGAAAATGTAGATATCTATGGACTATGTTTTAGCATTCGATTCTGACTGCCCACATGCTGAAAACCTAACCTTAGTTAGTTATATTTTGGACCTTGCGACCCACTGTTTTTTTGTGCTAATCCCTGGACTGTAGTTATGTTTGGATGTTGCATTTTAAGAACTTGAGACAGGTTTATTATACCCTTCAACTGGCTAGCTGCACAAGCCTTTCGAATCATAATTTGAAGGCCTGATATACTCACAAGGAGTCAACAAGGAGCCTGTGGAAAAGTCAGAACCTTGTTATTTCCAGGCTCAGTCGAGACACATTCCCTCATGGCTTTCAACCTCCAGTCAAAGAAGGCAACGAGGCAGGACCAGAAGGCTTCGTCATACACTGACTTCCAGGCCAGTCGAAGGCCATGACCTCACTAGTGCTGGCCCTAATCGAAGGAGGCCAACAGAATGCAAGTCGAAGGGTGCTACTGCTTGGGTCGAAGAGCTCATCTTCCTCTCTTTTATTTTGTTTTTGCCTTTACATTTTCCTGCCTTTCGATATGGTTGTAATAATGTAGGGTATTTGTTTCTTGCATTTTTATTGCTTTATACAAATGTTAGTAAAATAGGGAATGTATGGCAAGATAAAAACAATAAAATAGACAACCCTTAATCAAGATAAAAATGCATGCAAATGATACACTTGCACACAAGCACCCTTAGGGTTTCTCCACTTGGTTGCCTAAAACAAAATAGCCATGTTACGCACGCGAAGTATCTTGGCAAAACAAAACAAATATAAGATCATAGTCCCTTGATGACACTATTCAAAGGTTGCCTACAAAATGATCTTGGTCCCTCAAAAATGCTAAGATACTTGGCAACATTGTTATCATGGTTATACGATGACCCACGCCCGTCCCGTTTACATCCAAAGATAGGGTTACTTACCAAATCAATGGTAAGTCAACAATGTCAAAGGAATAAAAATGCACAAGAAATACATTTGAGTAGGTAGATAGCTTCTAGTCACTTGTTCCATTTTAAAACAATCCTTGCTATTTTCTAAAACAAACACACACACATTTCAAAACATCTTACAAAACATTGAAAACATTTTCAAAAGACAAACATCTTTGTATACATTCTTACGAACGAGAATCATTACAAAGATTGCCTAAACGAATGGCCTCTTTTACAAAATACTTTCAAAATCATACCAAACACCATTTCAAACAAAGCAAAACAAGTCATCTAAACAAGTAACTAAGAGCCCACGGAAAACCATGGATGAAAAGGGTGCTAGCACCTTCCCTTTTCATAATCTACCCCCCGAACTCAAGAAAACATCTCAAAGGTCTTTCCTGTGCTTTTTTACCTTTCCTGTTGGATAAAAGAAAAGTAGGTAGCGACTCTTGCTAACTGCAACATTTGCAAACACAAACGCAAAACCTCAAGTCAGTTCTCCCACCGTATCACAGACACTACAGTCAAAGGGGCCTCCACTGAGTGGGGGATCTCATGCCTCCTTTTTTAGGATTACTCCCTCAAAGTTAACATGACTATACCGCCCGTCCTATCTTAAAGTTTGCCCAAGTCCGGGTATAGGACTTATAAGTAATCACCAAGCATTTTGAAAACCAGGAAAATCCAGATAAACATATATACAACATATAACACATAAACAACAATATCATATACATAGATATAAACAAAGATAGGCTCAACCCACTTAGGGATGGACTAGCAAGATGTCAATCTTTCCCCAGTGAAGTCGCCGTTTTTCTGTAATGGTAGAAATGTTTAAGACTAAGCCATGGGATTGACTAGACTTGTACAAATCAAAATAAAATTGCCACCGCACTTTATTGTTTCCAAAGGAATGGGAATATAGCGAATAACCCAAAAGAGGGGGAAAGATTCAAGGTAAGGGGGTTGGTTATGTAAAGGGAAGGTATTAGCACCCTAAACATCTACGGTACTCGACAGGAACCTCTTTGTAAAATCTGTATATTTTGGCTATAAAAATGTTGTATAAAAATGGATGGTGGAGGTGAGAAAAGAAATATATTTTTATGGTTTTTTGCACCCGCCGCGGTTGCGAATCTTTAGTGCCTACGTACCATATTTTCATGCAATAGGGGATCAGGGTACACGTAGTTCCTCTTTAAAAAAAATTTAAAACGTAAGTGTGTTGGTTAATTTTTATGAGATAAAACATCATCGTCATTGTCCGTGTGGAAAACATACTTACTACCCACAATCATGAGAAAGGAGAATTTGCATCATCTCAAAGTGGAGGATATGGCTTGGATTTTAAAATCAACAATGCCTCACTCAACACCCAAGTGGAAAATATCTCTCTTCACTACATATTGTAGAAGTATAGTTGTTTCCATCACTACAAGGATTTATAAGAGTCTAATCTTTTGAGAAAAAATAAGAAAGCCAAAGTGGCAAAAATGATTTGAAATGAGATTGATTGACTTTTAGTCTTCTCACAAAAAAAATTATGTCAAAATATTATTAAGTTGATTGAAGTTTATTCATGAAATATTTTTTTGAAAATGCATGGACCTAAGTCCAACTTTATTATTAAAGTAGTTCAAGTTTCAAAACAAAAGGAGTTTTCAAAAGGAGGAAGAAGATTTTTGAAATTAAATAAGATGGGAGGAGAAGAAGAGACTATCCTAAAGCAAAAGGTAAAAGCTAGGGATAGGAACCATCTAACCAACAAGAAGCCAACACTTGACATTATGATTCAAGATAGAACTCCCATTCTTTGGATTGAAACCAAGTAGGAAAAGATACTAGACCTCTTGAGAGAAACAAACTTCAAGTATATTAAGTCTTCACAAAAATTGGGCAGAGTAACAGCTGTATACGGGTGAATTATAGATTACAAACAAAGAGTATAATCACAATAACCTGCACACAAAACAAACAAGCAACCCAATGTCTTGAGATAAACCTCAAGAGCTCCAGATAAAATAATTAGATAAAGTCACAAGGTCTCCAATCATAGGCCAAGATTTCTAATCCTAAGTCCAAGAAGTCCAATGCTCCATAATGCCAGGGATAGTAACCAAATAGTCCAAGTATCATTAAGGATTTTATGGTTCATATTTATTATTAAGTATCTTAAGAAAAGAAAGAAAAAGCTCAAGTCAGCAAAATAAAATGACAAGAAAGTAAATGCTGAAATGAGCAAAGATGAAAATGGCATGAAATGTAAATGCTAAAAGTAAATAGTGCATAAAAATAAAAGGGGAATATAATAAAAATACAGGACAAAGTCAATTATTAGTGATTAGTGGTTAGTTGGATGATCATCTTGAAACTTGCATTTGGAACTCATTAGAAGATTGGTAGAACCAAAGCCTCCGCATAACAAGTTTCATTTGCTTTTGTCAAGTATATCATCCATTTGGAATCCTCATGAGTACCATTTAATGATCAACGTGGTTTAAGTGATCCGCGTTGACCAAAGGTGTTGTAGATCCATTAGAGGATTGGTAGAACCAAAGCCTCCACACAATGAATCTCAAGGTTATTGGATCAAAGAGATCAAATTAACATACTTGGGCTTGCAAACATAAGTTTGGGCCACGAATGATCATTTATTCGAATCGGGACAAAATTTAGCGCTATGTTAAGCAATCGTAAGTGGACTTATATATAAGTCGCACCTATTTTGAGGCTGGTCAATAGCAATCTATGCACCATTTTTTTAGACATGATATAGAGATCATGCTCCAATAACACTTAGTGCAATAAGAAAGGGATGAGATGAAGAGGTATGGGAGAGAATATACAAACCACTTTTGAATTAAATTTAATAAAACTATTATTAAAATCATTCATCCATTTTTGTGGAGTTAGACTCAACACCATGGATCCAATGATGTTAATAAAGTTCATGATCAAAAATTTAACCCAAGATTAGCCAGAAAATAGTCACAAAATAATCTTATATTCAATATATAAAAAAAAGGTTTAAAAAATGTTTTAAAATATAAATAAAAGAGAAAAATATCAACAATGTTTCAAAGGATTTTATAAGTTTTTTGATAATTTTTTAAAGTCAGAAACTATTTTTAAAATTAAAAGAAATGAGTAAAATAAACTAAAAATGATAAAAAAATACCAAAGTTAGAAATAAAAAATAAGTGAGGTCACTAATATTTGTCACAATATCATTGGATCACTCCATAATTTTTTCAGAATTTAAAAATGCATAAAAGTATTTTTAAACATTTAAAACAATTTAAATAAAGTGAAAGTTTATAAAAAACACTAAAACACAAAATTAAATTGTGAAAAAATAAAAATCATAAAGAGAATAATCAAACATATTTTTCATGATTTTTTCACATTTTTTGGACTAAAAATGAATTTTCTATGATTTTTTAAAGTTTAAAACAATTAGATATAAAAATCAGAAAAGAAAATAAAAGTAAAAAATATGTGGACCATTGGATGATAGTCAAAATGCGTTAGTAATCAAATCCAACGGATCTGGCGCGCTGTGCATATCATGGTCATTAGTGAATAAAGCATTGAATCTAATGTAAATCAGAAATTCAAAAAATTCAAATGGTGTTGTTTCATTGGTTGAAGGATGACACGTTGGTCATCTTCAATCTTCAGCCAGTCCCAAAACCAGGTTACTCAATCTATAAAATTAGAGCACGAGACCAATGTCATTCGCTTCGTCTCTTCAAGACAAAGACAACCACACCCTCGCGACAAATTTATATAAAATGTAGCTCAAGCAATTTGGAAGGAAAGTTTTGAAAAGGGATTTGAAATTTCATGATCAAAACGTGTTTCCAGTAAAAAAAACAAGTGTTGCAACTAGAACCAGGGCAATGAGAGCATCACAATGATATCAAAGTTTTTAAGGATTGATAAAGGAATCTACCTATTGAAGTTGAGTTGCAGAGCTCTGAAACTGGACTTCTATGGAGCAATATAGGACATGATTCTTGAATTTAATTATATGGTTAGCTTCAGGGAAGATCAAGGAAGGTGAATTGATGGAAAAGTTGGATTGAAAAAGGTTTGAGAATGGATTTCAAAGTTGTTGAATTTTAAGTTATGGAACGAGTTTGGCAGGGTGATTCTGGCTATCCAAGCTTGAGGAAATGAATGGGGAATGACCCTCTATTTATAGGGAATCAAATGGAATGTCCAAGCGTGTGAAATGATAAAGTTTGGAGGGAAATCGTGTGAAGTTGCAAACAAGAAAAGTGCGACTTCTATTTTGATCAAAACTTATCCAAAACGCGCGTTTTGCTATGCTAATAACTTCTGGAAGTTCACTAAACATGTTCGGAAGCAAAAACGCGCAGAAACAAAGTGTTTAGAAGCCAAATCAAGGATTTCAAACTTCTGACTTGGTGAAAAATTCAGTTTCAAATTGCCAACTTCTGACCAATGTCATTCTCAGCTCAAGGGGTCTTAGGGCATGATTCTTAGAGCAAGATATACTCCTTTGAAGTTCAAAACCCTAGCTCCTAAATCAAGGAACATGCCTTGAGGAACTTTGACAATTTTGAACAAACTTCTTGTACCAACACAAATGCTTTGCAAATATAAGTTGTTGAGGATGATAATGATAACTCATAGCAACCACAACCACTTCCATATCTTGAGAATTGATAGAAATATGCATTTGTGACCAATGTGAACAAAGCCTTGTCCAAGCATGACAACTTCTCCAATAAATCCATTGTACTTTTGAACCAAATTTGATAATTTTGAAATGTGGTTAACCAAAATAACCTTGCCATGCCATTTCCTCCAAAACAAATCCAATGGTGATGTTTGAACTTCTCAAGCTTTATTAACTAGGGCATGGAAATAAACTCATGAACCCATGGAGCAACTTGCTAAATCTTATTGCCTTTACCTTCATGAGTAACAAGCAAGAAAAACCAATATTGCATTTTATTAATTAAGAGGAGAAATGAAGACAAAAATATTCATGATCACAAAAGAACACAAGTTAAGGTGCTTGGTGATCCCTCAAAGAGAAGAGTTATAGATAGGGAGGGGAACTAAGAATCCTAATGTTATCTTATTGTGAATGAATCAACATGGTATGATAAAGGGATCTTAGGGGGAAAAAATGGGGTACAAAAGGTAAGTACCCTTTTCTATTGAAGTTAAGTTGGCTCAACCTATCCTAAAATAGTAACCGGGTTCTAGGGATCTCATATCACGAATCTTTTTGGAAGGTTTTATTTTAGTACAGCAAGTGATTTGCCACCAAAACATCCCGCGAGTCGAATCTTAATGAGTGTAGCATCGAGTATCAACCAACCTTGGGTTGCACCAAATCCGGCCATCTCACTATCTTCTAATGGCCAAGATGGGTCAATTAAGGTTCTAAAAGTCAGTTAGTGCTAATGACACCATGCGAAAGCCTAATGTTATCCTCGACTGACTCAATGAACATTATTACAATCTAAAGTGTCGCACTAACCATAGCCATCACTTCAACCATATCGGTCTATGACGTACAGTTTCTCTGATTTATTGCTACTTACCTAAGGTATCCCTAGATCCGGGTGTAGGATCTTTGCAAGTAGATAAACCCAAGAAACCCTTTAAAGTAAAGCAAAAAATTTATACAGTTAAAGCAATAAAAAGTGATCTAGACTCTAAGGTAACCTCTCTTTTTTAAGTATATCCCCAGCAGAGTCGCCAGTTCTGTAATACGGTGGGAGAACTGACTTTTGCATTTTATCGCAAATGTGCGGATAGCTAGAGTTTCCACCAACTTTTCTTTTATACAATAACGAAAGGGTGAAAATAACAGGAAAGACCCTGAATATTTTGTGTTCGGGGGGTAAATTATGAAAAGGGAAGGTTTTAACACCCTTTTTATCTGTAGTTATCTACGGGCTCTTAATCGCTAGCTCACTTTTGAAAATTTGCTTTTTTGTGTATGTGTTTTGAAAAATATTTTTGAAAATCTAACTTTGTAATGATTCTTGTATCAATCCTCAAGAACGCATAAAAGTGTTTTTTAGAAAATATTTTGAAAGTGATGTGTGAAAATGTTTTTTTAGAAAAGATTCTGAGCGAGTGATTAACAGTGTTACCCACTCAATGTCATTCTTGTTATTTTCCTTCGCCTTTAGATATAGTGATATCCGTACCATTAGTTGCTAGGTAGCCCTATCTATTGGATGTGAAGGGACAGGCGAAGGGTCATCGTATCGAAGGAAACATATAGAGATACTTTAGCAATTGATCGAGGGGACTAGATCATTTTTTGTAGGCAACATCGAAGGGTCATCGAGGGACTATGATCTTTATTCGAAGGGACTTTGTTAAAGTATCCCTATTTTTGAGGGACATGACCATTATTTTTGAAGGAAACAAAGGGAGGTTACCTTAGAAGTGTGAGTGTGAATAGTGTGTTCAGTTCAGTTATGTTATCTTGTATTTAGGGTTACACTATCGATTGATTATTATTTTGCCATACAAACCCTAATCACTTGCAATATAAAATATAGCAGGAAAAGTAACGATGTAGAAAGTAAAGCTCCTACGCTATCACATGGCTTCAGGACAGTTACATAATGAGTGCGAGAATTTAAACCTATAACTATTACATCCTCGGACCAGATACATAATTAGGAAAAAATGAGAGAAAATAAAACTAAGTTATTACAATCGAATAATGCGACCCATACATTTTTATCTAAGAATTAAAATAGAAAAAAGAAAACAAAATATGAGAAAAAATTTTGGAGAAAAGAAAATATTTTATTTTACAAAAAAATAATTTTAAGTGATAAAAATAACTAATAAACCCTAAAATCTCTAATTGATTTTAATATTTTAAAAAAAGTTTAATTAATTTAATTGATTAAAACAAAAGTCAAAATTTCAATTATTAAAAAAAAACTAAAGCTAATTTAATTAGAATTAGAAAATTATCAAGTTAATTAAAATTAGGTTTAATTAAAAAAAAGTAAAATAAGTGAAAAAGAAGAAAATAGGGTTAGTGCAAAATATGAAGAAAAAATGTATGGGGTGGGGGTTGAACCCACGCCCTTCAGTACTTTCCATGCACAGCTTAATACCAGGCCAAGCGCCTGTTGGTGTTAGATATCCAAGCGCATTACATAATATAATAAACCTGCAAAAACTGGAAAATAATAAGAAAAATTAGCAAAAGGCAAAGATTGAACCCACACCCTTGTGTACCAATGCCTTTCTACGAAATAAACATAACATAAACATCATCAGAGGGACCGGAGAAGCGCTGAAGCCCTAGCTCTACTCGTCTTCCCCGGTGAGCATATTATCCAACCCTGTAAAATAACACGCATTAATGAACAAATAGGACCTTACCCCCCTAATTTGAGGGCTGCGAATTCAATGGTGTCCTTATTTTGGCTTGAAAGTGCATGTAAAATGAGATACGATGAAGTCGGAGCTTCACGCTCTAACCATGGCATTTTCTCATCCCTGCAGCAAAACACAAAAGCAATAGTTCTGAAACATTCCAAACATCGGTATGAACATGTATGAATGCTTATAAACGATTTATAATTTGAGAATTAAGAGTTTGCAATTGTGAAATTTTACCAAAACCAATGGGCTTGTATGGATAATTCCATACGTGGACAGGCTTGCTTCTTGGCTTGGTAATTTTCCTGGGAACTTCAGGAAGTTCGAATGAAGGGGGATGTATATAGGGTTTTGTGTTTGCCCTACTTTGAGAAATTATTTGAGATTTTTTTAGAGTTCTTGGAGGCAATTTTTTGTGTCCTGGGTATATGAATATCTTGTGTATTTATAGGACAAGGTTTAGGTCAACAAACATAATCTAAATCTTTGTACTTTATGGCAAAATATTTGATTGGGAATGTTGCATGTAATTTTCCTTTTTTGAGTCAATCATGTTCCAATCAATCCCATATGTTTTTGCTAATTGATTATCTGATGTTTAGCTTTGTAATTTGATTCAAAACAAAAAGCATGCGCCTCATATCTTTGATTTTGTATTTTATTTGATTTATTTTGCTTTTAATTAAATAAAATCAAAATAAAAGAAATAAAAAACCACAAAAGTAAATAGATGGACTTAGAGTTTCATGATGAGTTATGGAACACGTTTGGACCTTAAAAGATAAGTCCATTAGCCCGAAAAATCAAATTTGCTCAATATGAGTTTCATGTATTTTCTCAAAATTGCCCAACTTGCACCAATCATAACTCTCTCAATTTTCATCATATGAAGGTTATCTTGACCTTTTAGAAACCTCAAGATGTCCCCTACAATATATATGTTGGTCATTTTTCCATTTGAAGATTTTATCTTGATGTAATTTGCTTTGACAAAGAGTGTCTTTTTGTTGACTTTTACAATGACCTGTAATGTTTTGGCTCATATCTCTCAAATGAATCATTTTTTGGCCTTGAGCTTAGAGAGACAAAGTTGTAGAGAATTGAATTTAATTCAAAATGAGATTTGGTTGAGAATTTTATGATGAAGCATGTGAAATTTATGATTGGTCAAAGTTCAGTTGACTTCTCCTAAAGAAAACACTAATTTAGCAACTTTTGTCTTTTGATGAATCTTGAGTTTTCTTGATGAGTTATGATCAAACCTTGATCAAATGATGAATGTAAATTTGAAATGTTGATGTTGACCAAAAATCTGGAAGTTTGACGGTATGTTGACCACAAATGACTTTTACCCAATATAGTTGATTTTCAATCATCTGAACAATTGACTGAGCAAATTTGTGATGTAAGGCTTGAAACTTGATATGAGGATTCTTAGAAGCATATAAGAAACCATTAATTCCACTTAAGGCATTCGAAGTCCAATTTCCTCTGAGAAAATCAAAACCCTAATTGTAGGCCACTGCTTAGGAGGAGGATCATCTAATCATTCCTGAGTAGTCTTGAACAGTTGATAACCTTAGGAACATGAGAAGATCTTCTGAAACAGGAGGGCAAATTTTGGGGTATAACAGGTTGCTTCAACAGTAACCCTAACAGTGGAGAAAATCAAGAAACCTATTGTGACTTCATTGAGAGATTTACAACCAGATGTGGAAGATTGTGCCTCAAAAGGTTAGGGTAAACTCGTGGAGATGTCTGAGAAGAAAAATCTTTTTGGTTTAGGCTATGAATCATCAAAGGCTACCCTGAAAGACAAGACACAGTTTCCTCCTATCTAGGAAATCTTCATCAATAAAGGAATAGAGCATGGTGGACAAGTGGCAATGATATCTAACAAGAGTAGCACCAAGAGAGCATCTGACTTCATCCATGAATGTGCTCCAGACAAAGAGCTCAAGAATTGGACATCCATCGAGATTCTAGAGATCTTGTTCTTTCCAACGTAATTTTTCTTGTTTTTTGAAAGAACTTATGTCAAGCCCGAGGCATAAGGGTAGCTTATAAGGGTTCCCAATTTGCTTCAAACAATATTTTCAATTAATAAAGAGTTATATTTCGCATTCAATTGAGATCCCTGTCTTTCTCTTGCATTTATCTCTTGTGTTTTAAAATTTCAACACTTTTCTTCATATGTATTTTCAAAGTCATATACTAAAACTACACCAAAACATGATAAATATGCAGATCCCTGCCTAAAAACACTGATAATGTTACTGCTGCTATCTGATATAATTTTGATGCACCCATAAACCAATCGGAAGAGGAAGATGATAAAGATCTTAAGCTCTCTGAAGAATTGGAAAGGGAACTAGAGCAAAACGCTGACACTATACAACCATACCAAGAATCTATTGAGACCATCAACCTTCGCACAAAGGAAGACCAGAAAGAGATGAAGCTAGGGGCAACATTGGAGGAAAGCATCAAAGAAACCCTGATCAAACTTTTACATGAATATGTGGATATATTTTCCTGGTCTTACAGAGATATGTGAGGATTGGATATGGATATTGTGGTGTATAGACTACCTCTCAAGGAAGGATGTTCTCAAGTTAGACAGAAGCTCAGAAGAACTCGTCGAGACATGTCTAGCAAGATTCAAGAAGAAGTCTTTAAACAATTTGATGTAGGGTTCTTAGAGGTGGTAGATTATCCACCTTGGATAGCCAACATCATGCCAGTACCCAAAAAGTACGGCAAAGTATGCATGTGTGTAGATTATCGGGATCTGAACAAATCAAGTCCCAAAGACGATTTCCTGTTACCTCACATAAATGTTTTGGTGGATAATACAAATCAAGCTTAGGTGTTGTCATTCATGAATGGTTTCTCAGGTTATAATCAGATCAAAATGGAACTCAAAGATATGGAAAAGACTACTTTCATGACTCCTTAGGGCACTTTCTGTTACAAGGTGACGCCTTTCGGTCTAAAGAACGCGGGGGAAATTATCAATGAGCTATGGTCACACAATTTCATGATATGATCCACAAATAAGTTGAGGTATATGTGGATGATATGATTTCCAAATCTCATATAGAGGAGGGTCACATCTCACATTTTCAAAAGTTGTTCGAGCGTATGCGAAAGTTTAAACTGAGGAAGAATCTGAACAAGTGTACATTTGGTGTCAGATCAAGTAAGTTACTGGGTTTTATTGTAAGTCAGTATGGTATTAAGGTGGATCCCGACAAGGTGAAGGCCATACAAGAAATTCCAGCTCCAAGAACAGAAAAGGAGGTTCGTGGTTTCTTAGGAAGATTGAATTACATTTATAGGTTCATATCGCACCTAACTGTTACGTGCGAGCCTATATTCAAATCACTTCGAAAAGATTAAATAGTAGTGTGGAATAATAATTTTCAGACCGCCTTCGAAACGGTAAAGCAATATTTACAAGAGCCACCAATCTTGACGCCATCAGTTCCCGGAAGACCGATCATCATGTACTTAACAGCGCTAGAAGGGTCAATGGGGTGTGTATTATGACAGCATGATGAAACAGGTAGAAAAGAACATGCAATTTACTACCTCTGCGAGAAACTCACCAACTCCGAAACCAAATACTCACTCCTCTAGAAAACTTGTTGTGCATTGGCTTGGGATACTAAACGATTAAGGCAATATATCTTAACTCACACCACATGGTTAATATCAAGAATGGATCCTTTGAAGTATTTGTTCGAAAAACCAGATCTTATAGGAATAATTTCCTGATGGAAAATGTTACTATCCAAGTACTACATCCAATATGTTACTCAAAAAGCTATCAAGGGTAGTGTACTAGTTGATCAACTAGCTCATCATCCATTTACAGAATATCAACCAATGAAGTTCGACTTTCAAGACAAAGATGTCATGGTTGTAGGTGAGTATGAAATACCAGGACCCGACGAAGGACCTTAATCAGGGGCATGGTTGACACTCATATTTGACGGTGCTTCAAATGAACTAGGGCATGGTATCGGAGCAGTGTTGACTTCTCTGAAGAATTTTCAGAAACCTTATACTACAAGATTATGTTTTAAATGCATCAACAATATCGCTGAATATGAAGCTTGTACCTTGGGTCTACAAGCTGCTATCGGTCTAAGAATTAAGTACCTAGAAGTATAAGGAGACTCAGCATTAGTCATATACCAAGTCAATGGTGAATGGGACACTAAACATCCCAAACTGATCCCATATCGGGATCATGTTTTGAAGCTAGCTGTGGAATTTACAAAGATTACATTCAGTCATATTCTGCGAGAAGAAGATCAGATGGCGGACGCCTTGGTAGCTTTATCAGCCATGTTTAAAGTGACTTGGCCAAGTCACGAACTGTGCATTAAAATTAGACATTTTGAAGAACCTGCACATTACCTTGCCATTGAAGAAGGACCAGATAACAAGCCTTGGTTCTACGACATTAAAAGGTATCTCGAGAAGCAAGAATACCCAGAAAATACCTATGTGATTGACAAAAAAACTCTAGAGAAGCTAGCTTCAAATTTCTTTCTGGATGGTGATGTGTTATACAAAAGAAACTATGATGTGGTATTACTCAGGTGCATGGAGAAACATGAAGCAAAAACACTTATGAGAGAGATTCATTAAGGCACCTTTGGAACTCATACAAATGGACATGCCATGGCTAGAAAATTCTTGCGAGCAGGTTATTATTGGTTGACGATGGAAGTTGATTGCTACCATTATACAAAGACATGTCACAAATGCCAAATCTACGCTAACAAAATGCATGTACCACTGACTCCTTTGAATTTCCTGAGTTCTCCTTGGCCATTCTCAATGTGGGGAATTAATATGATATAAATGATCGAACTGAAAGCCTCTAACAGATACCGGTTCATACTATTTGTCGTGGATTACTTCACCAAATGGGTGGAAACTGCGTCCTACGCAAATGTGACAAGACAAGTGGTTACTCGATTCATCAAGCAGAATCTTATATACATATATGAGTTTCCTAGCAGGATTATTACAGACAATGGGTCCAACTTGAACAATAAAATGATGAAGGAGTTATGTTATGACTTCAAAATTGAGCATCATAATTCCTCACCATATCGACCTAAGATGAACAAGGCCGTTGAAGCTGCCAATAAGAATATCAAGAAAATCATTCAGAAAATGGTGAAGACATACAAAGATTGGCATGAAATGCTCCCTTTCGCTTTACATGGCTATCGTGCTTCAGTACGTACATCAACAAATGCAACTCCATTCTCCCTAGTATATGGCGTGGAGGTAGTACTCCTTATTGAAGTAGATATTCCATCACTATAAGTTCTAATGAAAACAAAACTTGAAGAAGCAGAGTGGGTTCAGACACGACTTGATCAGCTTAACCTCATTAAATAAAAATGCTTGACAGCTTTGTACCACGGTCAGTTGTACCAAAAGCGGATGAAGAAAGCATTTGACAAGAAGGTTCTCCCTTGAGTGTTCAAAGATGGAGATTTGGTACTCAAAAATATTGTACTACCTCGCCTTGATTCACGTGGTAAATGGACACCCAACTACAATTATCCATATGTGGTAAAAACAACACTCTCGAGTGGTGGTCTTATCCTCACAAAAATGGACGGGGAAGAACTGCCACATCCGACAAACTCTGACGCAGTCAAAAAATACTATGTGTAAAAAAAAAGCTCGCTAATATCGAACCCTAAACGGGAAACTTAGGAAAAAAGGAACGTCCTGGTGGATTGAAAACCATAAAGGGTGATCCAGGAAAAAATTAGGGACATAAACAAAAATTATCCTGATGGATTGAAAACCCGAAAGTGCGGTCCAAGAAAAAGTTAGGTATCTTACTAAAAAAATGAACAAAAATATCACTATCTAAGAACCACAACCACGACTATGAAGGATAGGAATTACACAAACTTATTTGACTCAGGAGCAAAGGAGATTGGATCTATCAAAAGGACATTGGAGAAACAACAGTAACAATTATCATTCTAATTTCCATTTTCAGTTTTATTAAAACTTTCTATAATTACCTCTTTCTAGGAATTGCATCTTGTATTCTTGCCTATTCAAAGGCATGTTTATCAATAAAACATTTACTTTTTAAATATTTACAATTTGTGTTTTTTCTTTTCGGACTTGTTTGCAAAATACTATGATTATTTCTTGTGAATATTGCGTTGAAATCATTTTGGGGAATTAATATGATATAAATGATCGAACTGAAAGCCATTCTCAATGTGGGTGTGATACGGTGGGAGAACTGACTTGGGTTTTGCGTTTGTTTTTGCAAATGTTTCGGTTGAGCAAGAGTCGCCACCGACTTTTATTTTATCCTAAGGAAAGGTTAAAAAGCACAGCAAAAACCTTTGAGATGTTTTCTTGGGTTCGGGGAGTAGATTATAGAAAGGGAAGGTATTAACACCCTTTCTATCCATGGTTATCCATGGGCTCTTAGTTACTTGCTTAGATCAACTTGCCTTGATTTTCAATTGTTTGAAATGGTGCTTTCAATTGTTTGAAATGGTGCTTTGTGTATGGGTTTTGAAAATGTTTTGAAAAAGAGGCCATTTGTTGTGGCAACCTTTGTAATGATCCATGTTTGAATGTATACAAAGGTGTATTTGTCTTTTGAAAAGTTTTCAATGTTTTTGAAAGTTATTTTGAAAATGTGTTGTTTTGAAAAATAGGCAAGGGTTGTTGTTTTGCAAGTTGGCAAGTAACCAGGAGCTATCTACCCTAAATTTATCAAAGATCTTTCCTATGTTTTAACCCTTTTAACAGTATTGTTCCACCATTGCATTTGGTGGGCAATCTTGTGTTAGGATGTTAACGGGACGGGCGCGGGTCATCGTTTAGACCATGATTGCAATGGTGCCAAATATCTTTGGGCAATTTTTCCTTTAAGGAACTTGATCATTTTTAGGCAACTTTCGAAAGCGTCATCGAGGGACTATGATCATTTGATTGTTTTGTTTTTTCCAAAGATACCTAACATGCAATATGGCCCATTTTTGAAGGTAACAAGTGGAGTACCCTAGGGGTGCAAGTGTGATTAGTGTTGTCCATTTTCATGCTTGTTTATCTTGAAATTAGGTCAAACTATTTTTTTGTTAATTTTGCATACAAAACCCTAATTCTAACATGGCATAATTAGAAAGCTTTTAAATGCGAAAAGTAAAAGGTCCTAAGTTATTACAACACAATATATGGGATGGGGGGTACAAATGTTCAAATGGGGATTTTTTAGCAAGAAATTATACCTAAACTATTACATCCAAATTGAATTATACAAACTTATTTAATATACAACAAATTAAATAAAAATGAAAATATAATAAATGTGCAAGATGCAAAAAATGGTTTTTTATATGTATGAAAAAAAGCATTTTTTATGTGTCAAATAAACAAAAATAAAATTAAATAATTTTTTGGTATTTTCATGCATTTAGGGCAAAACCCTAATTTTATGAATAAAAGGTATTTATTATATAATATATGCAATATTTATTAATTATGTACAAAAAATAAATAAAAGAAAGTATATTGTAAAAAAAGTATTTTTGAGGTCAAAATATTAACAATAATAAAATGTATTAATTCTTTGTATTTCCCTAAATATATTAATAAATATATATGTATTTACATTATTTATTAAATATATATTATATGTACAAAAATAAAATATTTAATATTATTAAAAAAAGTATATTTTATGTAAAATGTTTTCAAGAGATAATATAAAATAAAAATCAGAAATAAAACATGTTTGTATTATTTTTTGTATTTTTAAAATAATAGTATATTTAGGTTTATTTATATACAAAACTAAATAAAACAAAATAAATGTCAAAAAAATGCAAAAAATATGGGGAAAATATCTTTAATGTTTATTTATGTTTAGATAAAAATATGGAAACAAAATCAAAAGGAAAAAATGGAAAATGACAAGCAAAACTCAAAATGGGCCAGGGGGTGCATGTGAAATGCAGTGGTGTGAAAAGGAAAAACAAATCTCAGGCCCAGCCCAAGACTCTGTCTTCTTCAACCTCCAGCTTCTTTGTACAAAACACGCGCCTCTGCTATCTCAAGATTCTTGGACTTTTAGCACAAACTCACAACATGAAAAATGTTAAGCATCAAGCCACGATTCCATACATATAAAAAACTTAACCTAACTCTCAGAAATGAGAGAGAATTTCTTCATCCCTAATTCTTAACCTAAGTTTTTGTCAATGTTCAGGTCTTAAATTCTCTCAGCACATGCAATATAAATGGAAAGTAAAGATATGTATAGCTTCAGGGGCATGAATAGAACATTTGTCATTCACAAACTTAGAGCTAACTCTTCCTATATTGAGAGATAGAAGTCCATGAACTTACCTGTTCAGCTTGGATCGTGTCTGACAATATAGGCACCTTCAAGGCAAAATGAGGATTGGTACAGCTTGCTTGAAGTTCAGGGATGCTATTCCAACCTTTAACTTGCTTTGAAAACAACTGGATCAAGCTATGGCAATCAACCTGCAAAACAGAAAAAATGAAAATGGTGATGTTGGTTAGGGGTGTTACAGGTCGTGTCCAATGCTTGGGATAGCTTGCATATATGGTATGGAATGTGTATGAACTGGATTTAGCAAGAATGCACGAATGGATTGGCTTATGGAAGTCCAACTGCAGAGGTTACTCTGTTTTCTGCAGTGGGAGGGTGTTTTGAGGTTTATTGATGTTTGGAAGGTATTTGGCTCGTGCTCTAGCTTAGGTTTTATGTTTGGAAGGTGTACAACAACTTTGCTTAAGCTTTTCTTGGCTGGAATGAGAGTTGGTGTTGGTTATGCCAAGTTACTTCACACTTAAGCAAGAAAAATCAACTTGGTTCTCTAGACTTGTACAGGCCCCTCTAATGTGCTGCAAACATCCCCCTTGATCAGTGTGTTATGCTTCTGAACTTGTGTCCAAAGATATGGCCTTGTACTTCTTGATTTTCAAACTTGACATAAAGTTCCACTTTTCAAAAATGGATATATTGCTTTTTCTAATTATAGCTTAATCTTGTATGCAATGCTTAGACACATAATATAAGGCTTGAACACAAGGGGTTTGCATTAAATTTATGAGTGTGAATGAGATAAAGGACCTGTAATCCATCTTAGGACATGTTGAGTTCAAAATGCAAGGTTATGAACATGTAAATTGGCCATGAACAAAGTGAGTTTTGCCCATATTGCCAAATTCGATTCTCCCTAACCATGAGGTTGTTTGATGAGTTCTTGGACATTTTGGAAAGCTTGGAATGTGTAATACAATCCATCTTTGTAATGCAAATTGAAATTACAAGTGGAAGCATGTGAAAAGTAGCCATGAAGTTAGGCAAAAATCCTGCCTAGAATAGGTCAAAATTTTCTCTAAGTTAAGAATGTTTTGCACCCTTGTTCTAAAAATCATAACTTGAGCTACAAGCTTCTTTTGAGGAAACTTTGTGAATCAAAGTTATAGATTTTGCAATGGACTACAACTTTCATGTTTTGACTTTTCCTTGAATCCAAATGCATCTTGATGAAAAAGTGGGACAAAGTTAGGAAAAAATTAGGGATTTTCATAACTTAGAAAAATTCTAAGTTATGAAAATTCTTCATTTTAAACCCTAATTTGTGATTTTTGATTTCTTGGTGAACAAGTTTCACAATTTGGCATGTTTTGATGGAAAATGAATCTTGACACTTGATTTTGACCAAAAAGTCAAAGTTTGACTTTTCAATATACAGTCAAAAATTGATCAATTGACTGGAAAATTCATCTGTCAATCTTGTGCATTTGGGATCTTTTGAATTGGTTGAACATGTCAAGACAATTCCATGGGGTCCTTGAGTCCATATATGATCTTGGTTTGCCATTGGTTAGGTCAAACAGTCAAAAATTGCCTTTGTGCAGTCAAAACCCTAAAAATGACCATTTTGCCCTTTTGGTGATCTGATCAAATTTCTTGTGGAATTGTGATCCAAACTTGACCAAATGGTTTGTATGAGTTCAATATGTTGATGTGGGTCAAAAATCATGAGGTTTGACTGTCAATTGACCATAATTGACTTTTTCCCTAATACAGTTGATTTCTAGGTCAACTGTCCAATTGACTGGGCAAAGTTTGGAATCAAGACTTGAAACTTGGTATGGATAAACTTGTGAGTCCAAAATGAAGCATGGAAGTCATCTTAGGCATTTTAGGTCAAAACATCTTTGTGCAAACACAAACCCTAATTTGGGTCAACAGTGCAAGGAGGAGTCTTGAGCAGAGGAAACCCTAACTGGATCTTGAGCTCCAAGGGTCTTGTGGTGAGAAAATGTTGAGGAAATGGGAGGGAAAATTTTGGGGTACAACAGTTGCCCCTATTCAATCTTCTTGCACCTGAAGAGTTAGATTGGCAGGTTTTCCTTTCGCGTCTCGAAGGTAAAAGGAGATTGGACACTAGAGTGCCCTTAAATTTGCACTTATCAGAACAAAGGATATGGGAATAGGCTTAGAGATGCCATTTGGAGATGGGCTTAAAAGATGCCATCTGAAGGGTGACAGAATCTCGTCGGAGATGGGCTTAAAGATGCCATCTGGGAGGTTTGTTGAACTGTAGTGTGACGGGTCAGAAGAATGAGGATCAAAATGGTATCCGTATCAGGAATGTACTAAAACCGCATCTAAGGACTGAGTTTGTATGAGAAGAAGAATGGCCTCCGTGTCTGGGGCGTATCTGAGCTGTAACTGTGTTTGAAGTGTAGAACGAATATCAGAATGACTGTCGTGTCTGGAGTGTATCTGTATTGTATCTGGGTAACAGAGAAACCTCTGTATGGAGCAACTGCGTGCTGGGGACAAATTCTGAATGAGTGACAGAATGGCAACCATGTTTGGAGCGTATCCGGACTGTTATCTGAAGTTGAAAGTTGTATGAGTAGCAGAATGACTTCCGTGTCTGGAGTGTATCTGAAACTGTAACTAGGATTGAGATCCGTATGAGTAATAGAATGACTTCTGTGTTTGAAGTGTATCTGAAACTGTAACTGGGATCTAGATAAATGACTGAATGACTTCTGTGGCGAACACACTGGAGAGAATCAAGTTGTTGTTGTAAGGGTCAGAAAGGTATCCGTGTTTGGAATGCATTGAACCTTGAGGTGGATAAATGAATCTGAATGAGAGATAGAATGGCTGCCGTGTCTAGAGCATATCTAGTCTGTATCTGATTGCTGTAGTCCGAATGAGTAGTAGAATAATCGTCGTGTCTGAGGTGTATCCATACTATATCTGACTTGAGATTCTGAATGAGTAATAGAATGACCGTCGTGTCTGGGGTGTATCCATACTGTATTTGAATAATTGTTAATGATAGCCTTTTAATTTTATCCTGAAAAGGGTGAAATGTTAGCTAAAATACAAAGTTATGTTGCATGATATGTATGATGCAAAATATGTTATATCAATATTTATGATATGAATGTAGATGAATGCGTATGTAAGCCGAAGAGCTGTCTTGCTGGGATAGATGAATCCTGGAGATAAAGAATCTTGACTGCTGCCAGGGAAAGTGAATCCTTGACTGCTGCAGGGGAAGACAAGATTTTGATTGCTGAGGATGAGACATCCTTGCCGACTACTGCTGGAGAAATAGGAGCTTGGGTTGTATACCAATCTTCTGGGGATTCTTGTCTTGAGGAGATCTTCACTGGAGAACATCTGATTATCCTGCGAGGCATTGAGAATGAACCTTCATTCTGCTTGGGAAATACAAGATCTTCAATTGTTGAGGGATCTTAGGGCCACTGCTGGAGAACTGGCATTCTTTGGTGATTTGCGGGGAATGAGAATTCCTGAAGATCTCTACTGGGGAAGTTCAGAATCTGATAGACTCATGTTGGAGAGGTATGATTGAGAATTTTCAGTTTGGTTGCAGATATCTCTATGGGGAGAAGTTTCACTAGCCTGGTTCAGCTGGGGATTGATGGCAGGGAATCTTAGCTCCGCTGGGGATTGGATTTTCAGATTTTTAAGGCTCCACTGGGGATTCCGTAACTTGACTCTGAGGGAAATCGAGTTCTGGAAGGCCCTCTGGCTGGGGAATTTGGAATTTAACTCTGCTGAGGATTCCTTCTGAAAGGGCATCAAGATATCTACTTGTACCTTTAACCTATCAGTAATCATCTTTCTTGATTTATAAGGAAATGATTATGTTCAAATGCATATGCCTATTTAACAAAACATTGGACGTTTCTCAGATAAAACATAAGTGCAAAAGAAAAGAGAAAAGGAAGACAACGCAAATTTCTGTATTTGGAAAAGTATTTGTATTAACTTTCTATAAGTATATTTGTACAGAGGAGACAGTCATCCTAGTAAGAGAATGTCGTCGTAAAAATTGAAAAATTTATACAAAAGAAAGATGGCTATGTGAAACAGTTCCATGGGATTCTATTCTGCTATAGCCTTCACAACTCTAAACATCTGTCCGTTCAATGCTTCGTCTGCCGATGACTGGATTGATTAGAAGCTTGGAGCTGGTTGATGAAGAGATTGTCCTTAAAGTGATCCGACGAGACATAGTCATACGCTTTAATTCCCTAACTTTTTCCTGAACCGCCCTTTCGGGTTTTCGGTCCACCGGGATGCCCATTTTTTCCCAAGCCGCCCTTTCGGGTTTTCGACTTGTCGGGTTATTTTATGCTTAGTATTTTTTGACTATGTCTGCGTTCGCAGGGTGCAGAAAATCGTCGCCGTCCATGGTGGTCAGAATCATCGCACCACCAGAAAATATGCTCTTGATCACAAATGGTCCTTCGTATGTAGGAGTCCATTTGCCCCTAGGATCACTTTGCGGCAGGATAATCCGCTTGATTACGAGATCTCCGACTTGATATACTTGACGTCTGACTTTCTTGTTGAAGGCCTTGATCATCCGCTTTTGATACATCTGACCATGGCACACAACAGCGAGTCGCTTCTCGTCGATTAAATTGAGTTGATCAAGTCGGGTTTGAATCCAATCATCTTCACTCAAACCAGAGTCCTTCATAATCCTTAAAGAGGGAATCTGAACTTCCATGGGCAGGACAGCTTCCATGCCATATACCAAAGAAAAAGGGGTTGCCCCGGTTGAAGTACGTGCCGTCGTACGGTATCCATGCAGAGCAAACGGTAACATCTCATGCCAGTCCTTGTAAGTGACTGTCATTTTCTGAATGATCTTCTTAATGTTTTTGTTCGCAGCTTCAACAGCACCGTTCATCTTCGGCCGATAAGGAGATGAATTGTGATGATAAATCTTGAACTGTTCGCACAACGCGGTGATCATAGTATTATTCAGATTTGTACCGTTGTCCGTGATGATCCTGTCTGGAACACCATACCGGCATATGAGGTTTTGCTTGATGAAGCGGGCAACCATATTTTTAGTAACAAAGGCGAAGGAAGCTGCTTCGACCCATTTGGTGAAATAGTCAATAGCGACCAGGATGAAGCGATGTCCATTGGACGTTGTGGGCTTGATCTCTCCAATCATGTCAATGCCCCACATGGCAAATGGCCAAGGAGCTGTCAGAATGTTGAGAGGAACCGGAGGAATATGAATCTTGTCAACGTAGACTTGACATTTGTGGCAAGTACGGGAGTGCTGATGGCAATCCGCTTCCATGGTAGACCGGTAATAGCCTGCCCTTAGGATCTTTTTAGCCATAGTATGCCCGCTCAAATGGGTGCCAAATGTACCGATGTGTATCTCCGTCATGATTAACTCTGCTTCAGCTTTGTCAACACATCGGAGTAAAACACAATCATGGTTGCGCTTATAGAGGATGCCATTGCTCAGGAAGAACTTGGCAGCAAATTTCCTTAGGAACTTTTTGTCATTTACAGAAGCTCCTTTGGGATACTCTCTAGTCTGGAGATACCTTTTGATTTCGTGAAACCAGGGTTGCTCCACTACTTCTTCGGTATTAATCTCATGACAATGCGTAGGTTCATCCATTCGCTCGATGGTGATTTGGGGAGCCTCGTTATCCAAATTGAGTTTAAACATAGAGGACATTGTTGCCAGATCATCTGCTAGCTGATTCTCTTCTTGCGGGAAATGCTCGAAGGTAATTTGCTCGAAATGAGGCAACAATGTTAGGACATGTTCTTTGTATGGGATAAGATTAGGATGTTTGGTATCCCACTCTCCTTTGATTTGACTGATAACCAAAGACGAGTCCCCAAACACGATCAAAGATTTGATCCCCAAGTCTATAGCAGCCTGGAGACCGAAGATACAAGCTTCATATTCCGCCATGTTGTTTGTGCAACTGAAGCAGAGTCGAGCCGTGAAAGGAGTGTGACAACCTTCCGGGGAAATGAGTACCGCACCGATACCGTTCCCAAGTGCATTTGAAGCACCATCAAAGTACAGGGTCCATCGAGATCCCTTTTTGGGTCTGTCATACGGTCCGTTACCTTCAATGTTGTCCAAATTCATGATGTCCTCGTCCGGGAAGTCAAACCTCATGGATTGATAATCTTCGATAGCTTGATGAGCTAGATGATCAGCTAGTACACTCCCTTTTATAGCTTTTTGAGTGGTGTACTGGATGTCATACTCAATTAGGATCATTTGCCATCTAGCTATTCTTCCAGATAAAGCAGGCTTCTCGAAGATATACTTGATAGGATCCATTTTGGAAATCAGCAAGGTGGTATGAGTCAGCATATACTGCCTTAGTCGACGAGCAGCCCATACCAAAGCGCAGTAAGTTTTCTCGAGCAGTGAGTAGCGAGTCTCACAGTCGGTAAACTTTTTGCTAAGGTAATAAATAGCATGCTCTTTTCGACCAGACTCGTCATGCTGGCCCAAAACACACCCCATTGAGTTATCCAAGACGGTCAGGTACATGATCAATGGTCTTCCTTTGACGGGAGGCATTAGAATAGGAGGTTCTAGCAAATACTCCTTGATCTTATCAAAAGCAGCTTGGCAATCGTCGTTCCATTCGACTACCTGATCCTTCTTTAATAATTTGAAAATTGGCTCACAGGTAGAAGTCAGATGAGAGATGAATCTGGCAATATAGTTCAAGCGCCCCAAGAACCCTCTAACCTCCTTTTCAGTACGGGGAGCAGGCATCTCTTGTATTGCTTTCACTTTTTCTGGATCGACCTCAATGCCTTTGTTGCTGACAATAAACCCTAGAAGCTTACCAGACCTAACTCCAAAAGTACACTTACTTGGATTCAGCCTGAGTTTGTACTCTTTCAACCGGGCAAACAGCTTTTCTAGATGTTCAAGGTGTTCCTCCTCTGTTTGTGACCGAGCTATCATATCGTCTACGTAAACTTCGATCTCATGATGTATCATATCATGAAATAAAGCCACCATGGCGCGTTGATAAGTTGCCCCTGCATTCTTCAGTCCGAACGGCATCACCTTGTAACAGAAAGTACCCCATTGTGTAACAAAGGTTGTTTTCTCCATGTCCTCGGGGGCTATTTTAATTTGATTGTAGCCCGAGAATCCATCCATGAAGGAAAACACTTTGTGTTGAGCTGTGTTGTCAATCAGAATGTCAATGTGCGGTAGCGGAAAATCATCTTTGAGGCTGGCCCTATTCAAATCCCGGTAGTCTACACACATCCTGACCTTGCCATCTTTTTTAGGAACTGGCACGATGTTAGCAACCCATTATGGATAGGATGTAACAGCCAGAAAGCCAGCGTTGAATTATTTCATCACTTCCGCCTTAATCTTCTCAGACATGTCGGGCCTCATTCGGCGGACTTTTTGCTTTATCGATGGACAATCCTCTCTTGTAGGGAGACGGTGAACCACGATGTCTGTGTCTAAACCCGGCATGTCTTTGTAAGACCAGGCGAAGATTTCAACGTACTCATTTAACAGTTGTATCAGACGCTCCTTGACACTTGGTTCCAGATTGGCACCCACTTGCACTTCCTTCCGGTCTTCCTCTGTTCCTAAGTTGACAGTTTCCAATGACTCTTCGTGAGGTAAGATGGCAATTTCCTCTTGCTGTAAAAGTCTGGCTAACTCTCCTGGTACTTCATAACCTTCGTCATCTTCATACTCAGCCTGATTGACCAGATCTTCAGAGTTATTGAAGGACATATCAGAATAGTCACTCATAAAATCCAGAGTGGATGGGTACCTGCATTTGTGAGCGTGGGTGTGTGTAAGGGATAGCCATCTTTAAACAAAAAATGCAAAAAGGAAAGAAAATGAACACAGCAGTTTATCAATGAAAAACGTCCAATGAATCATTAAACATGGCATATGGATATGAAGATAATCAAAACCCTTACAAATGGACCTACATGCCCCGGGCAAGGCATGAGGTGAAAAAGTAGTGTACGGATTGTTCAAAAGAAATTATTACAGACCAAAGGAAATGTTTGACAGATAATTGCTGATTAATAAAAGTAATGGGGACAAAGTCTTTTGCCTCCCAGTTGCGTAGTCCCCCTTCGATGGTTGGGTAGATCCAATCTTCAATGTTGGCCTCTTCGTCTTCATCTTCCAAAGTATTGATCCCATAAGGAGAGATCTTGATGGGTGCTCTTTCAACCTTTGAGCCGCGCATAGCTTTCTGCCCCGCAGCAGTGAATCCTAAACCAAACTTGTCTGTTTTGTGAGGAATGTCCGGCAACTGCCCCCATGTTGAGCTCTTCCCTTCCTTCATTGCGGCCTTCGCGTCTTTTAGAGATGCCATCCTGGCCATCTGCTTTGGTACCTCTGCTACCACCTTTGCTACTTCCCCCTCAGGAGAGACTTCCTCGAAGTGCTGGAATGGTGTCTCAATGAATTCACCTTCTACCTCTACATATCGGAAAGAGTTCAGGTGGCTAATCATATATTCCTCTTCACCATGGACGGTTACTATCTTTCCCTTGATAGGGTACTTCAGAATTTGATGTAGGGAAGAGGTGACTGCCCCAGCATTGTGTATCCATGGTCTCCCCAATAAGCAAGAGTATGACGGACGGATGTCCATCACATAGAAAGTTGAGGGGAAAACCTCTGTGCCAACCTTAATGGGAATGTCTACCTCCCCATGTACCATTCTCTTTGACCCGTCAAATGCCCTTACAATGATATTACTTGGCCTTAACTCCAAGCCTTCACAGTCTAAACGGTCGAGGGCCTTCTTAGGCAGCACGTTCAGAGAAGAACCAGTGTCGACTAGGACATGGCCCAGAGTAGTCCCTTGGCATTCTACTGACACATGTAATGCGTCGTTGGGTTTTCTTCCTTTTGAGGTTAGGTCAGCATCAGAGAAACCTAAATCGTTGTCTGCTGTAAGACTGGCTACACAGTTTTTGAATTGGTCGACAGAGGTTTCCTGGGGTACATGGGTTGTCTTCAGGAATTTTATCAATGCTTTGGCGTGTGCCTATGAACAAAGTAGCAATGCTAACATGGAGATTTTCGAGGGGGTTTGCCCCAGTTGTTCTACCACGTCATAATCGCTCTTTTTAATTATCTTCAAGATCTCCTCTATCTCTTTCTTAGAGGTTTCCCGGATGACTAAAGGTTGAGCCCTCGTCTTGATGAGCTCATCTTGGATCCCTTTACCCTTATCAGCAGAAGTAGGAGGGACAACAATAGGAACAGCAGCATCTTCAATCAATGGGGCTCTAGCAGAAAGTTTTATTGGTGCAGGAATAACTTTGGCAGCAGATGAGGGTCCAAAGATTGCCTTTGGGGGGGAAATCTCTGGAGAAAATATTCTCCCACTTCGGGTGATCTTGCTTGTGCCGACAATGTTTCCAATGCTGGCATCTTCTTCGTTGGAGCTTCCTTCGGTTATTTCAACTTGTTTAATACCATGGTAGTAGATTTCTCCACCGTAATTCCATGGTATTGACTTTTCAGAACTGTAGGGGACAGGCCCTGGCATAGTTATCTTCAGAGGAACAGACTTTGTAGCAGATGTAATCTTAACAGGCTTTCTGACGGCCTTGGAAAGATTGGCGTGAATGGTGATAATTGAAACATCTTCAGTAGGGGTCGGAATAGCAGAAACTTTTTCAAACAGAATTTGTTGACTGTCCATCAGGCTTTGGATGCCTTTCTTCAGCAACGGGCAGTCAATTGGCAGAGAGTAACAATAGTAACAATCTTCTTTGCAACCCGGGAAAATCCCGGCCTTTAACAGATTTAACTTGATGGTTAACAACGGAGTTATCAGGTCATTGACATCAGAAACATACAAATCTTCCTCAATAGCATGGAAATTTCGACCGTGCTTCGGCATCGGAGCAGATATCACGTTTGGTTTCTCTGGAGCATCGAACTCCACCTCTTTTGCATCTATCAAGTCTTGAATTTTATTTTTCAGTGCCCAACAATTATTTGTGTCATGTATGACGCTATCGGAATGGTAGGCGCACTTGGCATTGGCATTGTAGGCTGGTGAGGTTGTATTCACATTTTTCGGCGCTTCTTTGATATTTGTGAGATTCAGCTTTAACAAGTGTGGAAGAACTTGCGCGGGCGTCATATTAATGTGGGTGAACTGCCGTGGTGGCCGTTCTCCCCATTGCTGTTTAGGTCTGGACGGGTTATTGCGAGGCTGATCATTTGGTGGATTTTTTATCATTACGGCCCCCACAGTCGGCCTGCGCTCACTTCTTCCTGCTCCCCTTTGAGAATACACAACAGCTGTTTCTTTCTTCGCTGGAAATGATTTCTTAGCAATTGTAGATGCAGAGGCATCCTTCTGAATCTTCCCATTCTTGATACCGGCTTCTACCCGCTCGCCAGTCAGAATTAATTCAGTAAACCCCGAGGAAGAGCAACCGATCAGATGATTAAAGAATGGACCAGACAGAGTCCCAAGGAACATATCAACAAGTTCTCTATCAGAAAGAGGCGGCTGCACCCTTCCAGCCAGATCGCGCCACTTCTGGGCGTACTCCTTAAATCCCTCACCTGAGGCCATTCCCATACTCTGCAGCTGAGTGCGGGTTGGTGCCAGGTTAGAGTTATACTGATATTGGCGATAAAAAGCAGTTGCCAGATCCTCCCAACTACGTATCACCGACCTTTCTAGCTTGTAAAACCAGTCTAGCTGAGTGCCAGACAGGCTATCTTGAAAGAAATGTACCCAAAGGTTTCTGTCATATGTGTGAGGTTGGATTCTTCGGACATATGACCTTAGGTGCATTTTTGGGCAGGACAGCCCGTCATACCTTGCAAAAATAGGCACTTTGAACTTCGGGGGGATCACAACTCCAGCAATTAATCCCAAATCTTCGAAATCTAATCCTGGAACTCTCTGCAGCTCCATAGCTGCTAACCTGTCCTCCAAACTCTTGTACATGTCATCAGCCGGCAGGTATTGTTGTTCTGAGTAGTCTTCGTCTTCTTCAGCCTCTTCTTCCTCAGCTTCGGATTCGGAAGGTACCGCAGCCCCTTTTCCTTTACTGTTTTCTTCTTCGGACGCGGAAGGAAATTCAAGAACCCTTTTGGCTTCACCCTCAAACCTTCTCCCCAAGGTAGCCACCCCGACTCTCTTCTTCTTCTATTTTACTTCGTCTTTGTTCCCAAGCAGGGTCTTCAGATCCTCCTGACCCTTAGCCAAGGTCATCAGGAGTTGTTGAAACTGTGCGTTCTGAGACTGCAAGTCCTTGACCGTCTGTTCGAGATCCATCTTACTGAAATAAACAGTAGAAAGATAAGGAAACCTGGTGTGGAGACCTGCTTATGCACATGATGAATGGTATGCTTATGTATGCAATGCACTCAAGGATTTAGAAAGTTCAAAATTATTGCAAACAAAAAGAACACACGACATATTAGTAAGAAGAAATTTGTCAGTACATAAATTCCCCATGGGCCAAATATTACAAAAACTTCTTAAGGTAAAAATACGTTGCGCATCCTCTTTGGTGCGATGTAGGTGTTGAGGGTCTCTTCCTCATGGAGTCGGTGGGTAAGCTCTAAAATCTTCTTCTCACTGGCGTAGAAGTTGGCTTCAAAAGTGTTCTGTTCCTCCTTGAGTTGGATCCAACTCTTCTGCATCTCCTCCCACGATGTAGGCATGTCAGGATACATGATGGTGTAGGGAACCTCTCCTTCCTTAACGGGCTCTTTAATCACAGGGAGAACATGAGGATAGGGCATCATTAGACTCTGGGCTCGGGTTCGTACCCACTTGAGATAAGGCTCAAGAGGGATGGAGTTTTTGTGCCCCAGTGTCTTGCTGTCAACCTTGTTAGGCATCCTCCAAGCTCTGATGAACCTTTGGCGAAGTCCTTGCGCATTGTTGTCGAAGTTAAAAACTAGGTCAGGAATCAACATGTCATGAGGGCCATCCCTCCATGCATATCCAAATTGTCTCAAAGCTAGACAAGGGTTGTAGGTAATGCCTCCTCTAATACCAAGTAATGGAACATTAGGGAACTCTCCACAATGATCGACGATGATGACATTTTCTCTGGACCGAGAACACCAATGTACATCCGAGTGAGTAAGGGTCATCAACCGTTGTGACCACCTCAGGCCTTGGTCATTCTTCAAGACATATTGTGGAAGGTGCGAAATAAACCACCTTGCAAGGAGAGGAGTATAGCACATGAGAACACCCCTCTTTCTCATTGTTCGAGTGTAAAATGAGTGAAGAATGTCCCCAAGCAATGTTGGTATTGGATTTCTGGATAAGAAGATTTTGACAGCGCTGACACCTACAAGCTGGTCAGGATTTGGGAACAAGACCAACCCATAGATAAGGAGGGCCACAATTTCTTCAAAGGCTTGTAGGTCCAATGAATTCCAACATTCTTGTGCCTTCTCAAACAAGAATTTTGCTAAGAAGCCTTTGACACTGCTTCTAGTTTCCCAATGCCCCTTGATGTCAGATGGTTGCAAGTGCAGGGCTTGAGCAACATCTTCATGCTTTGGTTCCTTTTCCGTACCGTTGAAAGGTAGTTGATTAAGGATAGGAATTCTCAGGAGTTGAGAAAATTCCTCCAAAGTGGGCACCAACTGGTAGTCGGGGAAAGTGAAACAGTGGTGAAGAGGGTCAAAGAACTGGAACAGCACCTTCATCATGTCCTCTTCAATGTTGGTGCTGACTAAGCTGAGCAGTCTACCATGTCTTTCACTGAAGGGAGAGCTTTCTGGAATTCTTGATGTGAGCTCCTTGAGTTGAGGAGGGATTCTCACAAGGTTGACTTGGATAGTTTTCCTGCAAGGAATTTCCATGACCTACAAAACAAGAACAAAGATGAAAATCTAAACCCTTGAAATGGTTAGTGTATGCATATGATGCTTTATGATGTTTATGATGTATGCACAAACATATGTACAAGCAATTCACACCAAACCCTAGTTTCAGGCTTGCATGAGGTTTTATAGGTAAGTACCCTCTTGAGTGTAGTTGGCTTAAAACCTGTCCTATAAATAATAATCGGGTTCTAAGGAGCTCAATATCACGGGATTATTTTCATTGTTCATTGTTTTGGTTTAGCCACTTAACTAGCGACCAAAATATTCCAAGAAAACAACCCTCAATGAGTGTAGTATCGAGTATCTACCAACTTCTGACTACACCAAAGCCGGTCATCTCACTACCCCTAATGAAAGGCCAAGATGGTCAAGTAAGGTTCTAGGTCATTAGTGCTTAGTGACATCACTCAGCGGCCCCGTACTCTCCTTGATTGAACTCAAGGGTTACCGGTACTCACAAATATGTCGCACTAATATAGCTATTGCTTCAACCGTGTCGGTATACCCCGCACAGTTTCCACAACGTATTGCTATCTATGAATGTTTCCCCCAAATCCGGGTGTAGGATTGCAAACCCAAACAAGAGAGACAAGATATAAAGTAATCAAAACAAACAATTAGTCATGCAAGAGGGTGATTTAAGCCCTAAGGTTACTCCACTTTAAAATTCTCCCCAGCAGAGTCGCCAGTTCTGTGATACGGTGGGAGAAATGACTTGGGTTTTGCGTTTGTTTTCGCAAATGTTTCGGTTGAGCAAGAGTCGCCACCAACTTTTATTTTATCCTAAGGAAAGGTTAAAAAGCACAGCAAAAACCTTTGAGATGTTTTCTTGGGTTCGGGGAGTAGATTATAGAAAGGGAAGGTATTAACACCCTTTCTATCCATGGTTATCCATGGGCTCTTAGTTACTTGCTTAGATCAACTTGCCTTGATTTTCAATTGTTTGAAATGGTGCTTTCAATTGTTTGAAATGGTGCTTTGTGTATGGGTTTTGAAAATGTTTTGAAAAAGAGGCCATTTGTTGTGGCAACCTTTGTAATGATCCATGTTTGAATGTATACGAAGGTGTATTTGTCTTTTGAAAAGTTTTCAATGTTTTTGAAAGTTATTTTGAAAATGTGTTGTTTTGAAAAATAGGCAAGGGTTATTGTTTTGCAAGTTGGCTAGTAACCAGGAGCTATCTACCCTAAATTTCTCAAAGATCTTTCCTATGTTTTAACCCTTTTAACAGTATTGTTCCACCATTGCATTTGGTGGACAATCTTGTTTAGGATGTTAACGGGACGGGCGCGGGTCATCGTTTAGACCATGATTGCAATGGTGCCAAATATCTTTGGGCAATTTTTCCTTTAAGGGACTTGATCATTTTTAGGCAACTTTCGAAAGCGCCATCGAGGGACTATGATCATTTGATTGTTTTGTTTTTGCCAAAGATACCTAACATGCAATATGGCCCATTTTTTAAGGCAACAAGTGGAGTACCCTAGGGGTGCAAGTGTGATTAGTGTTGTCCATTTCCATGCTTGTTTATCTTGAAATTAGGTCAAACTATTTTTTTGTTAATTTTGCATACAAAACCCTAATTCTAACATGGCATAATTAGAAAGCTTTTAAATGCGAAAAGTAAAAGGTCCTAAGTTATTACAACACAATATATGGGATGGGGGGTACAAATGTTCAAATGGGGATTTTTTAGCAAGAAATTATTCCTAAACTATTACATCCAAATTGAATTATACAAACTTATTTAATATACAACAAATTAAATAAAAATGAAAATATAATAAATGTGCAAGATGCAAAAAATGGTTTTTTATATGTATGAAAAAAAGTATTTTTTATGTGTCAAATAAACAAAAATAAAATTAATTAATTTTTTGGTATTTTCATGCATTTAGGGCAAAACCCTAATTTTATGAATAAAAGGTATTTATTATATAATATATGCAATATGGGTTAATACCTATTTTCACCCCTGACATATGGGGTGTATTTGAAAAACCCCCCTGCCAAAAAAAAGTTCCAATTGTTACCTTGACAAATTTTAAAAGTTTCAGTTTTTACCTTGAGGATGCCACATCACCTAAAAGGCTGATGTGGCTTATATTTTTGTTACAGTTGTAAGTTTTTGTTATGCCATGTCACACAATACCAAATAAAATGTCCAGAATGCCCTTTTCTTAAAATCCCAAATTATTTGGCAAATGCTATGTTTCAATTCAGACCCTCCAAATTAGGGCGCAGCCATCTTCATCTCAGCAACCCAACTTTTGCTTTCCTCTTCATCTTTAAGTTTTCTTTGATTTCATAAACATGAGTCAACCAAATTGTTCTACTTCAAGCTTATCTTCAAATGGTAGAGTAACTCCCAAATGCGGCCACAATGTCTCCATGAAGTTATTTGTTTCAAAATCGGTTGCAAATCCCGGGAGAAAATACTGGAAGTGTAAGTTCTGGGGTAAAGGAGATGACTGCAACACATTTGTTTGGGATGATGAATTTTCTGATGATTTCGGTGATAACGGCCATTCGGATGTAGTTTCAGTAGAACTGATGAGCAAACTGGAGAGATATCGCACTGAAGATGGAAGCCATGGAGAAAAAATGGATGAGTTAAAAAAGAAGTTGAATTATGTTTTAGTTGGGTTTATTTGTCTTTTGGTTCATTTCTTACTTAGTTCATGTAAAAATTCATGAAGTTGTGGCTTATGTTCTAGGAAGTTGTAACCTATGTAAAATTTAGTTCATGAATTATATTTCTTTGTTATGGAATATGGAATATATTACTCTCATGAGTTTTGGTTAGTTGAGTTATGGAATATGGAATATATTTCTTTCTTATGATTTCTTATGGAATATATTTGCTTAAGTCTGTTCTGATATATTGTTAAGTAAAACTGTTTTGGAATATTTTGGAAATCTGTTCTGATATTTTGGAAATCTATTCTTAACCAATTCTGTTGAGTAATTCTGTTGTACAAAATCTGTTGTTAAGCAAATCTGTTGTTAAGTAATTCTGTTCTTAAGCAAATTTGTTGTACAAAATGACAATAACATAGTTAAGCCAATCTGTTGTGATACATAGTCAAGCAAATCTGTTGTACAAAATGACTTTAACATTGTTAAGCAAATCTGTTGTGATACATAGTCAAGCAAATCTGTTGTACAAAATGACTTTAACATTGTTAAGCAAATCTGTTGTGATACATAGTCAAGCAAATCTGTTGTACAAAATGACTTTAACATTGTTAAGCAAATCTGTTGTGATACATGGTCAAGTACATCTGTGATACAAAATGACTTTAACATTGTCAAGCAAATCTGTTGTGATACATAGTCAAGTACATCTGTGATACAAAATGACAATAACATGATACATAACTTAAGCCAAGCCTGTTCTGATAATAAGTCAAAGTAACAAAATGACACAAGAAACTTTCAAATTGAATTTTACAAAATAGCACACTATGTGCACAACTACTGATCAATGCCCTTCCTCTTCTTCCTTGTTATCTTCTTTGAGGTACTACCACCAGTTTCTTCACCTATGGTCAAAGGTGCATCAGTTGTTGATCCAGGCCCACCATGTCTTTTGGCATTCCTCACTTCCTTCAATCTTTCACTGACTCTCTTTCTTGATCGCTTCCAAGGCACGGCCACAGCCTTTTTCCTAGCTGAAGGTTTTTTGACATTAGTAGCAGCAGGGTCAGGTTGCATTGCAGCAGGTTGTGAATCATGTGTTGGGGGAGGTTGCATTGCAGCAGGTTGTGATTCATGTGTTGGGGGAGGTTGCATAGAGTAGGTTGTGTGGGATTGTCAACTTGTGATTGTTGTTCTTCATAAAGATCCATCATATTATTCAGCAATGCATCCATCTCTGGGCCTTCATCCACAGTTCCACCTCCAGTTTCAGTTGTATCAACATTTGCATCCATCTCTGGGCCTTCATCCACAGTTCCACCTCCAATTGCAGTTGTATCAACATTTGCATCCATCTCTGGGTCTTCATCCACAGTTCCACCTCCAGTTGCAGTTGTATCAACATTTGCATCCATCTATGGGTCTTCATCCACTGTTCCACCTCCAGTTGCAGTTGTATCAACATTTGCATCCATCTCTGGGCCTTCATCCACAGTCCCATCAGATTTTTTTGACACTTTGGTCCTGGGTGTCTTTCTCTGCATTATTCAGAAACAGATATAAATAAAGACATTTCAATATGCTGAACACAATATTATTCAGTAACAGATTCATGAACACAATACCTTTCTCTTTAGTGCATTAGGATCTTGCTCCTTAGCTTGACACTTCCTAGAATTATGGCCAAATTTGTCACAATGCGTGCATCTATATGCTACACCTACCCTCCTCATCCTTGAACCATTCTCATCCAACTCTCTAAACCTCGGTTTCTTAGGCCTTCCAGGTCCCTTCTTGTATTGTGGTGGCAACAATTCTTCAGCATCCAAAGTTGGCCACATGTCCATGCCATTTATTGGACTAACATTGTTTTCATAACATGCCCTGTAAGCTTCTCTCATGTAACAAGGGTCAACATATTTCTCAGGATCTAAGTTTTGATACTGTAATGCAGAAACAACATGCCTACAAGGTATGCCCACAAGATCCCAAAAACAACAAGTACAGGTTTTTTTCCCAATATAACCAACAAACTGCAATCCATTATATGGGTGATGGACTTGCCACAAATCACCACTGCTCCATGTAGGCAGCCATTCTCCACTAAGATATGTTTCCTTATCAAGCCTTTTCCTAGGATTAGGCATGACATTGTGCTTCCACTTATCAAGCTTAACAACACTATTAGCAATCCTATTCATCACGTAGTTCCTAATCCACTCTACCATAGTGAGTATTGGCTTATCCCTAGCTTGTAATATTGTACTATTGAAAGATTCACTCAAGTTATTCATCAAAACATCACACTTAGGGTAAAATGAAAATGAATGCTTACACCATAGTTTTGTTGGCACTCCCATCAGCCATTCCCATGCCTTCTTATCAATTTGTTTAAGCTGATTCATCTTCTTTTCCTAAGCCTGGAAGTAAGTAGCCTTTTCATCCCCCAATAACAGGTCTCTAATGGCAGCTCCCCCTTCAAATTTCTTCTTGAAATTTGCATACAGGTGTCTGAGGCAGACCCTGTGTTCAACCTGCTGATGCATTTCCTCAAAGACACTAACAAGTCCCTAAAAACAGCAAGACAACAGAAAAAAGCATGTACATTAGCAACTTATATATTCCTCATAAATGTTGAACATTAGCAACAGAACAAGGCATGTAACATTAGCAGCAGGTTCTGATAAATGTTGAACATTAGCACCAGAATTAATGCTACAGTTCTATGGTACAGAATTAATACTTCAGTTCTATGGTACAAAATTAATGCATACTTCAGTACTAGAATTAGTGCATACTTCAGTACCAGAATTAATGCATACAGGATTAGTGCATACAGAATTAGTGCATACAAAATTAGTGCACTTTGTATAAACCAGAATTAATGCATACAGAATTAATGCATACAGAATTAGTGCATACAGAATTAGTGTACTTTGTATAAACCAGAATTAATGCATACAGAATTAATGCATACAGAATTAGTGCATACAGAATTAGTGCACTTTGTATAAACCAGAACTATGGCACAAAGGTAAGATATTTCATGAAGAACTTCAGTACCAGAATTAAGTAGTGCATATAGGGAAATAAACCAGAATTATGCAACTAAACCAGAACTATGCAAATAAACCAGAATTAGTGCACTTTGTAAAAACCAGAACTATGTCACAAAAGTAATAGTGCATATTAGTGCAGAATTAGACATACTTCAGTACCAGAATTAAGACATACTACAGTAGCAGAATTAGTGCATATTAGTGCAGAATTAGTGCATGTTTCATAAATGTGAATAACAAAGGTAATTAGTGCATATTTGTACCTTTTGTTGGTCTGAAATAAAAACATACTTTCTCTCTTCTCCAATGTCTTCCATTAGCAATTGCATAAACGATCTCCAACTTTATTTTGTCTCAGTCTCCACCACACCAAATGCCAAAGGATAATATTGGTCATTCGGGTCCCTTGCTACAGCAATTAATAACTGACCTCCATATTGTGTCTTAAGATGACACCCATCTACCCCTATAAATGGTCTACAACCCTTGGTAAACCCTTTATTGCATCCATCAAAACAGAAGTAAAATCTACCAAATCTTAGTGGTAGTGTTGGATGTGGTCTCTCAGTATTTAGTTTGACAGTGTTCCCAGCACAATGTTTTCTCAACTCAGCTGCATATCTCCATAACATGTTATACTGTTCCTTTGCATCACCTTCAATTATTTCTTCATCCATAGCTTTGGCTCTCCAAGCTTTCCCTTTGGTAATGCCCACTGAATATTTCTGTCTAAGCTCAGACATAATTTCAGACAGTTTAACTTTCCCTTGTGACTTCCTCTTTTTAACCACTAACTTAGAGACCCACTTGGAATTGGCAGACTTGTTATTTAATACCCTTGCACATGTGTGGGTCCCCACCCAAGTCTTTATCTGGTAAGTGAGGCTACCTCCCACTTTGCTACACAATGCCGAAAACCCACATTTACTCTTACACTCAACCCTAACCCTACAACTCTCATTCTTAACAAGCCTTATTTCTCTACCATTTAATACTGACCAATCCCTGATAGCATCTTTAAATTCAGAAAGAGAAATGAACTCCATACCTAATTTGAATTGAAAGTCTTTGTTAAGCAGCTCTGATATGAACTTCTCATACTTTGGCTTGGAAGGTTTGTCATCCATGTCACTTTCATCAGCATCTGAACTTTCAAGTTCCTCACTAGAATAATCCACATCTTCATATTTCCTTGTAGCCCTCTTTGAATAAGATCCTAAGACACTTTTGGGCACCAAAACACTGACCTTGTCCCTTTTGCTCTTTTCTTTCATCTTTTTGGGATCCTTGGATACACAACGCTTGAATCTCAATGATTTCCCTTCGATCTCCACCCTATTCCCACTAACTGGAACAGCTACCTCCACTTGTTCAAATTGCTCTTCTTCTACGTCAATTACTCTTTCCTCTTCACTGTCATTGAAACATTGGCTTGCATCAACATAGTCACCAGTACTATCATTTCCACTAGAGGTGCTAAAGTCATCAACATTAGGTATCAGAACCTTGGTCATCATGTCTTCTACACCGTGCTCTACCCAAAGATCGTCGTGAACCCTACAAGACATATAATGCTTAGCAACTTCTACAGCTCATGCATCATCAACAACATTTGTAAACCCTTCATCCGTTTGCGGAATCTTTCTCCATAGCCTAAAACCTTCATAACCCCAATCTTTAACCAGACTAACAGCTTCAAAAAAGCTCCATTTATCTTCGTCCTGGCCTTCAACAGTAGTCTCACTACCTCCTCTATAATACGTATGGCCGTCTTGCACGAAACTTCCCCCATGATGAAACACTAAATTAAACACACCCATTTGCAAGGATGAAGAACCCTAATCGCAGGGTCTGAATTGAAACTGGCTTTTTTTGTAAAATAATTTTGCAAACAAATGAAGATGGATGGCTGCGCCCTAATTTGGAGGGTCTGAATTGAAACATAACATTTGCCAAATAATTTGGGATTTTAAGAAAAGGGCATTCTGGACATTTTATTTGGTATTGTGTGACATGGCATCACAAAAACTTACAAATGTAACAAAAATATAAGCCACATCAGCCTTTTAGGTGATGTGGCATCCTCAAGGTAAAAACTGAAACTTTTAAAATTTGTCAAGGTAACAATTGGAACTTTTTTTTTGGCAGGGGGGTTTTTCAAATACACCCCATATGTCAGGGGTGAAAATAGGTATTAACCCATGCAATATTTATTAATTATGTACAAAAAATAAATAAAAGAAGGTATATTGTAGAAAAAGTATTTTTGAGGTCAAAACATTAACAACAATAAAATGTATTAATTCTTTACATTTCCCTAAATATATATGTATTTACATTATTTATTAAATATATATTATATGTACAAAAATAAAATATTTAATATTATTAAAAAAAAGTATATTTTATGTAAAATGTTTTCAAGAGATAATATAAAATAAAAATCAGAAATAAAACATGTTTGTATTATTTTTTGTATTTTTAAAATAATAGTATATTTAGGTTTATTTGTATACAAAACTAAATGAAACAAAATAAATGTCAAAAAAAATGCAAAAAATGTGGGAAAAATATCTTTAATGTTTATTTATGTTTAGATAAAAATATGGAAACAAAATCAAAAGGAAAAAATGGAAAATGACAAGCAAAACTCAAAATGGGCCAGGGGGTGCATGTGAAATGCAGTGGTGTGAAAAGGAAAAACAAATCTCAGGCCCAGCCCAAGACTCTGTCTTCTTCAACCTCCAGCTTCTTTGTACAAAACACGCACCTCTGCTATCTCAAGATTCTTGGACTTTTAGCACAAACTCACAACATAAAAAATGTTAAGCATCAAGCCACGATTCCATACATATAAAAAACTTAACCTAACTCTCAGAAATGAGAGAGAATTTCTTCATCCCTAATTCTTAACCTAAGTTTTTGTCAATGTTCAGGTCTTAAATTCTCTCAGCACATGCAATATAAATGGAAAGTAAAGATATGTATAACTTCAGGGGCATGAATAGAACATTTTTCATTCACAAACTTAGAGCTAACTCTTCCTATATTGAGAGATAGAAGTCCATGAACTTACCTGTTCATCTTGGATCGTGTCTGACAATAGAGGCACCTTCAAGGCAAAATGAGGATTGGTACAGCTTGCTTGAAGTTCAGGGATGCTATTCCAACCTTTAACTTGCTTTGAAAACAACTGGATCAAGCTATGGCAATCAACCTGCAAAACAGAAAAAATGAAAATGGTGATGTTGGTTAGGGGTGTTACAGGTCGTGTCCAATGCCTGGGATAGCTTGCATATATGGTATGGAATGTGTATGAACTGGATTTAGCAAGAATGCGCGAATGGATTGGCTTATGGAAGTCCAACTGCAGAGGTTACTCTGTTTTCTGCAGTGGGAGGGTGTTTTGAGGTTTGATGATGTTTGGAAGGTATTTGGCTCGTTCTCTAGCTTAGGTTTTATGTTTGGAAGGTGTACAACAACTTTGCTTAAGCTTTTCTTGGCTGGAATGAGAGTTGGTGTTGGTTATGCCAAGTTACTTCACACTTAAGCAAGAAAAATCAACTTGGTTCTCTAGACTTGTACAGGCCCCTCTAATGTGCTGCAAACATCCCCCTTGATCAGTGTGTTATGCTTCTGAACTTGTGCCCAAAGATATGGCCTTGTACTTCTTGATTTTCAAACTTGACATAAAGTTCCACTTTTCAAAAATGGATATATTGCTTTTTCTAATTATAGCTTAATCTTGTATGCAATGCTTAGACACATAATATAAGGCTTGAACACAAGGGTTTTGCATTAAATTTATGAGTGTGAATGAGATAAAGGACCTGTAATCCATCTTAGGACATGCTGAGTTCAAAATGCAAGGTTATGAACATGTAAATTGGCCATGAACAAAGTGAGTTTTGCCCATATTGCCAAATTCGATTCTCCCTAACCATGAGGTTGTTTGATGAGTTCCTGGACATTTTGGAAAGCTTGGAATGTGTGCTACAATCCATCTTTGTAATGCAAATTGAAATTACAAGTGGAAGCATGTGAAAAGTAGCCATGAAGTTAGGCAAAAATCCTGCCTAGAATAGGTCAAAAGTTTCTCTAAGTTAAGAATGTTTTGCACCCTTGTTCTAAAAATCATAACTTGAGCTACAAGCTTCTTTTGAGGAAACTTTATGAATCAAAGTTGTAGATTTTTCAATGGACTACAACTTTCATGTTTTGACTTTTCCTTGAATCCAAATTCATCTTGATGAAAAAGTGGGACAAAGTTAGGAAAAAATTAGGGATTTTCATAACTTAGAAAAATTCTAAGTTATGAAAATTCTTCATTTTAAACCCTAATTTGTGATTTTTGATTTCTTGGTGAACAAGTTTCACAATTTGGCAAGTTTTGATGGAAAATGAATCTTGACACTTGATTTTGACCAAAAAGTCAAAGTTTGACTTTTCAATATACAGTCAAAAATTGATCAATTGACTGGAAAATTCATCTGCCAATCTTGTGCATTTGGGATCTTTTGAATTGGTTGAACATGTCAAGATAATTCCATGGGGTCCTTGAGTCCATATATGAGCTTGGTTTGCCATTGGTTAGGTCAAACAGTCAAAAATTGCCTTTGTGCAATCAAAACCCTAAAAATGACCATTTTGCCCTTTTGGTGATCTGATCAAATTTCTTGTGGAATTGTGATCCAAACTTGACCAAATGGTTTGTATGAGTTCAATATGTTGATGTGGGTCAAAAATAATGAGGTTTGACTGTCAATTGACCATAATTGACTTTTTTCCCAATACAGTTGATTTCTAGGTCAACTGTCCAATTGACTGGGCAAAGTTTGGAATCAAGACTTGAAACTTGGTATGGATAAAATTGTGAGTCCAAAATGAAGCATGGAAGTCAACTTAGGCATTTTAGGTCAAAACATCTTTGTGCAAACACAAATCCTAATTTGGGTCAACAGTGCAAGGTGGAGTCTTGAGCAGAGGAAACCCTAACTAGATCTTGAGCTCCAAGGGTCTTGTGGTGAGAAAATGTTGAGGAAATGGGAGGGAAAATTTTGGGGTACAACAGTGGGGAATTAATATGATATAAATTATCGAACTGAAAGCCTCTAATGGATACCGTTTCATACTATTTGCCGTAGATTACTTCACCAAATGGGTGGAAACTGCGTCCTACGCAAATGTGACAAGACAAGTGGTTACTCGATTCATCAAGCAGAATCTTATATACAGATATGAGGTTCCTAGCAGGATTATTATAGACAATGGGTCCAACTTGAACAATAAAATGATGAAGGAGTTATGTTATGACTTCAAAATTGAGCATCATAATTCCTCACCATATCGACCTAAGATGAACGAGGCCGTTGAAGCTGCCAATAAGAAGATCAAGAAAATCATTCAGAAAATGGTGAAGACATACAAAGATTGGCATGAAATGCTCCCTTTCGCTTTACATGGCTATCGTGCTTCAGTACGTACATCAACAAATGCAACTCCATTCTCCCTAGTATATGGCGTGGAGGTAGTACTCCTTATTGAAGTAGATATTCCATCACTATAAGTTCTAATGAAAACAAAACTTGAAGAAGCAGAGTGGGTTCAGACGCGACTTGATCAGCTTAACCTCATTAAAGAAAAATGCTTGACAACTTTGTACCACGGTCAGTTGTACCAAAAGCAGATGAAGAAAGCATTTGACAAAAAGGTTCGCCCTTGAGTGTTCAAAGATGGAGATTTCGTACTCAAAAATATTGTACTACCTCGCCTTGATTCATGTGGTAAATGGATACCCAACTACAGTTATCCATATGTGGTAAAAACAACACTCTCGAGTGGTGGTCTTATCCTCACAAAAATGGACGGGGAAGAACTGCCACATCCGACAAACTCTGACGCAGTCAAAAAATACTATGTGTAAAAAAAAAGCTTGCTAATATCGAACCCTAAACGGGCAACTTAGGCAAAAAGGAACGTCCTGGTGGATTGAAAACCCTAAAGGGTGATCCAGGAAAAAATTAGGGACATAAATAAAAATTATCCTGATGGATCGAAAACCCGAAAGTGCGGTCCAAGAAAAAGTTAGGTATCTTACTAAAAAAATGAACAAAAATATCGCTATCTAAGAACCACAACCACGACTATGAAGGATAGGAATTACACAAACTTATTTGACTCAGGAGCAAAGGAGATTGGATCTATCAAAAGGACATTGGAGAAACAGCAGTAACAATTATCATTCTAATTTCCATTTTCAGTTTTATTAAAACTTTCTATAATTACCTCTTTCTAGGAATTGCATCTTGTATTCTCGCCTATTCAAAGGCATGTTTATCAATAAAACATTTACTTTTTAAATATTTACAATTTGTGTTTTTTTCTTTTCGGACTTGTTTGCAAAATACTATGATTATTTCTTGTGAATACTATGTTGAAATCATTTTGGGGATTTGGCAAACAAATAGAAGCATTTGATAAAACATCAAAGAGCATTTTGGTTATGAAAAAACATCGAAAGAAAATCTGCGCCTACGTCCATGGCTACATCCATGCATGTGTCCATGGCTACGTCCATGCATGCGTCTACGTCTACATCCATGCCTACACCTATGCCTATGATACAATTATCAAAATCTTGCTGACATTATTCATCTTGCTCAAATAAACTCAAAGATAGCACGACAACACAACATACAATGTTGGGGAGTTGGTAACACAAAACCAATGGTTTAAAAGGAGAGAATATCAAAAAACATTTACAACAAGCATTTGGGGCATATATAAACATTTGGTGCATATACAAACATTTGGGGCATATACAGAAAAAACTTAGTGCATATACATTTGGGTTCTATATCAATATATAACATTATGCATATACATCATGCATGGCATTTTCCAAATTTATTTTGGTTAAACTACGAGCTTTTTCTTAGGGCCCATTGTTAAACTATCTTATCCGTGAAGCAAACAAACACCTTGGTTGAGAACAGACACAACCGATAAACTCTGATCTTATCTTTGGTATAATTATCTGAAGATTTGATTTTCAAAACACTATTCAAATATCTATCATCTATGTTGTGATAGATAGGAAAATTACCTAGATTACGTTATTTATCCTCTAGGTCGTGATAAATATGTAAGTCTACCCTCTTGTCATTTATCCTCTAGGTCGTGATAAATGCATAAGTTCATCCTCGTATTATCTATTCTCTAGGTTATGGTAGGTATGTGAATTATCAGGAGTATGTTATTCATCCTCTAGGTCGTGACGAATATATAAGCATATCCCCGTGTCGTTTATCCTCTAGACGTGATAAATGCACAAGCTTTTCCTCGTATTATCTATCCTCTAGTCCGTGATATGTATGCAAATGATCAAGATTATGTATTTTATCCTCTAGGTCGTGATATATATACATAAGCCTATCCTCGTTTCATTTATCCTCTAGTTCGTGATAAATGCATAGGCTTATCCAGGTATTATCTATCCTCTAGGTTGTGGTAGGTATGCTAAAATGTTTAGTTCATTGTGTTGGTCTCTAAGCGACAATGGATTATTAAGTCTGTGTTATTTATCCTCTAGGTCGTCATAAATGCACAAGTATGTGTTTTTTACTCCCTGGGTTGTAGTAGATGTAAGAAATCTATGATATAACTCATTGTGTTAGCCTCAAAGCAGCAATAAGTTATATGTCCCTCTGTGATATAACTCATTATGTTAGTCTCCATACGACAATGTATTATCAAGCTCTGTTTTATTTATCCCCTAGGTTGTGATGAATGTGCAAAATTTGTATTACAAGCTTACTATGTTAGTCTCAAAGCATTAGTAAGTAATTTTTCCAACTTGCGTTATTTACCTCCTAGATTATGGTAAATACGCGAAATATCTACACTCACTTTTAGGTATTGACAAGTTATCCATGTTGTCGTATCTAAATCGAATCAAAACTCTTTGTTTAAACTCTAGTAAGATGATACATCATCATATGTGCCTACTTTCTCACTGCTCTTGGGAACATTGTACAATGTATCCTTATAATCTTTTGGTCAAATTTTAGGGTCATCCATTATTTAATAAACCTCTTATTCGAAAGTGCGAGACCTATGTATTCTCGCACCCTTAATCAAAGGGTAATTAAATAGCGACAACTGTCATACCCCAAATTTTCCCCATCAAAATCAGTGATCATACTATTGCTAAATTCTAAAATTTAAATTATATTGTTTTAATTTTCTTATTTTGGGCTCTATTTTAATGGGGGTTTGAATTCATAAGAGGGGTGTATTGATTCAAAATGGACAATCAAAATCTAATGGCCCATTAGGCTTTTGTCCTGTTTATAAAGGGGGTGTATTTTCTTCATTCAAATTGATGGCCCAATAATGTTCTTACAAATGCATAAAAGAGGATGTAGTTTTGTCATAAAGGTTCTTTATTTCTATTTTAGAATGACCCATTACGTTAAGGCCCAGTTCAAATAATAAGAGAAGGGAAGGGAATTGTTATACAAAAGGGGGTGTATGTTTCAGGAGGGCCATTAAAATCTGATGACCCATTAAGGTTATTATCCGCTTTATATTACAACAAGGAGGGTACACTTAGAAGAAGGATAGCTCATTATTAGAGGGCCAATTAGAATTAGACGGGGCAGTGCTACAAAACTCAGGGTAGGTTTTTTTCTACAACCCATTTAAGGAAATTCAGCAGGCCCATCATGTTAAGTCTTTTGTTCATTCAAATTGTTTCTATTTTTTATCTTACTATAATTATCATTATTTTTATAAAAATTATTATGACATTAATAATATTTTTTATTATTAGTTAAATATTTTTACTAATTGATTTCTTGAGACCCGTTGACCAAAGTCAAGTTAGGGTTTTCAACATAAACACAAACGACGTTGTAAGCAAGCTAAGTAACCTAGAAATCAAAATCCAACTATTCTACAAATTAGACAAAAGGAAACATCTCAAATTAATAAAAATAGAATCTAATCATATCCAATTATATAGAGAATTGTCCAAATTTTTATCAATTTCAAAATAAAAAATTATACATATCAAATCTGAATTCTATACAAGATCGTTCAAATTACAGACAAAACTGAAACAAATCTAATTCTGCAATCACACTAATTTCTAACACAAATCAAATCCCTAATCTCCTATTAATCTCAAATCTTTAACGACAATCACATAAAAATTTCCTGATTTGACTAATCTAAAAAACCATAAATAACCCTAAAATTTCTAAGAAGAAAGGGGAGGAAGAAGAAATTAAGAAGGAGAAGGAGAAATCTGGAGACTTAGCGACTTCAGTGTTCAAATCGGAGCTACCTTGTTGAGATCTGGGTTTCAAAGTATGAAACCATAGATCTGTTGCCCCTTTTTTATGTCGCCGCTCCCACCATCGTCTTTTGCTATACCTGTGAACCAAAAAGGAGAAGAAGATCAGAGAGAGTTAAACAAAGAAGCCACACGAAAGCTTAGAGAACAGCTGCTTAAAGGTAACCTCCAAAGAAATTAGCTTTGCGTTTTTTTGTCATTTTGGTCTTGATTTTTTTGGGATCAGGGGTCGTAAAAAGGTTGGGTTCGCTTGAGGTCACCGCCGTTAGGGTTTCTAGTTGTTGCTGTTGAGAGAGGACGAAGAGAAGAGGAAGCAAAGAGTGGGAGAGACAGAGACAGAGAGGAGAAATGAAAATGAAATAAAATGTTAAGCAAATGTAAAAATATAACTCCATTCCTGTTTCGATACATCCCTCATACTGTGCACCCTCGTTCTCTACCCTTGTGATTATATCAAGCGTCCAAGACCATGCCAACACACCGTAACTCCCAACGCACGCTCGCACACGATCCAAGCGGACCCCTCCAAACATTCAAAGATTTGGGCCAAGCCCATTGCTAAATCAACCCCCATAATTTCTCCCTCATTTCAAAAATATACCCCTCATGCGCTAGTGGGCCAAGTCCAACATCTGGACTTTAACCCTTAATTCCTGCACCCCTCAATTTCGCCATTACGTTCAAAAAACCACCTCCTACACAATTGGGCCTAAATCGAATATCTGGATTTAGGGTCTTGATATCCACACCCCAATAATTACTAAGCCTAAATAATTTTCACCCCCTACATTTTTAAAATAAAATTAATTAATTTGTATAATTTCATTTATTTATTTATTTGTTTATTCATTTATTATCATTTTTTTATTTATCATTGTGATACGGTGGCAGAACCGGACTATTAAATACTGGTTTGCGTTTTGCGTTTTTTGTTCACAAAATGTCGTGGTAAGTAAGAGTCGCCACCGACTTTTACTTTATCCAACTGGAAAGAAAAAAAGCCCAGAAAAATTCCTTTTTCGAGATTTTGAGTACGGGGGATAGATTATAGAAAGGGAAGGTATTAGCACGCTTTCTATCCGTAGTTTTCTACGGGTTCTTAGGTAAAAGGATAAATAGAAAGGAAGAAAACCAATACCAATAGGGATGGTTGTTGAACCCATGCCTTTAACCTTCTCAGGATGTCTGCCTCATCATGCATTGGTTGGTTGTTCTATTTTGGTCATTAGTGTTTTGGCCTCAATGTTCTGTAATGAACCTGCATGGGACCCTGTCTAAATCTGCAGTGTTGAATCTCATGAACACATTAAATAAATTACTATATATCATGAAATACAAATAAAGCAAATATATGAAGAAAAATTTTTTACGTTAAAACCAATATGGCATGTATGAATGATTATACCCTTTTGATCATGGAGATCAAACCAGCCTTACCCTTACTGGAGAAGTAGTGAGATGAATGCTTATATGCCCTTTTGATCATGGAGATCAAACCAGCCTTACCCTTACTGGAGAAGTAGTGAGATGTGAAAACAAAATGTAGCTGACATCGAGAACTAACTCTTGTCCAAAAATGGACTCAATCGGATAAATGGTGGATTAGTTATGAATTTTTTGAAGTTTCAGCTCAGACAAACTTATTTTGGGCTCCAGTGTCGACTCTGACACGTTCTTCAATAAAAAAACTGGTATTGATTGAAGCATAATACGGTCTCGACTTTTGAAGAAAAGTTGTAGATCTCCGAGTCAGTGACCTTGTGTAAAAAGATGGGCCCAATCCGATAAAAATTGGCCGAGTTATGAATTTTCGAAGTTTCGACCCAGATAAAATAATATTCAGCATTGAGGATTTTTGGTGCATCACGTGCACTCTGAGCAAAAAACGAAGGCCTTTTGAATACTATTCGAACTTGATACCTCCTGTGAAAACGTAGCCAACTCAATTTTTGAAATTTTGGCGCCGAAACCAGCTCGGTACGATGAAAATCAACCAAGTTATGATTTTCTGAACATGACGCAAATAAACTTTTGTCACAAATTTTCTGTACGGAAATACTTGATAAATCCGCATTTTTGAAGACCTTCTGATCGAAATTAGCTTTCAGTCGTGAGAGATGAAAACATAGATAACGTCAAGACAAAATTTTGGCCACCGGAACGGGTTCAAAACGAGCCAAGATCTTCAAGTTATGAATTTTTTAGCGCGTAAAAACTGCACTTTCACCACACTTTTTCACCATATTTCTTCGAGAAAACTCACACATTCTGATACCTTCTTTAAAGAATTAACTCTTGAGCCGAATCTGAATTTGAGAATACATTATCAGAGATATCTTGGAGAAAGAACACTTGAATATGACGCGCCGGGTTGGACTTGTGAATCTTTGAACCCCGAATCGTTGCAAAACAGCGAATCGATCTTCAGCACGGAAAATACTCTGAGAATATCCATTGACGAAATAAACGTCACTTGTAACCTGATGAAGCTTGATAAATATAATTTTATTCCATAACCATAAAACTAATAATATGTGTGTATGAAAAGAGGACAAATTTTGGGGTACAACAGCTGCCCCTGTTCAATCTTCTTAAACCTGAAGATTTAGATTGGCTCGTCTGCCTTTCGTGATCTGAAGGTGGAAGATGATTTAACACTAGAGTGCCCAGAAATTTGAACTCGTCTGTAATGATGCTTGACTATGTAGGTAGTATCGGGAATGTGCTTACAGATGCCATTTGGAGGAGATGACGGAAGGTCACCGGAGTTAGGCTTAAAGATGCCATCTAGAGGATGTTGATTTCCCGAGATATTCCTTTGATGAGAATTCATGTTCCTATCATTGAGGAGGAATCTGCTGAGGAATGTTGGTCTCTATCTTGGGAGGAATAGAATTTTAGTAGCTTCAGTTGTCTGTTACTTTACTGGGGAATCATCTCTTAGTCGAGGAGGTGAAAATGAACTACTATCTGGTCGTGATCCAGGCTTCATAGTGATAAGATCGACTGCTATCTGGCCGTGCTCCAAGATTTACAGTGACTTACTGAGGAGATGAGATTAAACTTGCTATCCGGTTGTAATCCAGGCTTTGCAATTTCTCAATTCTTAACTGGTCGTACTCCAGGTTTCAGAAGGAATTAAGTTGTTATCTGGTTGTATCCGGGCTTCAACTTAAATTTAGGGCACACTAATATCCGGTCGACTCCGAGATTCTTAGTAATTGTCCAAGTAAACTGCTATTTGGTCGAAATCCAAGCTTTGCAGTGTCTTGTACTATTATCTGGTCGTAATCTCAGGCTTCAGTGTCCTTTATCGCTATCTGTTCGTAATCCAGGCTTCACGATGTTTCATACCATTATCTGGTTGAATCCAGGCTTCATGGTTTCCTGTACTGCTATCTGGTCGATTCCAGGCTTCACAATACCTTACTTATTATCTGGTCGTATTCCAGGCTTCAGAAGAAATCAAGTGGTTATTCGGTCGCATCCGGGCTTTCCATTTGGTTTTTTAGGCCTACTAATATTCGGTCGATTCCCGGGCTTCATAGTGATTGGCCGTGTAGGCTGCTATTTGGTCAAAATCCAAGCTTCGTAGTGTCCCTTACTGTTATCTGGTCGTAATCCAGGCTTCAGTGTCTTTTACCGCTATTTGGTCGTAATCCAGGCTTCACGATGTCTTATACCATCTGGTCGAATCCAGGCTTCATGGCGTTTGGAGAAATCAAGATATTATCTGGTCGAATTCGGGCTTCATAACTTGCATTAAAGATATACCACTATCTGGTCGACTCCAGGCTTCGTAGTATTTTTGGTTGCTATCTGATCATAATCCAGGCTTCACAGCATCTTATACCATTATCTGGTCGAGTCCAGGCTTCATGGTACCTTGTATTGCTATCTGGTCGTAATCCAGGCTTTACAATAACTTGTTGAGGATTAAGCTGTTATCCGGTCGTAATCCGGGCTTCACGGCTTGTTGGGGATTAAACTATTATTCGGTCGAATCCGGGCTTCATAGCTTAGAGATAAACCACTATCTGGTCGATTCTAGGCTTCGCGGTATTTTGGCACTATTATTCGGTCGTTCTCCGGGCTTCAAAGTATGATGGAGAAATCAAGATATTATCCGGTCGGATCTGGGCTTCATAGCTTGAATTGGAATAGAAATCTTAGAACCGATTTGACTGAACCAGAGAAACTTGTAAGAATTTTATTGTATCTTTTCCTGAAAGATAAAGAGTTAGTTGTATGTAATGTCATGATGTATGAAATGTATTGAGTAATGATGCTCTCAAAATAAATGAGATTGTGTTGTATGATGCATATGCGTATGCCATGAGGTATGGATATGCAATGTTCTTGTGATATTTTGCGGCTGGGGAGAATGAATCCTGGACTGCTGTTGGAGAGTACAAAGATTTGAGTTCTTCGTTCTTGCTGGGGATAGTGACCGAAGATGATTAGCTGAAGATTTGCATCCGTTTTGCTCGAGAATATTTCGTCGAGAGAGACTCTGTTTGAGAATAATCCTGTGGGAGAATGACTTTATGGGGAAGAGAGATACTCTGTTGGAAGATCTGCTGATTTGGAGAAATAAACTCAGCTGGGGATGAACTTCTGTTGTTGGTGATAAACAAGCTCTGCTTGGGGAGAATTTTGCCGAGTCACTCGCGATTGTGAACCTCGGCTGGGGAGAATTGTGTCCTGTTCGTGAAAGCTAACACCACTGTCTTTGGATACTTCTTACTCTGCGGGGAGTGTATTTTACTGGGACGCATGCTGAGGATATGACAATGACTTTGCATCAAGACTTTTCTGCCCCTGTACCTGCTGGAGAAAGTTCTTGCGGAAGCCTTGTGGATTGAGTGTCATCCCAACTTATGAGGTGCTTGGTAACTGCCAATCGGAATGATAAGTATTCTATTGATAGGCAAGTGACAAGATAACGGGACATAGTCGTACGCTTTAATCCCTAACTTTTGCCTGGACTGTCTTTTCAGATTTTCAGTCCATCGGGATACCTTTTTTTCCCAAGCCGCCCTTTCGGGTTTTCGACTTGTCGGGTGTAAAGATTTTTCATTTTTTATCCCTAATTTTTTCCGAACCCTTTTGGTTCGCCGGGATGCCCTTATTTTTGCCTAGGCCAGTCAACCTAGTGGGTCTTTGTTCATGCGCAGTATTTTCTGACTATGTCCATGCTCTCAGGGTGTAGGGAGTTGTCATTGTTGGTAGTGTTGTGTTGCCACACTACCAGAAGATGTTTGTTTGATCGTACAGGATTCATTGTCGGAATTCATGTCGAATTCCCCAAGTGATTCAGATGGAGATCTGTCCCTGGCTATTTGGCATCTTTGAGAGATTCCTTGAATATCGACTTGACTGTCCCAGATGATGGACGATGATCATGTCGTACCCCTTGGTTGGAAGCATATTTCCACTTGAGGTGATCCTTTTTATTGAGAAGGTTTTTGTTCACTAGATATTCGTCATGCGAATTTCTCTGTTGTTGAACAAATAGTCAAATGCAAACAATATTATTTTAAGAATGAAAAGCTTATGTCTGTCTTGAAGTTTGAAAATTCATTTTTTAGTAAAACAAGTTTTTTTTTTTGTAAATGTGTGATGTCAACTCAGGATTTACAGCAAGTCCTACAGGAGTCAGGATACCTTTTGTAACAGTATGCTTTCGAACTAACCCATGCTTCAGCTAGGACTTTTAAGGGTTATAACGTAGCCTGGTTCACGGTTCAAGAAACAAAGAATAAAGGCTCAAAATTTATTTGTACCCACCTGTTCTTCGTGATGTTCTTCGATCATATACTTAGTTAATTATGCATTTAGATCCCATTTGAGTCTTTACTCTGATATTCCGGTGATGGTTCAGATACTGATAGTTTATTTTGAATAGGCAGTCATTTCCTTTTTTGTTTAGGGTTTGTAGGACCTCTTTCTTTTTGATTTTATTCTCCCTGTCTTTTGCCTGAACTGTTTCTTTTTGTGATTACAGCCAGCGAGATGCCCCTGTTTTTTTCTTAAGTCTCCTTCATAGATTTTGACTTAATGGGCTTTTATTTTGAGAGATAATGGCTGCCTGTCTTGACGATTATAGGGAACCATCACCGTCTTTTGTTTTGGAAGGACGTCTTTGAAGCCATTCATTGTGCACCTGGATTAACTGAGAAAACTACCCTGCCTCAGGTTGTGATTAAGGGTTTTAATTTGTGTGAAAATAAAAACTCCTACTTCTTTGGCTCAAAAGGGGTTGACTGGGGATTATCTTCCTTATAACTCCACTGTTTAGGATTTGAAACAACGCCTATACATCGTCAGCGGGGTCTGTTCAAAAGCATATTGTATAGATTTTGATATCATTTTCGTCATCCTCCCTCTAAAGTCTTAGAGTTTTTAATCGAGAGTTGAGTATCACAAAAGGAAATAAGAACGCATTTTTGAAATAGTGAATACGAATGGATTGATTCAAAACAGACATATGCAATGCATTAATGAAATAATAAAGTTTTGACATGACTAAATGTTCGAACAATCAAAAGAAAATTGTAAATTGAAAATTCTAATGAACAAAAGCCTCTCTTATCAGAACTTGTCACTTCAAATGGTGAGCCTTGGAGGATTGACAGAAACATTCTCGTTGACCATCTTGTGTGAATTCCAATACTCCTTCATCAATTAGGTCTTGAATTTTGTATTTCAACCTTCAACAGTCGCCAGTATCATGCCCCAGACTGTTAGAGTGATATGCACACCTTGCACCAGGATTGTAGTTTAGGCGAAGAAGTCTTGGGATTCGGATGAGCTCCTATCAATGTAATCATATTCATCCTTAATATGTGTTGTAAAGCTTGAGACAGCGGCATGTTGAGTTTGGTAAACTGCCTTTTGGGCATATCCTACTGACTCTGATTAACCCGTTGTTTTTTGCGAGGTTGTTGTTGGAACCGTGATGTAGTAGCAATTTGGAAAGGTCCATTCTTCACCAAACCAGACTCTTGTCTTCTTGGAGGTTGATCAATGACTTGGTCCCCGGCCTCGACTGTTTGCTTCATACTATTGTATCTGTCTTGATGAAGTTGGTTGATGATGGCTTTCAGCTCTACTTGTCTTCGGGCTAGGCCTTAGATAAGAGTCGTCCGCCCTAGCATCTGGGTTCTCATTTCACCTACCTCAGCTTGCAGTTGTTCCATCCGTTCGTGCTTATTGTCTTCAGGACTTTTCTTGACAAAGTTCCCAACAAGGGGTGTTTTCAACTCTTCCTGCCCCTTGGATAGGTTTAGGAATATGTCCCTGAACTGAGCTTCTTGAGTTTGAAGATCTTTGTTCTCTTGTTTGAAAGCCATTGGTGAAATAAACAGCGAGAACATGAGAGACCTGTACTGGAATACCTTTTATGCAATGATATATATGATATATGTATGCAATGTTTTCAAGGATCTCGCAGGGTAAACAAGAAACTGTTAGAATTTGGTTGCAGCATGATTGAAGAAACTTCATATCGTTAAGAGTCCTTCTTCAAGAGTCAAGCTCACCATATCGAGTGGGTCATCGCCACTGACTCAAGTTATTGTGTTTTGATCTCTAGACGACATTAGCTAGAGGAAAATAAATCCCCTTGCCCCTTGCTAGACGTCTGATTTATCATAACCTGCATCACAAACACTTGAGATCCTTGAAATGGTTAAAGAAATGTTAAGGCATGATGTTATGATGTGTATGATATGCGTTTAAGCAAAAGTGCAAGGTGATATAAGCAAGTAAATCCGGTAAGAAATCCAAGTTATTGGATAAGGACTGTAAACAAAACCTGTAAGGAACTCATGTTGTTAGATAATAAAACTGTGCAAGTAGTTCAAGTTGAAAGCACACAAGTCAAACAAACAGCCTTAGATTTAGGCTTGCATGGGCTTTAAGGTAGTACCCTCTTGAAGTTTAGTTGGTTTCAAACCTGTCTTATAAAAGTAATTGGGTTCTAGAGATCTCAATATCACTGATCATCCTCCATCGGTCATGGTTTCAGCTCACGCAATCTTTTCTTGCTCCAAAACTATCTCGAGAGTATGGTCTCAATGAGTGTAGTATCGAGTATCAATCAGTTCTCAGCTTTACACCGAGGCCGGCTATCTCACAACTTTCTAATGGCCAAGTTGGTCGATTAAAGGTTCTAAGGTCAGTTGATGCTTAACGACACACGCAGCGGCCCCGTATTCTCCTCGTTTCTCCACAAGGGATACCGGTACCAACCAATGTGCCACATCAATGTAGCTACTGCTTCAACCGTATCGGTGTACGCTATACAGTTCCCTCACAATCTATTGCTACTTACCTAAAAGGTGTCCCCAGATCCGGGTTAGGATCTATAGTAACTCCCAAACAAAACCCTTAAAAGTAAAGAAAACAAAGCAATCAAGAGAAGCAATTATGATGAACTAGATCCTAAGGTATACCCCACTTATAAACTCCCCAGCAGAGTCGCCAATTCTGTGATACGGTGGCAGAACCAGATTGTTAAATATTGGTTTTCATTTTGTGTTTTTTGTTCGTAAAATGTCGCGGTAAGCAAGAGTCGCCACCGACTTTTATTTTATCCAACTGGAAAGGAAAAAATCACAGAAAAATTCCTTTTTCGAGATTTTGGGTACAGGGGTAGATTATAGAAAGGGAAGGTATTAACACCCTTTCTATCTGTAGTTTTCTACGGGCTCTTAGGTACTTGCTCATTATTTTAAAATTTTCTTCCGTGTTTGTGTGTTTTGAAAAGTTTTATTTGGCTTCGTTTTAACCCTTGCTTCTGTCTTCAAGAGTGTTACGAAGAGTTTTTTAAAAACTTTGTTTGAAAAGTGTTTGGTGTGAAAAGTTTGATTTTGAGCAAGTACCTACTATTCTCGTGTCCTTTAGACAATGCTATCCTACTATTAAGAAATAGGTAGCACCGTCGTTGGAGTTTGAGGGACTATCGAAAGGGACGTAATGGTCATTGAAGGCAACATATAAGGATACCTTAGAATTTTGAAGGGACTGTCATCATATATTCGTAGGCAACATCGAGGGACAAGATCATTTCTCGTAGGAAACTGGATGGACGTTAAGGGACTATGATCTTTATGATGACTTTAGATTGAGGGTCTTTTGCTAAGGGTATCCCTATGTTCGAGGGACATGACCATTGTTTTCCGAGGCAACCAAGTGAGGCATACCCTAAGAGTGAGCATCTGCATGTGTTTGATTTCAGTTATTTAATCTTTGCACAATTAAGGTGATCTACTATTTTAATTTTATTTGTCATGCATTCTTGTCATACAACCCTATTAACATACATCTAGACAGTTAAATATTTGCGGGAATTAAAAATGCGAGAAAATAAATCTATGCTATTACAAGGCTTCGGGAAAGGGGATTAATTATATAGCCAAAAACCCGAGGAAAAGCGATAAGTAAAAGCCCTAAATTAAACTATTACAAACCATGAACAGTTACAATAATAATGAAGAGTGCATAAAAGAAATCCTAAAACTATTACATCCCGGAAGCAATTAAAAAAATGCGAGAAAAGATAAATTTACGCGATTACATTGATAATGCGACCTATACAATTTTTCTAGAAATTAAAATGTAAAAGAATAAATAAAAAGAAATTAAGGAAAAAATAAAACTTAAAATTCTAAGTTAATGTTTTTGGTGATTTTTTTATGAAAATGTGATTTAGGATAATTAATTAAATAAACCTAAAAAAACCTAATTAATTTTAATCAGTAAAAAATGTTAATTTTGAAAAAAAGTTAATTAAGATACCTAAATCCTAATTAATTTTAATTAATAAAAAAAGGTTAATTTTGAAAAAAAATTTAAAAAATATAAAATTAAATTAGGTTTTTTTTGTAAAAAAAAAGGTTTGTGAAAAAAGTTTTGTGGTTAAGTGAATTTAAGATTGAAAAAGACAAATTGGTTAGAAACTAGAAACGAACACTGAAATTAAAAACCTAAAATTAAATTAAAACCTAAAATTAAATTAAAACTTAAAATTAATTATTCGAGTTTAGGAGGAAAAATCAAAGGTTTGTGAAAAATGTTAAGTTTTATAAAGAAAAAAAGTTTTAAACAGAAAGAATGAAAATAGGTAAAAGAATAAATAGAAAGAAAGAAAACCAATACCAATAGGGGTGGTTGTTGAACCCACGCCCTTAACCTTCTCAGGATGTCTGCCTCGTCATGCATTGGTTGGTTGTTCTATTTTGGCCATTAGTGTTTTGGCCTCAACGTTCTGTAATAAACCTGCATGGGACCCTTTCTAAATCTGCAGTGTTGAATCTCATGAACACATTAAATAAATTTTTATATATCATGAAATACAAATAAAGCAAATATATGGAAAACAAATTTAACGTTAAAACCGATATGGCATGTATGAATGATTATACCCTTTTGATCATGGAGATCAAATCAGCCTTACCCTTACTAGAGAAGTAGTGAGATGAATGCTTCTATATCCTTTTGATCATGGAGATCAAACCAGCCTTACCCTTACTAGATAAGTAGTGAGATGTGGGTTTGTAATAAGGATGACTTGTTTGTAGTGAGATGGGGGTTTGTAATAAGGATTTAAAGGTTTTAGGGTTTTTGAAAGAATTTGATATTCTGACAGCATTGTGGCAAAGGTTTTTTTTGTCTCTCCTTGTTTGTGTGAAAATAATGAGATTATATAATAGAAATTAGAGAGAGAAAAAAATGGGCTTTGAATGTGCAATTGGGCCTCCAATGTTCACTTGAGTCTGTCACTTTCCAGGCTAAATTGCAGGGGCTTTAAGTGCAATTTTTGAAATTGAAATGTGAAAACAAAATGTAGCTGACATCGAGAACTAATTCCTGTCCAAAAATGGGCTCAATCGGATAAATGGTGGATTAGTTATGAATTTTTGAAGTTTTAGCTCATACAAACTTATTTTGGGCTCCAGTGTCGACTCTGACACGTTCTTCAATAACAAACTGGTATTGATCGGAGCATAATACGGTCTCAACTTTTGAAGAAAAGTTGTAGATCTCTGAGTCAGTAACCTTGTGTAAAAAGATGGGCCCGATCCGATAAAAATTGACCGAGTTATGAATTTTCGAAGTTTCGACCCAGATAAAATAATATTCAACATTCAGGATTTTCAGTGCATCACGTGCACTCTAAGCAAAAAATGAAGGTCTTTTGAATACCGTTTGAACTCGATACCTCCTGTGAAAACGTAGCCAACTCAATTTGTGAAATTTTGGCGCTGAAACCAGCTCGATACGATGAAAATCGACCAAGTTATGATTTTCTGAACATGACGCAAATAAACTTCTGTCACAAATTTTCTGTACGAAAATACTTGATAAATCCGCATTTTTGAAGACCTTCTGATTGAAATTAGCTTTCAGTCATGAGAGATGAAAACATAGATAACTTCAAGACGAAATTTTGGCCACCAGAACGGGTTCAAAAAGAGCCACGATCTTCAAGTTATGAATTTTTTAGCACGTAAAAACTGCACTTTAAGCATACTTTTTCACCATATTTCTTCGAGAAAACTCACACATTCGGATACCTTCTTTAAAGAATTGAGTCTTGAGTCGAACCTGAATTTGAGTATACGTTATCAGAGATATCTTGGCGAAAGAACACCTAAATATGACGCGCCGGGTTGAACTTGTGAATCTTTGAACCCCGAATCATTGTAAAACGGCGAACCGATCTTCAACACGGAAAATGCTCTGAGAATATCCATTGACGAAATAAACGTCACTTGTAACCTGAAGAAGCTTGATAGATATACCTTTATTCCATAGCCATAAAACCAATAATATGCGTGTATGAAAAGAGGACAAATTTTGGGGTACAACAATGATATTAACATATAATTTTGCATAATTAGTGAATAATTATAATATTTTTCTATTAAAAATACTTAATATATTTTTAATAGTTGTTTATTAATCAGAAATCATTTTTTTAAATACTAACTCTTTTTAAATATTGTAAATGCATTAAAAAAAATTTTCATATTGCATCATTTATTCAAAAACATCTAACCAATCAAATACTAACTTATTTTTTACTAACCTAATTCAAACATATTTTCAAAAAGGATTATGGAAATTTCTTCTATCAACCGCTAACTTCCTCTACGATTCCGCTATTTGTGACACCCCAAATAATCCGATTATTAAATAATTAGAATTTTTAATTATTAATTTAATTGGAAATTTAATTATTGGTATTTTTGGATTATTGGAATTAATTTAATTAATTAAAGGAAAGAAGTATTGGTGGTGTGAAGAGTGATTAGAGGGTGTGAGGGGTAAAATACTCTACTCTTACTAATTACTAATTTAATTATTTTATTGGAATAATAAAAGGAGTATTAAAAGGAAAAAGAAGAGAAATAGAGTTATTTTGGAATATTCATCATACGTGCATTTGAGAAGAGGAAAAAGAAGGAGAAAACCGGAAGCGTCAGAATTCGAAGAACCCACAAGGTAAGGGGTGATTTCGATTAGTTAATTTATATTATCGGTTTAGATATTCAATAGTATGGATCATAGTATGTTAGGGAATCCCGGTTTGGAATTCTAGGGTTCCGTAGAATTGTCCCTATTGCGTCGAATTGTAGGTTGAAAACCATTAGGGTGTCAGATGATAAAAAGGAATGATGAAATAATGTTGTTTGATGTTATAATGGTGCAAAATGGATGTGTTTTGGTGTTTCTCATGTTGCAATTTGTATGGGTATGTTTGGAATTGGTTTAGAATGAATAAATGCTATCAAAAGTGCAGAATTTGACTCTGCAGGTCGTGGGAACCGGTTCCCAGTGGGGAGGAACCGGGTTCCACTGTGTGAATTTATAAAAACTGGCAAAAATGCACGTAGGAACCGGTTCCTGTATAGGTAGGAACCGGGTTCCCATACATTTTTCCAGAAGCGTGATTTTCGAACTTCGCAGGAACCGGTTCCTACATATGTAGGAACCGGGTTCTGCTGTAACTTTTTGAAAAATATTAAACTTTGAAAATTCATAACTTTCAAACCGTAAGTCCGTTTTGAGTGCCGTTTTGGACGTTATTTCTTAAATTTAATGCTCTATTTTATAAAATGAAAAGATTTCCTAAAACCTGAAATTATTTTGAAAATTAGTCAAATCCCGGAATAAGTGATTATTGGCTAACGCACATGGGTGTGTATGTAGCAGTGAACCTGTGATGGATGGATGTATTAGTATTGTGTGAATGAAAGGCATGTTTATGTTTCTAATGATGGTGTGCATGATTGTTGAGATATCATGTTTTTGGTTTTGGTTCAGTTATGATAAATTGATGTATTTCATAGACTGATTTGATGTTGCATGCTAGTGATGTGCGTGCATATGCATTGTTTTGGTGAAGTTAATTCTCATTGTGTGGAATTTGACTTGTATTGCCATTAACCGATACCCGGGTGATGATGGGTGGTTAGGATGGATTCGTGTCCGGGTGTTTATGGACGAATCGATGGTTGTTGTATCCGGTTGATGATGGATCAGTGTTGGGTGACTTGGTCATGTGTTGGTACCATATGCATTGTGTCTGCATTTGTGTTTGCATGGAATTGTAACATGTTAGGATGTCTTCCAGTGTTACAATTCTTTGGTTGATTATTGATTTGTGCATAATGACTTGTATGATTGGGACTGCGTGTTGAATATGAATTTATGCTAAAATGGGTGAAATAATATGCTTGTGATATAATGTTGATTGAGAAGCTTATAATGCATGTTAATTATGAGAAATCTCACCCTTACTTTAACAATTTCAGATTAAAGTTAGCAGCTCAGAAGTTGGTGAGGATGGCTCTAGAGCTATGTTACTTTAAGTCCGCGTGTCAGTGTCGTGCTCTGATAGGTTGTAACACTGGGGAACGTTTAGTTGAGGAATTAGTTATTATTCAATTGTTTCTTTGAATTTCATTGGGAATAATTATGTTTTGGTTTATTCCGTTTTGGTTGTGGTATTTTTCCGCTGTGTAAGACATGGTCTTAAGTTGATTGAATTATTTGAATAATGACCCTTAGTGTAGCATGACTACTATTTTATTGGAAGTTTTATTTATTTCATCATTGTGACATCCCTTGTTCCATGTTAACTCTGATGGAATATGTCTTTAATCATTGATATAATTAATATTATTCGGGGTATTTTAGAAGGGGTGTTACAATAGTGGTATCAGAGTATAGTCGGTCTTGTCTTGTGTCGTTATCCCTTTTGTATGCGACTAGTGTAAGATGAAACTGTCGATACTTGTGTGTTGATGAGGTTGTTTTGTAATGTTACAGAACAATGGCCGGAAGAGGTAACGGGAGAAACGACGATGCTATTGCTGAAGCATTGCGAATGTTGGCTGGAGTACTCGGAGGGAACCAACAGGGAGCTGTGATTGGTGCTGACCGACAATTGGGGAATTTTCAGAGGAATAATCCTCCGTTGTTCAAGGGTGCACATGATCCCGAAGGTGCTCAGAAGTGGTTGAAGGAGATCGAGAGGATCTTCAGAGTAATTGACTGTGCTGAAGGGCTGAAGGTGAGATACGGAACTTACATGTTAGCAGAGGAAGCTGATGATTGGTGGGTTGCTACCAGAACTGAAATGGAAGAAGATGGTATTGCATTGACTTGGGCTGTGTTCAGGAGGGCTTTTCTGAGGAGGTACTTTCCTGAGGACATCAGAGGCAAGAAGGAGATTGAGTTTCTGGAACTCAAGCAGGGTAACAAGACTGTCAATGAGTATGCTTCGAAGTTTACTGAGTTAGCAAAGTATTATGCTCATTATACTAACGATGCAGATGGAGAATTTTCCAAATGTATCAAGTTTGAGAATGGTCTTCGTGATGAGATTAAGCAGGGTATTCGGTATCAGTGTATCCGAAGATTTCCTGATCTGGTTGACTGTAGTAGGATTTTAGAGGAGGATCTTGCTAGCACTAAGTCGAATGCTCGAGGGTATGTTGATAGGAAGGGTAAGCAACAAATGGATCGTGGTAAGCCTTATGATAGAAGTAATCAGAGACCCAGTGGTTGGAAGAAGTTTGGTGGAGGAGATTCTAGTTCTTCCATTAAGTGCTACAAGTGTGGTGAGACAGGACATCGTATGGTGGATTGCAAAAGTAATGATAAGAAGTGTTTCAAGTGTGGGAAACTCGGCCATGTGGCCAATGATTGCAGAGTAAGAGTGGTGACTTGTTACAACTGTGGTGAAGAAGGTCATACTCGTCCTCAGTGTACAAAACCCAAGAAGGAGCAAGTTGGTGGTAAAGTGTTTGCATTGTCTGGGTCAGAGACTAAGCCAGATGATCGGTTGATTAAAGGTACATGTTTTATTAATGACATACCTTTGATTGCGATTATTGATACTGGAGCTACGCATTCTTTTATTGCTTTGGATTGTGCTAAAAGATTGAATTTGGAAATTTCTAATATGGATGGAAGTATGGTTATTGATACTCCTGTGTCGAGTTCAGTGACTACTTCGTATGTTTGTAGGAATTGTCCTATTGTGATTTTTGGTAGGGGTTTCGGTATGGATTTAGTGTGCCTACCGTTAGAACAACTTGATATCATCCTTGGAATGAACTAGTTGGAATTCAACCAGGTTCATATCAACTGTTTTGCGAAGACGGTTATTTTTCCTGAAGAGGTTGGTGTCGAAGATGTGACTATGTCGGTTAAACAGATGAACCTAGCTGTGAAAGATGGTGCTGTGGTATTTATGTTGTATTCTGCAATAGAAGCGGAGGGAAAAGCAAAGAGTGATGGATTGCTAGTGGTGAATGAATTTCCAGAGGTGTTTCCGGAAGACGTTAGTGAATTGCCACCTGAGAAGGAGGTAGAATTTACTATAGATTTGATTCCTGGAACTAGTCCGGTGTCGATGGCGCCTTACTGTATGTCGGCATCTGAATTAGCGGAGTTAAAGAAACAGATGGAGGAGTTACTTGAGAAGAAGTTTATTCGTCCGAGTGTTTCTCCGTGGGGTGCTCCGGTGTTGTTGGTTAAGAAGAAATAAGTTTCAATGAGATTATGTGTTGATTACAGACAGCTGAATAAAGTTACAATCAAGAATCGGTATCCTTTGCCGAGGATCGATGATTTGATGGATCAACTAGTTGGAGCTTGTGTATTTAGTAAGATAGATCTGAGATCTGGATATCATCAGATTCGTGTGAAGTCGGAAGATATTCAGAAAGCTGCATTTAGAACGAGGTATGGACATTACGAGTATTCTGTTATGCCGTTTGGAGTTACTAATGCACCTGGTGTTTTCATGGAGTATATGAACAGGATATTTCATCTGTATCTTGATAAGTTTGTGGTGGTGTTCATTGATGATATTCTAATTTATTCGAAGAGCGATGAAGAGCATGCAGAACATCTCAGAGTTGTGTTGGAATTGTTGAAAGAGAAGAAGCTTTATGCGAAGTTGTCCAAGTGTGAATTCTGGTTAAGTGAAGTAAGTTTTCTTGGCCATGTAATTTCCAAGAATGGAATTGTTGTGGATCCTACGAAGGTAGAAGCAGTATCTCAGTGGGAAGCGCCGAAGAATGCTTCTGAGATCCGTAGTTTTCTGGGTCTTGCAGGTTATTACAGGAAGTTTATAGAAGGATTTTCCAAATTAGCGTTACTGTTGACGAAGTTGACCAGGAAGGGTCAGATGTTTATTTGGGATGTTGAATGTGAGAAAGGATTTAAAGAGCTGAAGAGGAGGTTGACAAGTGCTCCGATCTTGATTTTGCCAAATCCGACTAAGTCTTTTGTTGTGTATTGTGACGCATCATTAATGGGATTAGGTGGTGTGTTGATGCAAGATAAGCAGGTGATGGCTTATGCTTCAAGACAATTGAAAGTACATGAAAGGAATTATCCGACTCATGATTTGGAGTTGGCAGCTGTTGTGTTTGTTTTGAAGTTGTGGAGGCATTATTTATATGGTTCTCGGTTTGAGGTGTTCAGTGATCACAAAAGTCTGAGGTATCTCTTTGATCAGAAAGAGTTGAATATGAGGCAGAGGAGATGGTTAGAATTTCTAAAGGATTATGATTTTGGTTTGAATTACCATCCTGGTAAGGCAAACGTTGTTGCGGATGCCTTGAGTAGGAAGTCCTTGCATATGTCGATGTTAATGGTCCGTGAGTTAAATTTGGTTGAGCAGTTCAGAGATTTAAGTTTGGTATGTGAAACTACTCTGAATAGTGTGAAATTGGGTATGTTGAAACTGACTAGTGGTATTCTGGAAGAAATTCGGAATGGACAGAAGTCCGATGTTGGGTTAGTTGATAAATTGACATTGATCAACCAAGGTCAAAGAGGCGAGTTCCGGATTGATGAGAATGGTGTTATGAGATTTGGTAATAGGGTGTGTGTTCCGGATGTTGCAGAGATTAGGAAGAGTATTTTGGAATAAGGACATCGTAGTGGATTGAGTATTCATCCTGGTGCTACTAAAATGTACCATGATTTGAAGAAGTTGTTTTGGTGGCCGGGAATGAAAAAGGAAATTGCTGAGTTTATGTATGCTTGTTTGGTTTGTCAGAAGTCGAAGATTGAGCATCAGAAACCGTCAGGATTGATGGAACCGTTGTTTGTTCCGGAATGGAAATGGGATGGAATCTCTATGGATTTTGTGTCTGGTTTGCCAAGGACATCGAAGAATTGTGATTCTATCTGGGTTATTTTTGATCGGTTGACGAAATCTGCTCACTTTATTCCGATAAGAATGGATTATCCGATGGAAAGGTTGGCAGAATTGTATGTTGAGAAGATTGTGAGTTTGCACGATATTCCTTCTAGTATTGTGTCTGATCGAGATCCGAGGTTTACATCTAAATTCTGAACGGGATTGCAAGAAGCTTTGGGTACTAAGTTGCGTTTGAGTTCCGCTTATCATCCACAGACAGATGGTCAGACGGAGAGAACGATTCAGTCGTTGGAAGATTTGTTAAGAGCTTGTGTGTTGGAGAAAGGTGGAGCTTGGGATAGTTATCTACCATTGATTGAGTTTACCTACAACAATAGTTTTCATTCGAGCATTGGTATGGCTCCGTTTGAGGCATTGTATGGTAGGAGGTGTCGGACACCGTTGTGTTGGTATGAATCTGGAGAGAGTGTTGTGATTGGACCGGAAATTGTCCAACAGACTTCGGAAAAGATTAAGATGATTCGGGAGAAGATGAGGACTTCTCAGAGTCGTCAAAAAAGTTATCACGATAAGAGGAGGAAAGATCTTGAGTTTAGCGAAGGAGAACATGTTTTTATGCGAGTTACTCTGATGACTGGTATTGGTCGAGCTTTGAAGTCAAAGAAGTTGACTCCACATTTTATTGGTCCGTTTAAGATTACCAAGAGAGTTGGGAAAGTTGCTTATCAGATTGCTTTGCCGCCGTCACTTGCAAATTTGCATGATGTTTTTCATGTATCTCAGCTAAGGAAGTACATTAATGATCCGTCTCATGAGATTCGGGTAGACGATATACAGGTACGAGAGAATTTGACTGTGGAAGCGGTACCTGCGAGAATTGAGGATCGGAAGTTGAAACAGTTGCGAGGCAAGGAGATCGCGTTGGTAAGAGTGGCTTGGGGAGGACCAGCAGATGGAAATGTTACTTGGGAGCTGGAGAGTCAGATGAAGGACTCGTATCCCGAACTGTTCGTCTAAGGTATGTTTTCGAGGATGAAAACTCTTTTAGTTGGGGAGAGTTGTGACACCCCAAATAATCCGATTATTAAATAATTAGAATTTTTAATTATTAATTTAATTGGAAATTTAATTATTGGTATTTTTGGATTATTGGAATTAATTTAATTAATTAAAGGAAAGAAGTATTGGTGGTGTGAAGAGTGATTAGAGGGTGTGAGGGGTAAAATACTCTACTCTTACTAATTATTAATTTAATTATTTTATTGGAATAATAAAAGGAGTATTAAAAGGAAAAAGAAGAGAAAGAGAGTTATTTTGGAATATTCATCATACGTGCATTTGAGAAGAGGAAAAAGAAGGAGAAAACCGGAAGCGTCAGAATTCGAAGAACCCACAAGATAAGGGGTGATTTCGATTAGTTAATTCATATTATCGGTTTAGATATTCAATAGTATGGATCATAGTATGTTAGGGAATCCCGGTTTGGATTTCTAGGGTTCCGTAGAATTGTCCCTATTGCGTCGAATTGTAGGTTGAAAACCATTAGGGTTTCAGATGATAAAAAGGAATGATGAAATAATGTTGTTTGATGTTATAATGGTGCAAAATGGATGTGTTTTGGTGTTTCTCATGTTGCAATTCGTATGGGTATGTTTGGAATTGGTTTAGAATGAATAAATGCTGTCAAAAGTGCAGAATTTGACTCTGCAGGTCGTGGGAACCGGTTCCCAGTGGGGAGGAACCGGGTTCCACTGTGTGAATTTATACAAACTGGAAAAAATGCACGTAGGAACCGGTTCCTGTATAGGTAGGAACCGGGTTCCCATACATTTTTCCAGAAGCGTGATTTTTGAACTTCGCAGGAACCGGTTCCTGCATATGTAGGAACCGGGTTCTGCTGTAACTTTTTGAAAAATATTAAACTTTGAAAATTCATAACTTTCAAACCGTATGTCCGTTTTGAGTGCCGTTTTGGATGTTATTTCTTAAATTTAATGCTCTATTTTATAAAATGAAAAGATTTCCTAAAACCTGAAATTATTTTGAAAATGAGTCAAATCCCAGAATAAGTGATTATTGGCTAACGCACATGGGTGTGTATGTAGCAGTGAACCTGTGATGGATGGATGTATTAGTATTGTGTGAATGAAAGGCATGTTTATGTTGCTAATGATGGTGTGCATGATCGTTTAGATATCATGTTTTTGGTTTTGGTTCAGTTATGATAAATTGATGTATTTCATAGACTGATTTGATGTTGCATGCTAGTGATGTGCGTGCATATGCATTGTTTTGGTGAAGTTAATTCCCATTGTGTGGAATTTGACTTGTATTGCCATTAACCGATACCTGGGTGATGATGGGTGGTTAGGCTGGATTCATGACCGGGTGTTTATGGACGAATCTATGGTTGCTGTATCCGGTTGATGATGGATCAGTGTTGGGTGACTTGGTCACGTGTTGGTACCACATGCATTGTGTCTGCATTTGTGTTTGCATGGAATTGTAACATGTTAGGATGTCTTCCAGTGTTACAATTCTTTGGTTGATTATTGATTTGTGCATAATGACTTGTATGATTGGGACTGCGTGTTGAATCTAAATTTATGCTAAAATGGGTGAAATAATATGCTTGTGATATAATGTTGATTGAGAAGCTTATAATGCATGTTAATTATGAGAAATCTCACCCTTACTTTAACAATTTCAGATTAAAGTTAGCAGCTCAGGAGTTGGTGAGGATGGCTCTAGAGCTATGTTACTTTAAGTCCGCGTGTCAGTGTCGTGCTCTGATAGGTTGTAACACTGGGGAACGTTTAGTTGAGGAATTAGTTATTATTCAATTGTTTCTTTGAATTTCATTGGGAATAATTATGTTTTGGTTTATTCCGTTTTGGTTATGGTATTTTTCCGCTGTGTAAGACATGGTCTTAAGTTGATTGAATTATTTGAATTATGACCCTCAGTGTAGCATGACTACTGTTTTATTGGAAGTTTTATTTATTTCATAATTGTGACATCCCTTGTTCCGTGTTAACTCTGATGGAATGTGTATTTAATCATTGATATAATTAATATTATTCGGGGTATTTTAGAAGGGGTGTTACACTATTCACACACCCAGACTTGGTTCAACGTGAATTTGAGATATTTCCGTAATCCATAAAAAAAAACTAACCAAACAACTACGAACTACGAATTGGGACTCTGATTCTTCATAAGAAGATACGTAGGCACACGTCTTAAAATCGTGGCGAGTTCCCTTAGTATCCTTGAGAACAAGGTAGATGAGGGGTGCCTAACACCTTCCCTTCGACTAAAGCAAGTCAATAACTTAGAATCTCTGATCAAATTAGGGTTATCCTTTATATTCGTTTCCTTAGGATAAAAATTAATGGTGGCCACTCTATAATTTTCAGCCGGTTACGATAACTTCCATTCTGGAATACTCAATGGTTGCATAAAACCCATAGGCTCCTGATGCTCAACCTTCGACTTCTGACAAGTCAAGCAAGCATAGACAAATTTGGCAACTTCCTTCTTCATAATCGGTCACCAAAATAACTTCTTCAAGTCCTGTTACATCTTTGTAGCACCAGGATAAATATTCAATCCACTTCTATATCCTTCCTCAAGAATACTCTTCTTAAGCTATGGAACATCTAAAACACATATTCTGTCTCCAAACCTCATCACACCATTCTCATCAATCCTGAACTTATCTCCTTTACCATGGTTAATCAAAGTTAATTGTTCGACTAACCTCAAATCAAACTTCTGACCTTCTTGGATTTATTCTATTATGCCACTAGTCAGTTTCAACATTTCTAACTTCACACTTTTAGAAGTCTCTTCCCACACTAAGCTCATATTTCTGAATTGCTCGACCATCTCTAACTCTCGAACCATAAGCGTCGACATATGCAACAATTTCCTACTCAATGCATCAACAACTACATTTTCCTTACCAGGATGGTAACTCAAATCAAAGTCATAGTCTTTCAGCAATTCCACTACTATAAAAAACACATGTTATATCAAACGCGAAATATGTTAATTTTCGGTTTTGAATTCGAGGTAAGGAAGGTCGTCATAAAAGGTTATCGCTTAACACCTTGGGTATTAAAATATCGAGGGGTTATGTTAAATGCATGTGGGTTCGATTCCCATCCTCGACATTTTTATTATTTTCATAACTGGATGGTGCACCCCTTATTAATACTCGATTTTCTGATAAATTGAGGTAATATATCAAAATTATTACTTTGGTTAATTTTGGAAACCTAGGGGTTATATTTTTTTCTGCTGCCATCCACACCTGAATTACAAAATACAGAACCATGGAAAACAGAATACAGAGCCAATGCAAACTCAAAATGGTGCGCCCATTCCTCAATTTGAAACAAAAATATTCATTGATTACACCATATGCAATACCCAAAATAGCACACACTTTATAATTTTACATAAAAAATAAAAAAAAATGATTACGAAACAAAAGTAATAAACCATTTACTTACAAGTTTTCCCATATTCCATCTTAATGATCACGACGAATAGCATGCTCATAGTTAAAATATTGATTTTCATCAGTACTATCAGAAAGATGTTTTCCTTGAAGAACAATTGACCATTTAGTGTTAGATGGATCAGTGACATAAAAAACTTGGTTTGCTTGGTTTGTCATGATGAATGGTTTGTTCTTGTAAGTTTCCTTTCAAAGATCAACCCTTGTGAATCCTAATTCATTGGTTTCTACACCAATTTTACTATCAATCCACATGCACTTAAATAAAGGCACTTAAAAAAAACATAGTCAATCTCCAAAATCTCCTTAATGATCCCAAAGAACGCTCTAGATGCTAGTACTGAATTGGTATATTTGGAACTAGAAAAGTACATGGATTCAGCGTCAACCATAACACCAATATTTTGTATGGTGCTACGATCATCCTTTGATTTTGTTCAGAACAAATATTTTCCAATGTCGTATGCACTCCAAGTAATTACATTAAACTTATGCAAATGTGACAACCATTTACAAATATATTATGCACCACTCTCATTGGAAATACTTTCCTTAAACCAATTTATGAAGGTTCTGTTATGCTCCATCAACAACCATTTTTCATTCATCTGAGGGTATTGTTCCTTTATAAGATCTTTGTGCGATGTCAAGTAAGGATCAACTTCACTAAGGTTATTCAATATATACAAATGTGCTTGAAAAGCTACTTCTCGACTAAATGTCTTAACATTTAAACCTTGAATACCTCTACCTTCATAAAATCCATCATGATGAGACTCGGGCACTCCTACAAAGTTCGCATCTGACAAATAGTTTGAACAAAACTCAATAGCTTCTTTTGTCATGTATCTTTCTATGATTGAAGCTTCTGGACGGTGATAATTTTTTGTAGTGATGATTCTTTGTATACCCTTTGAAAATCTTCATGTAACGCTCTACCGGATACATCCACCATAAATTATAATATCCCTCACTATATGAACAACTAAGTGAACCATAATGTCAAAGAATGATGGAGGGAAAAACATCTCTAATTGGCAAAAGATAATTGCATCTTCGTGTTATAGCATATACATTTCTTGGTAAGATGCTATGAATAGCCATTGGTAGAAGTTGTTGCATCAAGACATGACAATCATGAGATTTTGATCTTACGGTTGATCAGAACCTGGAGAGTGGTCGGAGGATGATCTTCAGTCGGGCAGAGGAGAGAGGGGGTTATACCTGCAAGGTACTCCAACGATCAAGTAAGAGTGGGAGCAAGGAGGTACTAGCAAAATATCAGGCAATGAGTAGTGAGTATGTGATACCTGGCCCTCACAGGTGTGAGGGTTTATATAATGCCCCTGGCGCATGGCCATTAGTTCCTGATTTCCCGCCTAGATATGCGGGTCTGGAAAATCAGGTAACTTCCAGGACTTGGTTAAACCGGGCAGATGTGCATGTAACAAGTCGTTGGTCTCGGGGGAGAGCTGGTTACGGGCATCCCCCTGGTTGATTCCTATAGGCCCACACGATGTTGGTGTCGGGCAGGCTGAGGAGATGGTCGAAGGGCATCTTGGGTTAGTGATGGGCCAGAAGGGCAAGAGGGGAGGCATTTCCAGACTCGTGCGGGATTGGCCTGGGCAACAGCCAGTGGTTGGCACTCATGAGATTTCTTAGACTGGGCCCAATCAAGCTGTCGGGCCAGTCCAGAATAGTAGCCCCCCAAGTCATTGCTTCTGGGCACAGGAGCAAAGACTTTGATGTCTGCCCGGAGGACAAGGAAACGAGCGTTTGCCCGTTGTACTTCTTTGTCGGGGAGGTGAAATGTTTTCCATCGGGGTCGTTGAATTTGGAGAGGTAGTGTGTTTTAGAAAACGTACCGGTCGAGCAGCGCCAATTATGGCCTAGAGCTAGGGTGTCATGATGACGACCCTGGGGTTCCCAAGGCACGTGTTTTGTACGCACGGACCATTTCAGCTATAAATACGAGAGGAACAGGGCGATTAGCATTTTTCGCTTTCTTCTTTAACTGCTCGTATTAGCTCGACGGTCGACCACCAGCATTTGCTCAATTTCTTTGTTCGCGGTTATCCAGCTTCATCTCTTCTTCTTCTTACGGTTAGTTTCTGTTTCTCCATTGTTGCATGTTTTAGCGCTTTTGTTTTTTGATTCTTAGATATCCATGCGGTTAGGATTTAGGGTTCTGTTAGGGAGGAGATCGTTAGAGACCCTAGGTGGCAGACATCGTTCTCGCGGCGCATGGCTGCCGGAGCCGCCGTGGAGCTCTCTCGGGGGCCTGGCGGCGTGCTATAGATGATTCGTTTAGGGTTTTTTTGTTTTATGCAACATGTGCCCATTAGAATACCTTAGCGGAGTTCTGGATTATTTTTGTGTTTTTTGCCCGTCAGCGCACCTCATTGAGGGTTCTGGTTGGGGATAGGATCCTCGTCTCCTAGCACCCTTTCACATGTTTAGCCATGGAAGGGTGGTCCTGGCATTAATGTCGAGCTCACCCTTTTCCTCTGCTTTTTAGGTGTTATGGCTGACAACGCGCATGTTATTATTTCAAGTGAATCCATGGAATCTTCCAAGAGATCTTCGAGTGAGACCAGTGGGAGCTCGTCGAGAATATTAGAAATTTCTGAGGAACAGCAAAACCTGGTAGATTAAAATATGGGGGAGCCCGACGTAGGGGAGACCTCTTTGGCCCGGCAAGGCCTATTTCCTCCTCTAGATAACGAGGATCCTCGAGATTGGGTAGCTAAGGACCCTTGGGAGTGGCGGTCATACTTTTATGAGCACGGGGAAGACGTGTTCACCGATGTTTACGTACACGAGGAAGGAGCCCGAGAGGAGTGGTCTTTCTATATCCCCAAGAAAGACAGCAGGATTTGCTCAAGATACAACAGGAGGCGTATACCTATGTACGACATAGTTTTCTGGGAGATGGGTCTCTGTCTTCCTTTTTTTGATTTTGACGTGGCCGTTTTTCGGCATCTGCATGTGGCCCCCTCTCAGTTGCACCTGAATGAGATTGCATTTGTGCGGGCATTCCAGATAGTGTACAACTATCTGAATATTGGGGCCACGATCCTGTTGTTCTTCTACTGTTTTCATATTCAGAGGAGCCGAACTGACGGGCAGTGGGGATGGGTCTCCCTCAAACAGGGAAACGGGAAGTTGTTCAACACTTATTTGGAGTCTGTGCGCCATTTCAAAGACAAGTACATATTGCTGCAGCCCACATCATCGAAGGCGCTGCTGAACATTTTCAGGAGTCGACTGTCTCTCAATGAGGATGGGACTCCTCGAATTAATGAGCTAGGGGAGCCCACCGCGACGCTGGTCGCCAAGTTTCCGTTCCAATGGACTAGCAGACATTTCGAGAAGGAGTTGGGATCTTATGTCTGGAGATAGGGGGAGCTTAGGGGCGAGGACCTGTCGAGCTTTGCTACTTTGACCTTGTTTGTTGCTTAAATCCCTCCGGTCCAGCGAGTCAGTCGAGGGGGTAGGCCAGTGTTGGACAGAAACGGGGAGCCCGTGTTCGAGCCGGGTCTCATAAACGTCCTAGAGCTCCTTGGTAGCAAGTATCCCGTTAGATATCTAGGTATAGATTTTCTTTTTCCAGTATGTGATCATCGTTTGTTTGATCGGTCGTTTTACTAACTCTTGTTTCTTCTTTGTTTTACAGAAAATATGAATCCTGCTCAACAACGTCTGGCTAAGACACTCGCCGCTCGGGCGAGAAAGGCCAAGAAGGATGCTCAGACTAGCACGAAGCCAGCTTCTGCTCCTGGGTCGGGCAGGTCATCCTTGACCCCATCTACCGCTGCTTTATCTTTGTCTGCTGTTTCCTCGAAGGCGAAGAGGCCTCGACTTGAGGGGAGCATTGACCTTACTGGGGAAACAGGGAAAATGGGCTTATAATCTGCCTCCCTTCTGGTTGGAGAGGTCCTTTTTCGAGAGTACGATACTTCTTCTTCCCAGGGCCGATTCTCTCCTTCTCGAGGGGACGAGTCGTCTAGAAAAAAGGGCGACGCTGGCTCAAGATGTGGGTGGCTTGATGCGGATCTTGGAGATGGTCGTGGCGTATACTGAGGGGAGTTCATCCCAGGAGATATAAATCAATAACCTCTGAGCCAAGTTGGAGGCGGCCGAGAAGGCCTTGGTCGATAAAGACAAAGTCCTAAAGCTGGCTGGGGAAGAGTCGGGGAAGTTGGCCAAGGAGCGCAACACTTTCATACTCAAGAGCGTGAGTCTTGAAGGGAAGGTGGCAGCCATGAGTGCTGATCTAGCGCCCGCTGAGGATGAGTTAGAGATCACCAAGGATCTGAAGACTTGGGCTAAGCTAGTAGCCTGTTTTCAACTTATGGTGGATGATGCTCAGGCTTCTTCCGAGGGGAGCTTCGACAATGCGGTGAATTAGATACGTGTGTTGAATCCCAGTGTTAAGCTCAACACTTCAGGAATGGAGGTCAACTACTACGTGGATGATGAACAGATTCTGGTTCCTGACTACTTGAGGTATTCCATCGACCAACCGGCTGGGGATCATGCCCGACTTTCACCTATCGTCGAAGGAGAAGCGGAAGGGTGATCGTCCATTTGTTTCGGCCTGCGTGCCTTTTTTTATAATATTTGTTGTTTCCCGGGCTATTGCCCGTTTATGTAATATTCGCATAATTTTGGCCCAAGTGGTTGTTTTATTTATTTTCCGGCCATTGGTCATTTTGCTTTGAATATTTAATGTGTTATTTGCATGATTGTTGACAAGTTAGCCTGATTAGGACTTTTATACTTTGTAGAGTTTGTATCGGGGATGTGCTCGTTTTTGTACGTTCGTCGGTGCAGGGAAACCGATCAAACTGCCGGGGCGAATGTCGGGCGAGGGCCGAAATCTAGGTCTCGTTTTCTAGGGACCCGGGTTCGGCAGCGTGAACTTCCCGTCACGAGTCGGGCATTCTACCGTTGTGTCATAAAGACTGTGGAGCTCGGTCGAGTTATCCACGTCGAGCTGAGGGTATGCTCGTCAACAGAGAGGAACCTTGCCGCTTCTAAATACTTTTGGGTGCTACGCTTGTGCCTAGGAACGCACGCGTGGTCGGGTTCAAGGGGGTATGTCTTGTCGATCAATCCTGCCAACAGCTTAGTGTTTTCAACTGTAGTATTGTTTTAGCTTTTCAGCGTTCCATGATCGAACGAGTTGTTCCCCTTGTAAATTTTCTAGGTAATACGCTCCGGTTCCCGTTTTGGCGTAGACGCGATAAGGGCCTTCCCAGTTTGTCGCGAGCTTTCCCTCGCGAGATTCTTTGTGATTTCTCTTCAGGACAAGGCTACCTACTTTGAACTCTCAACGTATCACCCTGGCTTCGTAGTGCATGGCTATTTTTTGTTTGAGCGAGGCCTCTCGTAGGGCCGCTCCCCTTCTGATTTCTTCCACCAGGTCGAGCTCTTCTCTGAGGGTGACGTCGTTCATCCCCTCGTCGAGAGGTGCCTCGGTTCTTCTGGAAGGTTCCCCGATCTCCACGGGGATAACGGCCTCCGTCTTGTATGCTAGTCGGAATGAAGATTCCCCGGTAGATGAGTGAGTGGTCATTTGATACGCCCAGAGCATGTTGTGCAGCTCGTTGACCTATCTCTTCTTGGTTTCTTCCAAGCTTTGCTTGAGGCCTCTGAGTATCACCCTGTTGGTAGCCCCGGCCTAGCCGTTGGTCTGGGGGTGCTTGACGGATGCGAAATGTTGGGTCGTACCAAGCTTTGTGACGAATTCGTGGAAGGTGTGATCCATGAACTAGGTCACGTTGTCAGTGACTATCGCTTGTGGGATGCAGAAACGAGCCAAAATATTTCTCTTGTAAAAGCGAAGGACGTTCTGGGCAGTGATTTTGGTCATGTCTTTTGCCTCTATCCACTTTGTGAAGTAGTCAACTGCTACAATTAGATATTTGTTCTGATTGGTTCCGACCACGAATGGGCCGAGGAGGTCTAGTCCCCACCAGGAAAAGGGCCAGGGAGAGGAGAGGGATTTGGGCTCGCTAGGAGGAACTAAATGCATGTCCCCGTGTCTTTGGCATTTATCTCATTTTTTCACGTGTTTTCTTGTATCGTGCTGCATGGTGGGCCAGTAGTATCCTGCTCGCAAGGCTTTCCTCGTGAGGGATCTTCCGCCCAGATGCTGACTACTGATACCTTCATGGATTTCGTGTAGTATGTGTTCCGTTGCGCTTCAGTCGACACACTTGAGGAGTGGGATGGAAAATCCTCTTATGTAGAGTTTGCCCTTGATCAATATGTAACACCCAGTTTTAATTATTATTATTTAAATTATTATTTTCTAAAAATGATCGGTTGATATTTATTTTGGTAAATCGATAATTATTTAGTCGGTAATTCAGTCTGGTATGTGATTAATTGGGTTTATTCGGTTTACCGAAAAATAATTATTTTTATAAGATAATATCGTATTTTGGTGAGTATATATTAATATGTGTGTTAATTGATTAATTGGTGATAATTGAATTATATTAGTATTTATTGAATTATATTAAGTTAGTTTATATAATAATGTTATATAATAATAGGTTAGTTTTATAAAGTAAGTATGATATATATATATATATATATATATATATATATATATATATATATATATATATATATATATATATATATATATATATATATATATATATATATATATATATATATATATATATATATATATATATATATATATATATATATATATATATATATATATATATATATATATATATATATATATATATATATATATATATATATATATATATATATATTAAGATAAGTTAGTATTATATATTATATAATATAAGTAATAGTAGTAGTTAGAGAGAGAGATGGAAAGAAAAAAAGAAACTGAAAGAGAGAAAAGGGAGAAAGTGGATAGCAGGAGAAGAAAATAGAGGAAAAGTTAGGGTTATATATATATATATATATATATATATATATATATATATATATATATATATATATATATATATATATATATATATATATATATATATATATATATATATATATATATATATATATATATATATATATATATATATATATATATATATATATATATATATATATTATAATTAATAGTGAGATTAATTATATAACCGGTTACGGTTTATCGATGAAACTTGATATTTTTGGTTTCGACCGGAGATCAATTAAATCGTATATGTATGGTAGATTTGAAATCTGTTGTGAAATGTCGATTCCAGAAATAACATTTTTCAGTTTATAAATATTATGTTATATTAATATATATTATAATTAACAGTGTAATTAATTAATATAGTCGATTACGATTAATTGGTAAAACTTAATATTTTGAGTACGATCGGAGATGAATTAAATTGTAGAGGTGTTGAATATTCGAGATATTTGGTTAATTGCTGATTCCGGAAATGATGTGTTTGGTTTATGAATATTTTGGTGTTGTGTGATAATTGTTGAAAATGAAATAAATGATGTTTGTTGTGCAATGTTGTGAGATTAATTCATAGAGTTGAATTATGGTGATGTATGCTTGTAATTGAGATAGAGAGATGTCTTGATTTGCATATTGTTGTTAATTAAATTGCACACCGCATCATAAGTCGTGTCAAGAGGCGATGTCTGTTAGTCTCGTGGAGGCTAGTGGCTCGTCCCAAACTCAGAGTGGGGGTTTGAAAACATAGGGAATGGGCTTTTGTGATTATCCGTCTGAGGGATAGACATCGGCAAGTCCGAAGGATAATAGATGATTGGTACCACATGCATGAGTCGTGTCGTTGTGTCGAGTCGCACGTACACGTTTTATTGAGTTTATGTGTTGTTGAATATTATGCATTATGTGCTAATTGGTAAATAAAATTAATTGTGTTTGTTTTCTTTGAGTTGTTAGATATGAGAATTTGATTAAATGAATATCTTATGTAGTTTATGTAAGAGTTGAAAAAAGAGTAAGATTCCTTTATTTAATGTCTTTCATTTGCTTTAAATTACATACTTTATGTTTGTTAGAATTCTTACCCTTTTGTTGGAAAATGCTTGCCTCGGCATTGTTCAGGTACCGAAGACGGTAGTGCGAGGCACTAGCTTAGCGGATACATTTGGATTGTAATCCGTTTTATTTTGGTTTATCGAGTTGATGCTCTAGTTGTAACACTTGGGGGTTAGGTGTCTGCATTCGAATTCGTATATTTTGTATATGGATTATACTTGTATATAATCCATTGTTTTGATTATATGTTGATGTATGTATATTATGACTTGATAACATGTTTGGTGTATGAACCGTATGGCTTAATGCCTTGAATTTTATATTTTAATTCCTCCTTTGGAGATGAAGTTATTATGATTCCGTTGTGTTTGCACGAAAAAGAAAGTATATGCCATGAATGTATTATGTGATTAAATGATTAAAGTGACGAATATGTCATGTCCGTTTTTCTTGAATATGTGAATTGATATTGTGACACTCCTTCCGTGCAAATTTTATTTTCTCTTATTTTAATTATATCGTTTAATTCAGGGTTTATTAGAAGGGGTGTTACACAATACGTACGAGCAGGCCCTTCTTCTAACGACGATTGACTCTTTCGGGTCGTCGGGGAGTTTGCCTTTAGTGAGGTAATCGTGTGCGGGGGTCATCCAGCGATCGTTGTCCCCGATGGTGAATATTCCTAGGGTGGCAGATGGTTTCTGGGTGCTCGGTCGAGGGAGTACCTCTTGTATTATAGGTCTATTTCCTCCCTTCTTCTTTTTGATCGCCAGTTTGGATAAAACTTTTGCGCAGTCGTTGTGCTTGCGAGGAATGTGTTGAACGTCCATAGACCCGAATTTATTCTTTGCCTCTTGGACCAGGGCCCAATATTCGGCGATTTGGTCGTTTTTGACCTGATATTCTCCTCGGACTTACGAGGCAACCAACTGAGAGTCGATGAAAATTTTTACTTCCTCGGCTCCCAGATCTTCAGCTAGCCGTAATCCTGCAAGGAATGCCTCGTATTCGGCTTGATTGTTGGAGGTCAGGAAAGACAGGGCAAGGGAAACTTCGACCAGGGTCCCTTCCTCGTTCTTTAATATGATACCCACGCTGCTTCCAGTCGTACTAGAGGCGCCATCGACAAAGATCACCCAGCGGCGCGAGCCTTCCGGATCCCTGAGCGAGGTCATTTCTGCTATAAAGTCAGCCAAGGCTTGAGCCTTTAGGGCTTCCCTGCTTTCGTATTAGATATCGAATTCAGAGAGTTCCAGAGACCATTTTAGCATTCTTCTGGCCATGTCTGGTCTTCCAAACAACTATTTTATTGGCTGATCCGTCCGAACCACTATGGTATGGGCTAGGAAGTAGTGTCTTAACCTCCTCGCGGTGTTAACGAGGGCCAGGGCTACTTTCTCGATTTGATGATACCTTGTTTCCGGGCCTTGCAGGGCTTTGCTCGTGAAGTAAATTGGCCTTTGTCCCTTCGGGGTTTCCCTTATTAGTGTCGCGCTCATTGCCTCAGAAGCGACAGCTAGATAAAGGTAGAGGACTTCGTCTTTCCCGGGCCGGGATAAGACGGGAAGTTGTGAGAGCGCTCTTTTCAAGTTGGCGAGGGCTTTCTCGCATTCGGGCGTCCATTCGAAGGAAGATTCCTTTCCCAGGATTTTGAACAAGGGGAGTGCGTGCTGGGCGGATTTTTCCACAAATCAGGAAAGAGAAGTGAGCATGTCGTTTAATATCTGGATGGATTTATTCGAGGTGGGCATCGGAAACTCGGAGAAGGCCCGACATTTGTCGGGGTTCGCCTTGATGCCTCGTTCTGTCAGATAGAACCCGAGGAACTTTCCTGCCCGTATGCCGAAGGTGCATTTTTCTGGATTGAATCGCATCCGGCACTTTTGGGCTTGCTCGAACACCTTTTTCAAATGGGCGTCATGGTCGAGCTCTTCGGTGGACTTGATGATCATGTCATCCATATAGACTTCGAGCATGTCTCATATCTCGTTGCAAAAGACTTTATTCATCATGCGCTGGTAGGTAGTGCCCGTATTCTTCAGGTCGAAGGGCATTACGTTGTAGTAATAATTTCTCGACTTGGTCATGAAGGCGGTATATTTTTTGTCTGTTTTCTCCATGGGAATCTGGTTGTAACCAGAGTATGCGTCCATGAAAGATAATAGTTTGAAATCGAACGAATTGTCGACCAATTTGTCAATATTGGGGAGGGGATAAGCATCTTTCGGGCAAGCCCGGTTGAGATCAATATAGTCAATGCACATTCGCCATTTTCTATTATATTTTTTAACGAGGACTACATTGGAAGCCAGGTTGTGTATTGGGCTTCAGAAATAAAATTTGCCTTTAGGAGGTCTTTTGCAGCTAATTCAGCAGCGTGTGACTTCTCGGTCGACTGCTTTCTTCTGCATTGTATGACCGCCTTGATGGTGGGATCAATGGTCAGGTGATGGCATGCGACCTCAGGGTCTAAACCGGGCATCTCGCCCGCACTCCAGGAAAAGAGATCAGCATTCTCCCGCAGGCAAGCTTTGAGTTGCCTTTTTGCCAGGCCGGGGAGGTCCGCTCCGATCTTTACTCCCCTGGTGGGGTCTTCTCTGAGGGGGAACCAGCTTGAAGTTGCCGTCTGGGATAGGTCGTGCGTGACTTGAGAGCTCGTTGTGGCCAGCATAGGAGGTTGACCCTTTGTCTTCGACCATAGGCATCTTCCCCTTCTTCCTTTGCTCGACCCTGTCCTCCACGGATAAGTGACTATCAAGGTCAATAGTGTCGACCCTTGGCAGTGGCCTGGATTCCTCGGAGCTGGAGAGTAGCGTGGCTCAAGTGTCTGTTCGAGGCTGGGCGTTGATGGAGCTGAGGCCCTTCGCAGAAGCTTCAAAGCATCTCCTGGCTACTTGGATGTCCCCGTGAAGAGTGGCGACCAAACCTTTGTCAGTGTAGTATTTCATCTTGAGATGAACAGTGGAGGGGACCGTGATGAGCTCGAAGAGAGCGGGTCTCCCGAATATGCATTGATAGATGGATAGGCAGTCCACCACCAAGAATTGGGTCTTGATGGCTCTGGACGTTACCCCCCTCCCAAAGGTGACGATCAGCTCCACGTACCCCCATGGCTTCGTGCTGCCCCGTTGAAACCTTGAACATCAGAGCCCATGTAGGGGGTTAGGTGGCTCTCGTTCAGCTGCAGAGTGTTAAACAATTGGGATTACATAATGTCAACGGAACTGCCCTAGTCGACCAAAATGCGATGCACGTCGAAGTTAGCCATCTGAGCTCTCATGAGTAGTGGGATGCTCGAATTTGGGGCTCCTCCCGATAACTCTTCCTTGTAGAATGCGATGGGGTGAGATCCTCCTCAGAACTTGTCGAGCGTGGCGTCCATCTCAGAATTGGCCTCTATGAGTTGGTCGAACCTTCTCTTCACCGATCCGACTGTATGCCTGTTGAACCCTCCGCCAAAAATGACCATGGCCGCGGGGAAGGATTCCCACGGACTGTGGGTGGAGAAGTATAGGGGGACGTCCTCCATGTTCGGAAAGTAGAAGTCTTACGGCTATGAGATGCTCAAGGCGACCGGAATGGTGTCAAGGTCAGGGGATTTCTTCCCTTCTTCGACATTCTTTGTCTCTGGTGCTTCGTCACGGGCGGCCTCATTTTTCTTATACTACTTTAGGTGCCCATCTTTGATTAATATTTTGATTGCATCCTTGAGATGGATGCAATCCTCTGTGTTGTGGCCGTGACTCTTGTGGAATCTGCAGCACTTGATCTTGTCGGTTCCTGGCTTCAATGGTGTTTGTCGGGGGGAGTGCAGTCCGGCTTGCTTGAACTCTGAATTAGCGAATTCGGAAAGAATATGCTCTCTTGAGGTTGTAAGGGGGGGTAGTCGTGAAAACGATCTGCCGGCCCCTTGTAGTCTTTAGGATCACGGGACCTGTCCTCCCGTTTCATCTCCCCTCGACGGGATGTCGAGGGCTCGTCGTCATTTTAGGTTCTGACACTCTCCCTGTGCCTAGATTCCCGAGCGCTGTTAGCCACCTCCTTCTCCTCGTACTGTAAGTATTCCTGCGCCTTTAGGAGAAGGGAATCGAGCGTGGCTGGTGTTTCTATGCCCACAGCCTTGGCAAAGTCGTTGCGGGGACAGAGCCCGCGCTCGAGCGGGTATTTCTTCATGTTGTCTGTTGTCGATACCTAGACCGCTTCTTTGTTGAAGCGCTCAATGTACACTCGTAGAGATTCGTCTCTGCCTTGTATGATTGCCTTGAGTGAAGCTTCTGATTTAGGATGTCAGTGGGAGGCAGTGAAATGTCATGAAAACATCTTTCTGAGCTGTTTCCACGAGGTGATGGATTCGTTGGGCAAACTTTTGTACCATGCCATCGCCCCTTTCCTAAGAGTAGTCAGGAAGAGTTTGCATTTGATGGCGACCCCGACCCCTACGTAGTCGAGGAGCACATCAATGTTCTCAATATGCTCGTCAGGATCCGTCGTGCCGTCATAGGTCCCTAAAGTGGGCGACTTCTCTAGACCGACGAGGAGTGGAGCTTCAGTGATCTCACTGGATATTGCGCCCTGGGGCTCATCATCTTCCCTGTTGATGGGAGATGGAGAAGGAGAGTGATAATTTCTCCCTCGTCGATCGTCTCAGTCTCGTCGAGGGTAGGGGCTCCTTCGCTTTTGCTTTGGCTCGGGAGAGGGAAATCGAGCGCGGTCGATCTTCCTGTTGTCCTTCCTCTTCTTGAAGGAAGGGGAGTCTTGATCTTGGGCAGGAGGTGTGTGATTGCGTTTCTTGAAGAAAGAAACATCGCGCCTTTCCTTCTTGGGCGATGGACCACGCCTGGGTGGTGATGCACTGGGGGAACTTCGTCTTCGAGCTCTCAGCGGAGGAGATCTTGAACACCTGTTTTCCAAGGCTCATATCCTCTGATTTTGTTGAAGGATGAGGGCGTTGGTCTAATTTAGGGCAGTGAGCAGTGCTGCCATTGTCGGATCGGCGTTGACGGGGATATGGACCGGTTGCAAGATTTTTGGGAGTTCCTCAGCGGGATTCTTGGAACGCCTTTCGTCCAAGAGTTGATCTTCACCATGTCGGGCATCAGTGGGATCAGGGGACACAATTTGTTCGTCACGGGGGCCCAGGTTGTCCTCAAGTCGAGGGTGTTCCTGACCTCCATCAGTCTTGCGAGCGGGGGAAAGGATGGTCTTTCCGGATAGATAGAGATCATTATAGTTGGCCATGATATGAGAGATGGATCTTGAAATAAGAGTTTCTTTGATCTTAGGTTCAGAGGGAAGAAAGATGGGGATAGCAGATTCCCACAGATGGTGCCACTGATCTTGCGGTTGATCAGAACCTGGAGAGTGGCCGGAGGATGATCTTCAGTCAGGAAGAGGAGAGAGGGGGCTATACCTGTAAGGTACTCCAACGATCAAGTACGAGTGGGAGCAATGAGGTACTATCAAAATATTAGGTAGTGAGTAATGAGTATGTGATACTTGGCCCTCACTGGTGTGAGGGTATATATAATGCCCCTGGCGCGTGGCCATTGGTTCCTGATTTCCCGCCTAGATATGCGGGTCCGGAAAATCAGGTAACTGCCAGGACTTGGTCAAACCGGGTAGATGTGCACGTAACTAGTTATTGGTCCCGGGGGAGAGCTGGTTACGGGCATCCCCCTAGTCGGTTCTTAGAGGCCCGCATGACGTTGGCGTTGGGCAGGCTGAGGAGATGGTCGAAGGGCATCTTGGGTTGGTGCTGGGCCAGAAGGGAAATATGGGAGGCATTGCCTGACACGTGCGGGATTGGCCTGGGCAACGGCCAGCGGTTGGCACTCACGATATTTCTTAGACTGGGCCCAATCAAGCTGTCGGGCCAGTCCATAACAGATTTTAATCCAATTAATTTGTGATTGTTCTTTGACACAAGTTTCTTAACATTTGATGAGTACCATTGGGGGACTTTGATACCCTGCAAACAATCGCAAAAACTTCTTTTTTTCTTTTTCAGACAGAGTGTGACATGATGTGGGAAAATAGGTTATATTTCCCACTTCTTTTGGGACTAATTATTGTCGTATACCCACCATAACCATATCTTCACGAGATTTCTTAGTATCTTTTGTCTTGCCTTTAATGTTGAGAAGCGTTCCAATCAAACTATCACATACGTTTTTCTCCACGTATATCACATCAAGACAATGTCTTACATCAAGACTGGACCAGTATGGAATATCAAAGAACACCATCCTCTTTTTCCAAGAATTTTTCACCACGGGATTTTTTTTTATTTCTTTCCAAAGACAACTTTAATGTGTTGTTGTTTTTTATAAACTTCTTTCCCGATTAAGGGTTTTGGAGCTGGATGAAACTCATGCTCTCTATTGAAAGCCTTGTGCAATCTACGATACAGATGACTAGGTCTTAGAAATCTTCGATTCCCCAGATAAACTATCTTTTTTCCTTTTGGTAATTGGTGGTGACATGTATTACATTCACATATAGGACACGCGTTATGACCCTTGACGATGTACCCATACAAATTACCGTATGCAAGAAAGTCATTGATTGTGAAAAACAACATGGCATGGAACTTAAAGTTATCATCAGTATACACATCATCAACATCAACACCTTCCTCCTACACAAGTCTTAAATCTTCAATCTATGGTGATAAATAAACATCTATGTTGTTTCCTAGTTGTTTCAGACCCGAAATCATCATCAATAACATCATATACTTACGCTCCATGCACAACCATGGAGATAGGTTATAAATTAAGAGAAGAACAGGCCATGACATATGGTTAGTATTCATATTACCAAAAGGTTTCATTCCATCGGTGGAAAGTCCAAGCCTAAGGTACCTCGGTTCAAGGGAAAAATATGGAAACAATGAATCCATTTTCTTCCCTTGCAATGAATCAGCTACATGGCAAATTTTTCCATTACACAATCTTTCATCTACATGCCATCTAGTATTATTTTTGTCACTAACATTAGCAAAATATCTCTTGAACCTTGGAATTATTGGTAGGTATCACATCACCTTGACAGGAACACCCTTGCTAGTTGCACCATCATTGTCATCAACATCATTGTCCTTCTGTTTGTAGCACGACACCCCACACCTTAGGCACACGTTCAATTTTTCAAACTCTTTCCTATATAAGATGCAATCATTACGACAAGCATGTATTTTTACATAATCCAAACCCATTGGATACAATATCTTCTTGGCCTCATATGTACTGTTTGGAAAAGTGTTACCTTCAGGAAGCATTTCTTTCAACAATTCAAGCAATTCAGTAAAACTTTTATCCGTCCACCCACCTCTCGCCTTAAGATTAAATAGTCTTAACACAACTGACAATCTTGTAAAATATTTACATCCAGGCTACAACGAATCTTCCATGTCTTTTTGTAAAGTATCTACCATACTAACTTTCTTGAAAGCATCTACTCTAATATCATGAATGATGTCTTCTAGATTATCAGTCATACATTCATCATCTTCAAGTATTTGTGGCAAAGGTCTCTTTTTTCACCCTTCACCATGCCATACCCATTTCTTGTAAGTTTGAATAATTCCATCACAACAACAACAACAATTTAATATAACATCCCTTGTATGTTTTTTCGTATTATAGCATTTCATACAAGGACACCAAAAAATCTCATTATTATCAGGAAGATTTTTTTTCTCCATAAAATCAAGAAATTGTTTTAATCCATTCTCATACTCACTACTTAATCTATTGGTTTTCATCCAACTACAATCCATAATCACAATCTCTGAAAATAAAATAAAAATAGCACAGAAATAAAGCTTCTCAACAACAACAACAACAACAACAATGACAACAATAAAACAATGCACGGAGAACAACATGAACAACTGTAATGGAGAATAACAAGAACATACCGTGGAGCTCCTTGGAGAAAAGTTATTTTGTTGGCTAATCTCCTTGGAGTAGAAGTGTTCTTTCGTTGGCTAAACTCCTTGGAGTAGAAGTGTTCTTTCGTTAGGGCTCGAAAAATGAAATAGATGGACATTGAGTTGGAATCAAACATATATAGAAAATTAAAAAACCGAGGTAGGATAGTCAACGTAAAATATAAAAAAGACGCCTTTTTGTTTTCCAATAGAGTAAAAAAGTTAGGGAAATTTTATATCGGTTTTAAAAATAACCGATGTGACGTATCGGCGTAACATGTTTAAAAAAATAATGGCGCATTTTTGGTTCCATATAAAGCCCTAAATAGCAGGAGCTGGGAATCGAACCTCAAACCCTGAGCATTTATTTATGTCGGTTTTATTAAAAGTCAAGGTAATAATATTTATTATTAATTTTTTTAAGTAAAACAAAGCATTATGTTTACATGTACCCGCGGTTTTGTTTCATTCGTTGTGAAAACTTCACCTTGAAAAACATTATTTGTTGTAGTATTTAAGTCACCTTCTTTGTCTCATATTGAATTCTTTCTAGTCAAACAAGTACTTCAAACTCTTGTGATCACTGAATACTTCGAATTTAGAACCAAAAAGGTAATGTCTCCAAATATTTAATACAAACACCACTGCTACTAGCTCTAAGTCATGCATAGGATAATTCCTTTCATGAACTTTGAGTTGCCTAGAAGCATAAGCAACAACCTGTTCATTCTGCATTAGCACACCACCAAGACCTATCTTAGATGCATCACAATACACCACAAATGACTCACTCGGATTAGGAAAAATCAATATCAGAACGGTCGTTAACCTCTTCTTTAATTCTATAAAGCTTTCTTCACACACCACATCCCACACATAAGCTTGGCCCCTTTCTAATCAACTTAGTCAATGACAAAGCCAACTTAGAAAATACTTCAATAAACCTTCGATAGTAACCTGCCAAACCAAGAAAAATTTGAATCTCGGTTGCAGACTTTGGAGCCTCCCATTGCAATACAACATCAACTTTAGAAGGATCCACAATAATTACACCACTAGAAATCACATGACCAAGAAAACTAACTTCCTTCAGCCAAAATGTACACTTCGACAACTTTGAATACAACTTCTTTTCCTTTAACACTTGTAACACCATTCGCAAATGCTCAGCATGCTCTCCTTCTGGTTTAGAATAGATCAGAATATCATCAATGAACATCACGACAAACTTATCCATATAGGAATGAAAAGTTCTATTCATATATTCCATAAAAACACCTGGCGCATTAGATACACCAAATGACATCACGGTGCATTCGTAATGACCATACCTCATTCGGAAAGATGTCTTCAGAATCTCATCTGGTTTAACTTGAATCTGATGATAACCCGACCTCAAGTTAATCTTGCTGAAAACACAAGCACTCACCAACTGATACATCAAATCATCGATCCTCGATAGTGGATACTTATTCTCAATCATCACTTTGTTCAACTATCTGTAATCAACATACAACATCATACTTTTATCTTTCTTATTAACTAACAACACAGGAGCACCCCACGGCGAAACACTCGGTCGAACAAACTTCTTCTCATGCATCTCATCCAGTTGTTTCTTCAACTCGCTCAGTTCTAAAGTTGACATTCTATAAGGAGTCATTGATATTGAACTTGTACCTGGTACCAAATTTATATAAAAAACTCCACTTTATGTTCAGGAGGTAAATTATTGATGTCATCTGGAAACACCCCCGGGAATTCACAGAAAATCGGTAATTCCATATTCACATTTTTACCATCAACTTGCAACGATTCAGACATCGCAAGCATCAAGGCTTCATCTTCTAAAAGTTTATTCACTTGCTTAGTTGTCAACAACATCAATTCTCCATTATCACCAAACTTAGGGAACCTCAAAGTCTTATTATAACAATTGATATGAACATAGTTGAACTCCAACCAGTTCATCCCAAGGATAACATTGATTTGGTGTAAAGGAAGACACGCCAAATCCATCATGAAACTCATGTCGTAAATAGTCAAAGGACACTTCAAACAAACGTAAGTAGTAGTAACATAACCACTAGCAGGAGTATCTATCACCATACCACCATTAGTATCAAACAATTTCAATTCCAACTTAGTAGCACATTCAAGATAAATAAATAAATGAGTAGCACCAGTATCAATAATAGTAACCAATTCAACATCGTTAATAAAGCAAGTACCTCAAATAAAGTTGTCCTTGTTAGAAGCCTCTGATCCACTCAGCGCGAACACCATAAACACCATCACTTTATCCTTCACAGACTCACCTACTTGCTTAGCCGATAAAAACACCAGTCATCCACAGTCACCAAACTCAAATCCAAACTCTGGAGGAAAGCCGCATATACCTTCAGGAAAAACATCAGAAAATACGCATTGCTGGCATATCACTAGCCATCACATTGGTCTCTATTCTCCGAGAAGCAAACATCAACAATACCTAATTTTTGTCCCTCAATGACATACCAACTTGACCAACAAACAAGAATCATAAATCCCTACTCTCTTCGGGTTCAGAAAACAATATCGTCTCAACAACATTTTCACTCTTGCAATCAGCAGCACAACGGACTAACGCTTCATAACAGAATATCTCAGAGAATATAATGCTTCTCCCCCACTTGTTTCAAACCAACTCCCGAAGACAAACAGTTAGAAAAATAAACAAGCATCAGCCGTGTTTCACACACATGTCGTGTACTATGGAACAAACCACATTGGACAACCTGGTCGGACGAACCGACCTACTCTGATACCACTAATGTAACACCCTTGTAACTCACATACATTTCGCATATAATTTCTCGAAAAATAAGATCAGATAAAGACCACAAAAGGGCATCACATTTTCATAAAATATCAAATAAAAATTAAATCCTACTACATGACACAGATTGCAAAGAAACCATTGATTATAATCTCTAGTAACCAAAAACAATTCACTTCAAACTTCGCAGCGGAATTAATGAGTCATATCTTCTACATAAAATAATCTCAAATACCACTAAAGGTAGTTCAAATATCATTAACATCATCACACTTCATGTTTATAACATCATAGCTTAAAACATGGTAAGAGTCATGATAGAAATACAAAATTTCAAAATAGAAAAATATGCAAAGTTCGCAAAAAATAGATCCCAACCACGATGTTACATATAAGATCAAGACTCATTTTATTCAACAAAATAAAATAAACACACTCTAAAGCTATACTTTAATGCTTCTACAAACTAATCTTGATCACCTGCGTGTTACCCACGTGGAGGCAACATTCAAACAGAAAGGGTGACTAAATCATAATTTTTATAAAAGACATAAGGGATAAATATAGTACACATGCACATAGGCAAGGCACCAACATCGTAAGAACTTCATGTTATACTCACACCTTCACAAATGTCATCAATTCACAACAACATATTATCAAAATACCATTTATCAACAAATACCATTTAATCACATTATTATGCAATATCACATAAAATGTAATGAATCACTGTAGACTCATGCATGTGGTACTTCACTAATGACTCATTCATCGTTATCTCCAAAGATCCCCACCAATAGGATTGGTTCTTGCTTGGAACCAGAGCACTTCACAATTTTTCACTCAATTCATACTATGGGATCGATGCCTTCACTGGATAATTGTCCTATCATTTTCACTGGACCATAGTCCTAATAACATCACTGAACCGAAGTCCTAAACTATGACATGAATGCATGATGCACAACAACATAATAAAAATGACCACAACTAGTCAAAACGCATCATCATTCATGATTTCATCATAATATCATCATATCATCTCAGGTAAACAATCATCAACATAATATCATCATATCATCTTAAAGAAAACAAGCATCATCATCATATCATCTTCATCATCATTATATCATCTTAAGTAAACAAACATCATCATCATCATATCATCTTAAATAAACAAAGCATCATTATAATCCAACACGGGGAACCTTATTTCATCCTAGTTTAGATATTGGGTAAATACTTATTTTGTCTCATTTTATTCCATTTAACTAAAGTTCGTTGCGTTAGCTATCCAATGCTTCGAACGACTCCTCAATCTGACTCCTAAAACTCGAGTTATGACTCTTTTAAGAAAATCCAACACAACCAATCGAATCTGGACACCATCGCCCGACGACATACTTCTATCGCATGTCGATGCTTCCATCGCCACTTGCTTCGTCCGGTGACGCTTGGATCGATGCACTCTAGTAGCGTCACTCTTTGCAGCCCTTCGTCACTCTCATTTTCTCCTAGTGACATCCACGTGACAACACCATCGCCTAGCGACGCTTCTCCATCGCCTGACGACACAGCACGAACAGAGTTTTCCTGTTGCGATTTCCTGCATAAAAACCAGTCTCAATCTTACGATTTTTGCATATTATAGATCCTAAAACATCATCTAATCACATGGTTTTCACCAAATAACAACTATCCAATGTATTCTATATTATGGGTACAATTTATTTATAATCCAAAACCATAAAATATCGTCTAATTCATCTTATCATCACATATTCATCACAACCAAAACTCATCACAATCTACATCTATCTAAACCTTAAATCGATTATAATAATCAAGATAAACACCCCTTACCTTGAGATCATTGCTAGCAATCAAATCCTTCTCGTGCTCTACCGAGATTCCTATGCTTCTCCTTGCCTCTATGTGTCCTAGGTCTCTTTCCCCACAGTGTTCTTCCAATCCTACAATTGCACAGAATGATCGTATAAACTCTCCCAACCTTCCTTATACTAAACTTGCCCTCTTAGACTCCTAATAATGAACTTCCCAACATGTTCTCACTTATCCTTCACTAATGATCATCTTACCCTTATTTTCTCTACACCACCATTCTATTTATTTAAATCCAAATAATTCTAAATAACTACTATTAACATATAAATAATTCTGAAATATTTATCTAAATCCTAAACACCTCTTATTATCCCACTGTTCACCTCTATCCCATCAAATACCACACAAATCATCATTATAAACATCATTCTCATCAAGTCATCGCTATTGCATCACAAATGCATCACGAATACTCATCATAAATCGTCACAAGAACTCACACAAAACATCAAAACATAATACATACCAAACACTTCACAATAACTCATGTATTCACACTAAATTAATTAAATATTAATTAATATAGAATTTAGAGTGTTACTATTGTTGTCTCTACTGGGGATGAATTTAAAAGATACGCACGCGGATTTTATTTAGGAACATGTGTACACTTTCTAAATCATGTTGTTACTATAGTTGGTTATGGAACAACTTAAGAAGGCTTGAAATATTGGTGGATTAAGAATTCTTGGGATAAAACTTGGGGTGAGAATGGATACATGAGGATAAAAAGAGAAGGTGATGGAACTGAAGGTCAATGTAGCATTGCTACTAAGCCTGCTATTCCCTGTATTTATGGGAAATTTTGTTTTTAGTTTCTTTTTATGGCTTCTACTTGTTCTTTTAGTATTGAAATTTAACATATATATATATATATATATATATATATATATATATATATATATATATATATATATATATATATATATATATATATATATATATATATATATATATATATATATATATATATATATATATATATATATCAATGAAAAATATTTGTCTTGTTTGTACGGTGATGATAGAACTGAAAGCATATGTATCATTATGATTTTAAAAGATTGATATAACTTATTATTCTCTTTAAAAATTATCTTTCATTTTAATTTAATATCACCTTCAGATAAGATCTTCTTTTTCACAATTAGTTTATGTTTTAAATTTTTTTTATGAATTTTAATTTTCAATTGTAATTCCTAAATAAAAAAGAAAATAAGTAGCATATTCACTATAAAAAATCCCCATCATTATGAATAATAAATTATACTTCAATATGAATATGAACCAAACTCATATAATAATCACCAAAACTTAAAATTGACAACATATTTTAAGAAAAATATATATTTGATACCTTTTAAAATAATAATAAATTCAATTCAAATTATTTTATTTTTATAATTACTTTATAATAATCACCACATATTTTTATAAAATATTTTGAGGTATCTACATATTTTAAGAATTTGTATTTTATTCTTCTAATGAATCCATTCAGCGTATATTGGACTTTGGATGTTCAAGATAACTCATAAGTATGGTTTTAGGCATTTACCATGCAAGGTATTGCATAGTATTTTGAGTATGAGTTTGATGTATAAACGCATATATTTTAAGTATGGTTTTGATGAATAAACCAATAGATTATGAGTATGGTTTTATGTTTGTATTATGAATGTTATTCTAATTCTTGTTATTTATGAAACTTGTTTCAATTCAAATCCTGTATTATTGTTATGAATTTGATTATAATTAATGTTTTATGAATGTTATTCTAATTCATGTTAATTTTTTGTTTCATTTTAAGCAATTGATTATTGTCGTAAATTTGATTCTAATTAATAATTTATCAATGTTTTATGAATATTATTCTAATTCATGTTATTTATTAATCTGTTTTTGTTCAAACCATTTATTATTATCTTGAATTTGTTTCTAACTAATGTTTTATTAATGTTATTATAGTTAATGTTATTTATAATTCTTGTTACATTTGAAGTCATACATTATTTTCGTGAATTTGATTCTAATTAATTTTTATGAATGTTATTGATCTGACCTGATCAGAAGGTTTGGACCGTCACGGTTTACTCCGAGCTGAAGGCTTTTTGAACGAGGAGGGGAGGTACCTGCAAGGCACTCCGATGCTAAAGTCAGTGGGAGTACGAGCAGATAATAGAGTTGAGGTTAGAATGATGAATACCTGACCCTCTGGAAACAGAGGGTATTTATAGCCCCCAGCGCTGGGCCAAGGTTCCTTCATTGGGCCGGGCGGATTTGGCCCAATGGAGGAACTGCCAGGTTCTACGTGGGTAGTGGGGACCAGCACGTGGTCCCCTTCCTGGATGTGCTGCGTGAAGTGCGGGCGGACAGAGACGCGGTCTTTGCGGAGTATCGTTGGGGTAACGGTGGACTGAGTCTGCCCTAGCTAGGTAGCTCGAGATCATGTCGAGCTGCGCTGCACGGTGCCGAGCTCGACGCCAAGACCTCGAGCTGAACAGCGAGTGTCGAGTGTGGTCCTTAGTGAGTCCCTTTGGACTGGGCCTTAGTAATGCTTTTGGGCCTGTCGGGCCCAGTCCAGAACAGGAGCCCCCCAAGTCGTGGTTCCTTTGCGAGGAGCCATGACTTGAAACAAAGTTGTTTCGTCGCTGAGGTCTCGTGCCCGGGATGGAGGCGTGGACCCTCGAGGGGTCTCCTCGTGCCGTGCTCGGAGACGTCCTCGGTGGTGGATGCGTGGAGGATCCGTACCAGGCGCGTCAGTCGAGCACATGAGGCATCTTTCGGGAGTTGTGCCGCCACCCTAGGGGGGTAGGGCCATCATTGCGTTGGGAGCAGTGCGTCGAGGAGATGGTGTCCGTGGCTGAACGAGGTGACGTTTGGTATTCCACGTCATTACTATAAATAGGGTCCTTGGGCCCCATAATACGTTTTCCGTTCTCCGTGCTCTCTCCGTTGCCGCTCTCAACACTCTCTCCAGTTGTGACTTCCCGTCTCAGATTCTTCATTTCTTAGCCAAATCCCAACTTTGATCCAAGTAAGTGATCTACTTTCTTCATTTTTCCGTTTTAGAATGCATGATTCCTGGAATTTGTAGATGTTTTAGGATCGTGCGCGTGGGATTAGCCCGGTAGATTCGTGTTTTGCCCGACATATTCATGTCTAGGACCGGCAAACGCATACTCATGACCGACACATTCATAGTTTTAGGTGAAAAACTTCAGAGCTGCCCGGGGTCTTCATGATCCGGGCGCCTAATTCATGACCGTGCCCAGTATGTTCATGGTCGTGGCCGTGGGCTCCATAGTGCGGCTCGTCATGTTCATACCTCGGGTCGACATGCTTGAAGAATGGCCGCGCAGTTGGTTTGAGGAAGAACACTGGGTTCAGGAGAGTCGGGGAGGCATTCACTTGTGAAAATGGACTTGTGTAGTAGTGTATGGACGACATGATTATGTCGAGCATAGGACTTCATGCTCAATCTGATTGGTTTCCCGTGCTCTGCAGGTAACCATGGCGGATGAGCCGAGCTCCTCCGGTCGTCGTGATAGCGAAGAACAGAGTGCCGACGAGTCGGCCACCCTTATAGATACCGTGACCGACCCATCGCTGGAATGGGTGGGTGCCGAGCCTCGGGGGACGGCGTCGATATACAGTCGGGATGACCGACATCCATTCACCGCTATTGAAGAGGGGCAGGACCAGCCCGACTTCCAATAGAATTTCGTGGTCATGCTTCCGTCGACCAATGCAAGAATTTGTTCAATGTACCCGGACTACAGCTTTGCGATGTACGAGATCGCTTTTAAAGACTTAGGGTTGCGGCTGCCGTTCACAGATTTTCAGACCGGGGTCTTTACGCATTTGGAGCTGGCCCCGTCCCAGCTACACCCCAACTCTCTCGCCTTCATCCGGGCGTTTGAGCTGACGTGTCGCTACTTAAGGATAGGGGCGACCATCCCTCTTTTCTTTCGGGTATTTCACCTGCAGCGTCAGTCCCGAGGAGGGAAGCACAGCTGGGTGTCCCTGAAGCAGTCGAGGAGACTGTTTAGGATGTATATGGACTCCGTGAGGGGGTTCAAGGACAAGTGGTATGTGGTACGCCCTATTACCGACTCTGCTGTAGATTCCCTCTTCGAGGAGGAAGGGCCGGTCAGCGATGATGACGGGGAAGCAATGTTGGCCGACGACGGGAGCCCCGTGTTAGGTCGTAGGGCTAAGTTCCCGGTGTACTGGATGTCCCGACACTACGAGCATGGAACAGGTTATTTCCATACCGCAGTCGGGGATATGTGCACGGAAGATCAACGGTCGTATGAGGCTCTTTGTCGGTTTGTCGACAGTTTTCATCCCGCCCAATGGGTTACTCGGGAAGGGGACGATATCCTCGACAAAGACGGTTACCCGACGTTTGAGTCTCGCCCGATCGACACCAAGGCGTTGGTGGAATGTTCGACATATAGGCAGGCAGCCCGCCTGTTAGGTTGTTTGCTTGAAATACTTTATTCGTCATTTATTTATGCAGTTTGCTCGATACTGACTTTTCTTTTATTTCGTGCAGGTACGATGGCCAGCCGACATGAAAGGCTCCTGAAATTATCAACCAGCCAGAGGCGAGGCAAGAGGGTCGTGCAGGCCCCGCAGACGACGAGAATGGGACCACCACCAAGTCTGAACGTTCCTCAGCCGGTGAGGGTGGATTCGACGTCGAGCTCGGGGGCAGCGTCAGATCCAGAGGTCGAGGAGATTGATCCCAGCGCCGTTTTGACGCAGAGGAAGAGGACCCGCGTGGAAGGCGGTTCGACTGTCGGGGAAGATGCCGGCGCTGTTCAATCTTTTGCCTTCCCCCCTTGCTTCGAAGAGGCGGGCTTTTTCGAGCGGTTCCCTCCGACAGTGGTCGCTCATGAAGCTGAGGCCATCAAGAGGATGACTAAAGAGGAGAGGAAGTCGCGTCTGGTCGCCAGCGTGGACGGGCTGGTTAAAATGGCCGAAATGGCTCTGGTGTTATCTGAGGATGCAGGGGATGCTGCTCGTGTTGAAGAGCTCGAGCAGGAGAAGGCGGCCTTGACTGCGAGCTCGCGGAAGTTGAAGGTCGCTCTGGAACGCTCCGAGGGGATGTTCCAAGAGAAGACCGCGATACTTGATGCCGAGAGGGAGATGCTGACCTTGGAAAAGGAGAAGTCGGGGAGGTTGACTGAGGAAGGGGAATTGCTTCTGACCGACAGGGATCGCTTGGCTGCTGAAGTCGAACGCCTGGGTAAACAGGTTGGGGAACTGAATGCTGTCCATCAACCTGCTGAAGATGAGCCCGAGGATCTAGTGATTTTGAAGAGTCGGGCGGAGCTTATCGCCCATATCCGGCTCCTCGAGGCGGACTGCGTCGGTGCTCTGGAAGACGGTTTCAATTCTGCAGTCGACCAGCTCTCGTTGCTAAACCCTGGCCTGGTCACCGAGGGTATCGGTCATACACACCGGGTTGTAGGTGGCGCGATCATTCCTCCGCCCGACTCTCCCAGTGTCGACAATGATGATAATGTGGAAGTTTGATATTTGATAGCGGGCCTGCGTGCCCTTGATATTTGAATTCGTATTCTTTGGGCCTGCGTGCCCGTTCATTGTATGTTTTGAACACCGCCGGCCTTCTTGGTCGGTTTAATATTGCTTTGTTGCCTTCGGGCGTTTATACCTTGTTATTCATTTTGGATTTTCTGCCCTTGTATGAACTCACATGCTTGTATGAATTTAGCTCAAGTCCCGGGCCCGAGGAGTGCCCGTAGGTGGCTTTGATTTGGCGAGCGAATATGCTCGTCTCCATTTGTGTGCAATCTCGGCCCTATTTCGGTTGGCCGGGGTTGCTTAAGTGTTTCGTTCGAGGGGAGAGATTTTCTTTTGACCCTTGTAGATGTCCCGTTATTCTTGACAGAATGTCGGGCATTACGGAGCGAGGTTGCTCAGTCGGGCGTGGAGCCCGTAGGGACGATTCGCCCTTGGCGTGAACTGCCCATCACGAGCTGGGTGTTCTGCCTCATGGGTACGACGACGGTGGGGCTCGGTACAGCTGTCCACGTCGGGCACTATCGATCGTCATCGTTTACCGCGCGATGCCGTGCCATTTTGGTCGTGTGTCGGGCCTGTACCTTAGCCTTAAACGAAATTGGACGTTTTTCCTCATTGCCCGAGCGTGGTTTCTTTTGGTCGAGGGTCCTAGGTGTTGACAGTTTCTAACTGTAGTACTGCTTCAACTTAGCAGCATTCCAGGGTCTTGGTAATGGCTCTCCGTCTAACTGCTCGAGGTAGTACGCCCCGGTACCCGTGGTGCCGTGGACGCGGTAAGGTCCTTCCCAGTTCGCGGCCAACTTCCCTTCGCGGGAGTCTTTCTGGTTTCTGCGCAGTACCAGGCTGCCTATTTCGAACTCGCGCTTGATGACCTTGTCGTTGTGGCGTAGAGCCACTCGTTGTTTTAGGGTTGCTTCGCGCAGGGCAGCCCCCGATCGGATTTCCTCGACTAGGTCGAGTTCATCCCTTAGTGCTTCGTCATTCATTTCTTCGTCGAGGGGTTCCTCTGTTCGTCGGGATGGTTCCATGATTTCGACTGGGATGACAGCTTCGGTGCCGTACGTTAGTCGGAATGGTGTTTCACCCGTCGTTGAGTGGGGTGTGGTGCGGTATGCCCACAGGACGCTGTGGAGCTCCTCGACCCATCCTCTTTTGGCTTCGCCGAGTCGACGTTTGAGCCCTCGGAGGATGACTCTGTTCGCGGCTTCGGCTTGCCCGTTGGTCTGAGGGTGCTCGACCGATGTGAAGTGATGTTTGGTCCCCAGTTTGGTGACGAAGTCTCGGAATCCGTGGTCGGTGAACTGGGTACCGTTGTCGGTCACCAGTGCCTGCGGAATTCCGAACCTGGCGAGCACGTTTCTTTTGTAGAAACGGAGGATGTTATGTGAGGTGATTTTCGCGAGGGCCTCGGCCTCGATCCATTTTGTGAAGTAATCCATGGCGACGATTAGAAATTTGTTCTGATAGGTCCCTTGCACGAAGGGCCCGAGGATGTCCATGCCCCACCAGGCGAACGGCCATGGGGACGACAATGTGTTCAGCTCGTGTGGGGGAGCGAGGTGCATATCCCCGTGCTTCTGGCACTTGTCACATTTTTTCACGTGTTCCTTGGCGTCCTGTTGCATCGTCGGCCAGTAGTATCCTGCTCGAAGGGCTTTCCTTGCCAAGGATTTACCGCCCATGTGCTGGGCGTTGATACCTTCGTGTATCTCCCGCAGTACGTCGGGGATGGCGGACTCGTCAATGCATTTCAGGAGGGGAATGGAGAATCCCCTTCTGTACAGTTTCTGCTCGAGAACAACATAGGAACACGCTCGCCGCTTTATTGTGGCTGCGTCGGCCTGGTTCGTCGGGAGTTCTCCCTTTGTAAGGAAATTATAGACCAGGGTCATCCAAGACGTGGCGTCCCCGATGGCGTGGACCTCGACCGTAGTCGAGGGTGGTTCGATGCTCGGCCGTGCCAGAGATTCCTGGATGACGGATTTATTCCCGCCTTTCTTTCGTGTGCTCGCGAGTTTGGACAATATGTCCGCCCTCGTGTTTTGCTCGCGGGGAACATGAGAGATTTCTGCTCGTACGAACTTTGCCATGTGTTTTTTGACTAAGTTCAAGTACTCAATGAGGTTGTCATTCTTGGCCTGGTAGCTTCCTTGTACTTGGGAAGCGACGAGCTGGGAGTCGGTGTAAATTTGAACTTCGCGGGCTCCTAGGTCCTCGGCTAATCTCAGTCCCGCGAGCAGGGCTTCGTATTCTGCCTGGTTATTTGATGTCGGGAAGGAGAGAACCAATGAGTGCTCGATTACCACCCCTTCTTCGTTTTCCAGGAGGATCCCTGCGCCGCTTCCGGACGAGCTGGAGGCTCCGTCGACGAAGATGGTCCACTTGTGTTCCTTTCCCGGGGGAATGTCGTTAGAGGTCATCTCGGCGACGAAGTCGGCCAAGGCTTGTGCTTTCAGGGATTTCCTGCTCTCGTACTGAATGTCGAATTCAGAGAGTTCCAGGGACCACTTAAGCATTCTGCCCGCCATATCTGGCCGACCCAGGAGTTGTCTCACCGGTTGATCGGTTCGCACGATGATGGTGTGTGCTAGAAAGTAGTGTCTGAGCCTCCTCGCAGCGTTGACGAGGGCCAGTGCAACCTTTTCTATCTGTTGATACCTGCTCTCGGGGCCTTGTAAGGCTTTGCTCGTGAAATAGACGGGTTTCTGCCCGTCGGGAGTCTCGCGGACAAGAGCTGCACTGATGGCTTCGTTTGAAACTGCCAAGTATAGGTAAAGTGGCTCGTTGTCATCTGGTCGAGACAGCACGGGCGGTTGAGACAGGCTCTGCTTCAGATGGCGAAGTGCGTGTTCGCATTCCTCGGTCCATTCGAAGGCTGCTTCCTTTCGAAGGAGTTTGAAAAAGGGAAGGGCGTGCTGAGCGGACTTCGCGACGAAGCGTGAAAGTGATGTCAACATGCCGTTCATTATCTGTATCGACTTCTTCGACGTTGGAGTCGGGAGGTCGGCAAATGCTCGGCACTTGTCGGGGTTGGCTTCAATGCCTCGTTCTGTTAGATAGAATCCGAGGAACTTTCCTGCCTTAACCCCAAATGTGCACTTCTCGGGGTTGAACCTCATCTTGCACTGTCTTGCTTGGGCGAAGACTGTTTTGAGGTGAGCTGCGTGATCGGTATCTGCTCGAGATTTGACGATCATGTCGTCCATATATACCTCGAGCATGTCGCCAATCTGTTTGTTGAACACTTTGTTCATCATGCGTTGGTACGTCGCGCCGGCGTTCTTTAGTCCGAAGGGCATTACGTTGTAGTAATAGTTGCCCGAGCTGGTCATGAACGCCGTGCAGTGTTTGTCGCCCAGGGCCATTGGGATTTGATTGTATCCCGAATAGGCGTCCATGAACGACAAAGTCTTGTAGCCGGCCGAGTTGTCGACCAGCATGTCGATGTTAGGTAGAGGAAATGCATCCTTCGGGCAAGCCCGGTTAAGATCGGTATAGTCAACACACATTCTCCATTTTCCATTATTCTTTTTGACAAGTACAACATTTGACAGCCATGTGGAATACCGGGCTTCAGAAATAAAATTTGCCTCTAAGAGGTCTTTTACAGCTTTTTCAGCAGCCTCCGTTTTTTCTGGAGACTGCCTACGCCTACGTTGTACTACGGCCTTGGCGGCTGGATCAATGGCGAGGTGATGACAGGCGACCTCAGGGTCGAGTCCGGGCATCTCTGCAGCGCTCCAGGCGAAGAGATCGGCATTCTCGCGCAGACAGGCCTTGATTTGCTTCCTGGCCAAGTCGGGGAGGTCCTTGCCAATCTTCACTCCCTTGGTCGGGTCTGCTCCGAGGGGAACGAGTTCGAAATCGCCGTCCGGAATAGGTCGGAGGGGGATTTGCTCGCTGCTGGCCGGCTCGTCTTGGTCGAAGCGGGCGTCGAGGGCTATGGAGTCGACCTTTGGTGGAGCCTTCTGAACTTCTACCTCCGGAGATGCTCTGTCGGGCTCTTGCTTTGTCTTCTTGATGGGCCTTGTGCTGGGACCCACGTCGACAGTATCCCGTCCTCTTGAAGCGGCATTGAAGCACCTGCGGGCAGCAGCGAGGTCGCCCTGGATGGTGGCTACCCTTGCCCGTTTGGTGTAGAACTTCATTTTTAGATGGACAGTTGAGGGAACCGCTGTCAGCTCCGCCAATGTCGGCCTCCCCAAGATGCAATTGTATAGGGATGGGCAGTCAATGACGAGGAAGCGGACCTTCACCTGTCTTGTAGCAGTTCCTTCCCCGAATGTCACGAGGAGCTCGACATATCCCCAAGGTTTGGACGTCGAGCCGTTGAAGCCTTGAAGGTCCGAACCTATATATGGAGACAGATGTGAGTCGTCCAGTTGTAAGGTCCGGAACAGCTGGGTGTACATCACGTCGACGGAACTCCCTTCGTCGACCAGGATGCGATGCACGTCAAAATTGGCCATCTTTGCCCTTATCAGCAAGGGGATGACTGCGTTCGGTGCTCCGCCGGGGAGCTCTTCCAAGTAGAAGGTGATAGGCTCTGATCTGCCCCTCACCATTTCGAAAGTCACAGTTTGTGGAGGAGCTTTGTCGACCAGTTCGTCCAACTTCCTCTTGGCTGAGTTGATGGTGAGGTCGTTGAACCCGCCCCCGTTGATGACCATGGCGGAGAGGAAGTATTCCCACCTGCTGTGTGTAGTCAGGGGCTCCTGCAGGAGCTCGGGAAGTTCGAAATCCTCGGTCCTGGTTACCGAGAAGGCGGTCTGGATTGGCACCGACTCGTCAGATGGTCGGGCATCTTCTTCGGGCTCCTTTGCCTCGCGGGCTTCACGACGGGGAGCGTCGTTTCGCCTGTACTGTGCAAGCCTCCCTCCTTTGATGAGGGTTTCAATGGCGTCCTTCAGGTGGACGCAGTCCTCTGTCAAGTGACCATGACTCCTATGGTACTGACAGTACTTGTTTTTGTCTACTCCTGGCTTGGCAGGAGCTGGTCGGGGACGCTTGACGCCACCGTCTTTAAAATCTGTGCTTGCACACTCCGCCAGAATACGCTCGCGGGAAGCCGTGAGCGGAGTGTACTCAGTAAACCGGCCCGAGGGGCCCCTTTGTTCCCGGACCTCCCGGGGTCTGTCTTCCTTCCTCTTCTCTCCGGTGCGTCGGGGAGGAGGGTCTTGTCTCGAGCTGCTTCCATGATTGCGAGCCCTGGAGTCTCGTGCCCTGTTGGAAGCTTCTCTCTCCTCGTAGTCCATGTATGCTCGGGTTTTGTCGAGGAGAGCATCAAAAGTTGCAGGAGGCTCAATGCCCACAGCTTTCCTGAATTCTGTGCCGGGGAGGAGGCCCCTCTCCAGCAAGTACCTCTTCATATGGTCCGCGCAGGGGACCTGTATTGCTTCCCGGTTGAAGCGGTTGATGAATTCCCTCAAGGTCTCATCATGTCTTTGGATGATGGCCTCGAGGGCTGCCTCGGTCTTTGGGTGGCGACGAGAGGCTGTAAAGGAACTGATGAACTGGTTCTTCAAGTTCCGCCATGAGGTGATGGAGCCCGGGGCAAGTCCTTTGTACCAGTCCATGGCCGCCTTCCTGAGAGTTGTTGGGAAGAGACGGCACTTGATGGCCCCCCCGACATTGTGATAGTGGAGCATGGCTTCGAACCCGTCAATATGGTCGACTGGGTCCGCCACTCCATCATACTCCTTTAGGTGTGGGGGCTTCTCCATGCCCGGGGGGATAGGTGCGTCCATGATGGCCTGGGACAGGGGACCGCAGGGGTCGTCCTCGTCGCTCCTTTCTGGAGAAAGAGAAGGGGTCCTGTAGTGATGTCTGGCACGCTGGTCGTGCTGAGATTCCCTCGAGCGTGATGCTCGGTGGGTGAAGGTCACACGCCCGTCTCTGTTGTGTCTCCTGTCGTGCCTCGATGGGTCGCGACTGGGCTCTTCGGCAGGGATGACGGGCTGTCTTTCATACTGGGGCCGCCTCTGCCTTGGTGGGGGAGAGGGGCTCCTAGAGTTCTCCCTGTAATGTCTCCGCGGGGGAGTAGGGTGTCGAACTTCTTCGACCCGAGGAGGTGGAGATGGTGGCCTTTGATGTCTCCTCGGGGGACGTCGATCATTTTCAAGTGCCCTTAGTCTTTCTCCTTGGGCAAATAGGAGATAATTCGTTTGGTTGATGGCCGCGAACAGTGCCTGAGTCGTGGCATCTGCCCCGGCAGGAACTGGGACTTCATGGAACCGGGCAGCTCTGCGGTAGGCGAGGGCTTCCGGGTCGTCTTCGAGTCTTGGAGGAGTTGTCGAGGAGGACGCAGTGTTCCCGTCCCTGCGGGTGGAAGGTCCAGGGGCGGTTGTCACGGGGATGGCATTGTGGCCGGCATCACTGGGATTGTCCAGGTGCCCATTCTTGTCCGCGGGACCGTTGTTGGTGTCGAGGACGCGGGTGTGTTGTTCTTCACGAGTTGGATCAGCCATGACAGTGAATGGATTGAGCTTTGGTCTTTGAAACTGTTCGTTAGACGGGGAAGCTGTTCCCACAGACGGCGCCACTGATCTGACCTGATCAGAAGGTTTGGACCGTCACGGCTTACTCCGAGCTGAAGGCTTTTTGAACGAGGAGGGGGGGGGTACCTGCAAGGCACTCCGATGCTAAAGTCAGTGGGAGTACGAGCAGATAATAGAGTTGAGGTTAGAATGATGAATACCTGACCCTCTGGAAACAGAGGGTATTTATAGCCCCCAGCGCTGGGCCAAGGTTCCTTCATTGGGCCGGGCGGATTTGGCCCAATGGAGGAACTGCCAGGTTCTACGTGGGTAGTGGGGACCAGCACGTGGTCCCCTTCCTGGATGTGCTGCGTGAAGTGCGGGCGGACAGAGACGCGGTCTTTGCGGAGTATCGTTGGGGTAACGGTGGACTGAGTCTGCCCTAGCTAGGTAGCTCGAGATCATGTCGAGCTGCGCTGCACGGTGCCGAGCTCGACGCCAAGACCTCGAGCTGAACAGCGAGTGTCGAGTGTGGTCCTTAGTGAGTCCCTTTGGACTGGGCCTTAGTAATGCTTTTGGGCCTGTCGGGCCCAGTCCAGAACAGTTATTATAATTATTTTTATTTATTATTTTTTTTCAGTTCTAGCCCTAGAATATTATAGTGAATTTTATTCTAATTAATATTTCTTTCAACCTATATATCAATGAAAAATTTTTGTCTGGTTATTTGCACGGTGATGATAAGACTGAAAACATGTGTATCATTATAGTTTTAAAAGATTGATATGAATTATTATTCTCTTCGAAGTCGATCTTTCATTTTTATTTAATATCTCTTTCGCATAAAATATTTTTCACAATTAGTTTATATTTTAAATTTCTTTATGAATTTTAATTTTCGGTTGTAATTCTTAAATTAAAAGAAAATAAGTAGTAGGTTAGTGATATTCACTATAAAAGATCTCCGCATTATAAATAATAAATTATACTTTAATATGATTCTGAATCTAACTCATATAATCATTACCAAAAGTCATTTGACAACTTTTTTTTTTTTTAAATATTTGATACCTTTTAAAAATAAGGATAATCCAATTAAAAATTTTTTATTTTTATAATTACTTTAGAATCTATCTATGTATTTGTATTATGAATCAATATATAGTTATTTTAATTATAGACTACAATGATAATATATATTTATATATTAAATTTTATATAACAAATGTAACCAATAATTACATAAGTATTCATCAAATTGAAAATAACTTTTTCAATTGAGATCGATCTTCAAGGATTGTAACCAATCGAGTTACTCCCCCTCCTAACAATCTTCTTAATCTTATATATGAGTGTAATTTTTTTCCCGGTCAATCCCCTAGCTACAGTAGTAACAATTTTTATTGAGATTATTTTTTCTCTCATTTCAAGCAACAAAAATTATAGTATCTTCAATGGGCGTGGGCGTGGGTATTCGGAGGCTCAAATTACATTTCTTTCTCCCTTAAGTATTTGGATTAACAACACTTTTAATGGATTATGCTGTTATAGTAGAGTATGTTAGTGCGTGAGATATTTTTAGTGAGGAGAAAAAGAGTGAATAGTAAAAAAATAAGAATTATATTATTCACTTGAATAGTTTTGTACAAATAATAATACAAACTATGACTATTTATATACAATCATATTTGGGTTTGAGTTTTCTACCTTGGAATATATTTGATATTATATTTAATATCTCAACATATATAATTTGGATTATATTTGATATTATATCTAATATCTCAACATATATAACTTAGATTATATTTGATATTATATATAATATCTCAACATACCCCCTAAAATCCAAGTTATCGAACTTACGTTAGTCATATTCGATCTGAAATATTCCTAGTTTCTTTCTTAAATTCAGGAATTTGTTGATCTTCAATCATTTGGTGAAGATGTCGTTCAATTGTGCTTCACTTGAGCAATGCCTAACTTCAAATTCACCTCTATTTACCTTCTCCCTTAAGAAGTGAAATATAGCTTTGATATTCTTACTCCTTCCATATAAAACTAGATTCTTCACCAGGTTTATGGCTGACTTGTTGTCGATTTTCAACACAAGAGGTTTCTTCACTTCGACTTCAATTTCTTCAAGTATAGAATTGATCCAGATTGCTTGACATGCAACATAGAATCCTGCTATATATTCAGCTTCACACGATGACAATGTCACCACATGTTACTTTTTCGAGCACTATGAGATTGAGGCACCAAAGTCTAGAAAGAAATATCCAATTGTACTTCTTTGATCTTCCTTATCTATATACCAATCAGCATCTAAAAAACAAGTAACAACTGTTTCTTTGCCTTTAGAATATCGTCGAAATAAAATTTCATAGTCTATTGATTCTTTTAGGTATCTGAGAACTCTTCTTGCAGCCTTGATGTGCGACACTCTTGGTTCACCCATGAATCTGCTTACTAATCTGACTGCAAAACCTATATCAGATCGACTATTGTACACATACCTCAAAGATCCCATAATTTGTTCGAACAAAGTTACATCGACTTTTTCCTCCTTTCCATACTTCTCCAACTTCACATTTGATTCGACAAGTGAGGATGCAGGATTCAAATCATCCATTATGAATCTCTCGAGTATCTCTTTGACATACTTTCTTTGATGTAGCACCATACCCTGCTTTGACATTTGAAATTCCATGCCTAGGAAATAAGACAATTTTCACAGATCCGACATTTCAATTACTAATAAGCGGTCTGAACTTCGATAAGTTCTCCAAGCTATTTCCAATTACTAATAAGTCATCAACATATAAGCAGATGGTTTCTATATCTTGTGCTACAACTTGAACAGACACCATACTCGGATTTGACAAACCCCAAATCGACTAAGTATGATTCAATCTTCTTGTTCCATGCCCTAGGTGCCTTCTTGAGACCATAGAGCGCTTTGTGCAACTTATGTACTTTACTCGCTTCCTTCTGAATCACAAACCCAAGAGGTTGTGTGGCATAGACCTCTTCGTCTAAAGGACCATTCGAAAATGATGACTTCACATCTAAGTGAAATGTCGACCAACCCGTGTTGCACGCCAATGCTACCACTATTCGAACAATCTCTAATCTTGCTACTAGAGCAAATACTTTAGAGTAGTCGAGTCCTACTCTTTGAAGAAATCTTTGAGCTACTAATCTTGCTTTATGTCTTTCTCTCGACCCATCAGCATTGTGTTTCAACTTGAACACCCATATCACTTCCATATATTTTGTATATGCTGGTAATTCAACTAACTCTCATATGTTGTTTCTTTTGATTGTCTGTAAATCTTCGACCATAGCTAACTTCCATTGTTGAATCTTTAAAGCCTCGCTATAGTTTATTAGTTCAGCACATGCAAGTAATGCAAAATGAAATAATTCTCCATCTGGTGTGACTTCATCATCACCAGTCACTTTATAGTCTTGAAGTCTTATTGGACGGACTTTAGTTCTTTGAGATCTCTGGCTTGTGCTAGCCACACCTTCTTCAACTTCGACTGTGTTGGGAATGTCAGCAACTTCTTCAACTTCGGATGAAATATTAGCAATGTCTTTAACTTAGACTTCATCAAGTTCTTCGTCAAATTCAGAGCTCATCAATGGCTTGTTAATTGCATCATTAGAATTCTAATCCCAGGAAGAATTTTTATCAATCACAATATCTCTACTCAACATAATCTTCTCATTAATTGGATTGAATAACCTGTATGCATCAGTCTTGTTATATCCTTCCAGAATCATAGGTTCACTCTTGTTATTGAGCTTCCTTCTTCTTGCATCAAGAACATGCTTGTAACACATAGAGCCAAAAACCTTTTGTTATACACCAAATTTGCCATACCCTTGCATTAGGTTTAGGTTTCTTTTTTAAAAAAAATATGGGTCACATTATATGGTTTTATTTCCGTGAGGTATTTAAAATCAAGAAGAGGTTTAGTTTGTAAAAAGGATCATAGGCCTTTCTTAATTAGAAGAGGCCCATGTAATTTGCTAAGGAGTATTTCAAAAAACGAAAAAAAAGGGGTGTTTTGCAAATTCATAAAGCTCATGTGGGACATGTTTTGTGATCCAATATTTGAAGATAACTGGGCCCATTTGATTTAAAAAGTTTTTATATAACATTATTATCACTTTGTTATAATTATTTATTTTGCTGATTAAATTATTTGAACCTTTATTAAATTTTTAATTTTATTATTTGTTCTTGTATTATTAGCTGAAAGAAAGAAATAAGTGTATATCGAAAACTAAAAATATGCCTAAGAGCTCTTGGGGTCGAAGCAGCTTCGACGACAGTAGGATGCCCAACGAAGCGTTCAAGATCGAATGATGAATGGCGTGAAGGAAAGTTGAGGAGGCTTTTATGAAGCCTTCGATTGATGCATTTCGAACGTATGGAGAGGTTTTTTTATAGAGTCTTCGATTGATGAGCTTCGAATGCGTGAGGAGGATTTTATGAAGTCTTCGATTGATGAAGAGCTGAGGCGGCTTCGATCAGTCAAAATTAAGAGTTGATACTTCGATTGTTCGAATTGAAGGTTGATAGATCGAAAGACCTGAAGCAGCTTCGATCAGTCAAAATGAAGAGTTGATATTTCGTTTGTTCAAATTGAGTGGAAGGAAGTCGAAAGGAATAAAGCGAGGCTTCAACAGGCCAAAATGAAGAAGTGTTCAAATTGAGTGGAGTTCAAAAGGAGAAAAGCGAAGCTTCGACAGGCTAGGATGAAAAATGATGCTTTGATTGGTCTGATTGAAAGAAAAGAGAATCGACAGGAACGAGAGTTGTTCGATTGGGCTGACTGGATAGTTCTTCAAATCAAGCGACTAAGGCAAATAATGGCTCAGTCGAAGAAGCCAAAAGGATGAGGCCTTGAACCATTCAAATGGAAGCCCAGATCCATCGATGGTAGCCACTCAGAGTCATCGAAGAACAAGGCTTGAGGGCAATCGAAAGAGTCAAAATGAGAAACCTGTCCAGGTTCACTCAATGTTCAAAATGGCACACAATATCTCAAAGATGGCAAGTTTTCAATGTGTTGGGATTTTGTTTCATGAGCCATGAATGCATTGTCCTCTTCCACATTGGTTCACACTTACCCTCATCACTCCTCTATAAATATAGAGCCAAAAGTGCAAGCATGGGGGGACGAAAAGACACTGCCTACACATACATTGCAGACACACGCATTAGGAACACCCACACATTGCCTATACACAGGAGATTGGCTACCAAAGTTCCACACACAAGAAGCTGCCTCAGAAAGCATATCAAATTCTCAAAATCTCACAAAGGGGTCAACATTCGAAACACACTTTGCAGGCTCCTCCAGTCCAAACGAATGCTAGCCTTCCTCGACGCTTAAAACATCCCAAAGTTGTAGATCGAAGCATACCAGCCATAGCGCAGAAGGTAAAAAGGAAGTGTGCAAACGGGGAAGGATCTAGGTTCGATACCCAGGTCTGAAACTTTATTTTTCTAACGTATGTATTGCAGATCTAAAGCTTGCAGGTTCCATGCATACACCATACACCACAAGATCATAACCAATGGATCCCCATCTGATCCAGATCTGAAGGCTTCAGACGTAGGCCTTACCATGAACCTTCGAAGGTTCCCTTCGTTGGATCGAAATGCAATATAGGCCCCTTTTCGATCCAGACCTGCCATTCTATTTGCACCCCCATAATTTTACTTCTATAACATAATTTGCACCCTCCTTACTAACTTATTTTAATTTATTATTTTCTCTTATAAATTTATTTATATATTTGTTTGTTTATATATATATATATATATATATATATATATATATATATATATATATATATATATATATATATATATATATATATATATATATATATATATATATATATATATATATATATATATTTACATTTATATTTATATTTATACTTTAATAATTATAATATTATGTATTATTTATTGTTATAAACGATTTAGTATTTTAAAACTCATTTAAAATATATTTTAATTTATTATTTTCTCTTATAAATTTATTTATATATTTGTTTGTTTATATATATATATATATATATATATATATATATATATATATATATATATATATATATATATATATATATATATATATATATATATATATATATATATATATATATATATATATATATATATATATATATATATATATATATATATATATATATATATATATATATATATATATATATATATATATATATATATATATATTTACATATATTTACATTTATATTTATATTTATACTTTAATAATTATAATATTATGTATTATTTATTGTTATAAACGATTTAGTATTTTAAAACTCATTTAAAATATATTATTTATTTGCATTAAATCATATCCATTGATTATGTACTGAAAAACATTCATTACCATATATTTTAATTTAATATTTTATATCAAAATATTAAAATCTGCGCAAAATTCATCAAACCATATCCGCAAGCGACACATGACCAATGTTTGGCCACGTGATACGAAGGCTATATCAGACTCCACCGCTATACATCATAAAAATACGCAAAAAAAGGTCAAACTATTTTTACAATAAATTGAATCAAACAATTACTTTTCAAAAAGGAACGCAAAAAGTTTTTAATTAACTTTGCGCTTAGTTCAAAATCTCGGTTGTCTACACATTCGAACTAAGTGCGGGAAAAATTAAAATATCTGTGTAATCTATAAAAAATACAAACCCCTTGAACTACGAAATGGGACTCTGATTCCTCCTAAGAAGGATACGTAGGCATACGATCAAAATCATGGCGAGTCTCGCTAACTAAAATTCAAACCTTTTTCCCATTATTAATTAAAATCCTATTTCCTAAAAATGCGCTTCTAAACCTAGTATAATTGCGAACAATGTAGATAAGGGGTGCCTAACACCTTCCCCTCGTCTAGAACCGAGTATAAATCTAGAATCTTTGACTTTTAGGGTTATTCCTTTACATTCCCTTCCTTTAGGATAAAAATTAAGGGTGGCGACTCGGATTTAAAAACCAGTTGCAACACCTTCACATGACTCATTGATAGTCGTTTTCCACTCCACACTTCTTCAGGAACCTTGTTCTTTAATTTCTTGGTAGGGAACCTGTTAAGAATGTAAATTGTAGTCAAAACAACTTCTCCTCATAGGGATTTTGGAAAATTCTTTGGCTTCATCATGCATCTCTCCAAATCCAATATGGTTTTATTTATTCTTTCTAAAATTCCATTATGTTGAGGTGTATAAGGAGCAGTTACCTCATGATAGAAACCATGTTCTGCATATAAATCGTCAAACATCTTGGATGTGTATTCACCACCTCCATCTGTTCGCAAAACTTTAATCTTTGTCTCACTCTGGTTTTTGACAAGTATCTTAAATCTCTTAAAATTTTCAAATACTTTGTCATTTATTTTGACCACATAGATCCACAGCTTTCGACTAAACTCATCAACAGACGAAAAAAATACATGTTTCCACCATTGGTATGCTCTTCGAAAGGGACACATACATCTGAATGTACCACTGTGAGTATGCATGATGATCTCATTGGTATAGTCAAAACAAAAATATTTTATGGATTTCTTTCTAACTAAACAACCTTCATAGAGTTTATCAGGAATCTCAAGACTTGAAATACAAGTAACCATATCTTGAGTAATCAGTTGATTGAGTGATTAAAAACTCAAATGCCACAACCAATTGTCCCTGTGGTCGACAATAATTTTTAGACATTGTACTTCACTTGAACTGATCATAGTCTTAAATGTCACGTTCTTCGAAAATGGAGATTTTAAGACCAAATTGTTCTAGGTGTCGACCAATTTTAAAGCTCCATATTTCATAACAATTGAGAAACCTTTTTCGACCAGTTGTCCAACACTTAGCAGGTTGTACTTTATTCCAGGTACATAGAGTACATCTTTGATCATAGCTTTCCCTCCATTACTCATTTGAAAAACTATGTTGCCAGTATCTTCTTCTTGAAATGAACTACTATTTGCAAGTTTTACCTTGTTCTTCTCCGACTCATTGAAATCTGCCAACCACACCTTTTGACCAGTTATGTGATTAGAGCAGCCTGAGTCGAGGAACCAGATCTTGTATTCCACAAGGTTATCTATGATTGCAACCATAACCACCATACCACCTTCAGAATCATTTGAATCTTGGTGTGCAAGGTTCCTTTCTCCGTCCTTGCATGTTGATCCCTTGTCTTTCATGTACAAACAATTCTTGGCCAAGTGACCCCACTTTTTACAGTTGTAACACTACACACCTTTCTTATCTTCTTTGTCCTTTTGATATTTTCCTCCTCCTCTTTTAGAGGATTCAAAAGCTTTATCTTTAACCTGATGCTTGTGAGAGTTTGACCAAGACTTATTTCCCAGAGTCTTGTCAAATTTGCCTTTGAATGTGTTGGAATCACCATTCCTTTTCCATGACTGAACATGTAGAGCTTGTTTCGAGTCTTGAACTCCTTTCCTTTCGAAAATCCTAATCTCATATGCTTCCAACAAACCAACCAAATCTTCCAGTTTTAGAGTTTCAAGTTGATTGGATTCTTGAATAGCTACGATAACGTGACCAAAGTGAGAGGTCAATGTTCATATAACATTCTCAATTACCGTCTCATCAGTTATGGTTTCACCAAAACTTTTCAAGAGATGGACGAGTTTGTGGATCTTCGACACATATTTTACAACTATTTTCTCTTCTCCCATCGAAAACAATTCATATTATCGACGCAAGGTCTGTAACTTGATAAACTTGACTTTCTCACCTCCTTCATAATACTTGACTAGAATATCTCATGCCTCCTTTATTGTTTCAGAATGAGAGATTATGTCGAAGTTAGCAGTATTGACCGTTGTCTGAATGCAATAAGCAGTCTTACAATCTTTCTTCCTGACTTCGTTGCGGACAATCTTCTGTGCTCTGGTTGCATTTACAACCAACGCAGGAACACCGTCGGTAACCACTTCTAGAGTATCGTGGAAGCCAAACAAAGATTGCATCTATTTTTCTATCAGATCCAATTTTTTCTGTCAAGCATTGGAAGAGAATTCAAAATGTCCTTATCACTTTCCATCTTCACAGTAGTTGATTCACTTGTCCTAGAAACACGATCTCTAACGTAAAGTTCTTGAAAACATGATCAAGAATAATAACCAGGCTCTGATATCAATTTGTTAGTGTGTGAGACACTTTTAGTGAGGAGAGAAAGAGAGAATATATTATTCACTTGAATTGTTTGGTACAAATAATGATATAAACTATGACTATTTATATACAACCCTAATTGGGCTTGGACTTTCTACCTTAGATTATATTTGATATTATATCTAATATCTCAACATATCTAACTTGAATTATATTTGATATTATATCTAATATCTCAACAGGGTAAGAATTTTTTTATATTTTTTATATTTTTTTTATTTATTATTTTTAATTTCTTTATTATTTACAAATATGTGGGCATTGACCTTAATATCCTTGTAGATGTTATGAATCTAATTAGGAAGGATCAAAACAATTTGAGTCTTCCATATATCAATGCTTTATACCACAAACTATAAAAAAAAAGGATCATAGAAAGTATTCTTTTAGCGGATCCATTCGACATATATTGGACTTTGATGTTCAAGATAAACATGGGCGTTGTTTTAGGCATTTACGGTGCAAGGTATTGCATAGATTTTTTAGTATGGGTTTTATGTATAAACGCATAAATTTTAAGTACAGTTTTGATGAATAAAAAAATAGATTTTGAGTATGGTTTTATGATTGTTCTACGAATGTTATTCTAATTCTTGTTATTTAGGAATTTTGTTTCAATTCAAATCATGTATTATTATCATGAATTTGATTTTAATTAATGTTTTATGATTGTTAATCTAATTCATGTTATTTTTAATCTTGTTTCATTTTAAGCAATTGATTATTTGCGTGAAGTTAATTCTAATTAAATAATTTATAAATGTTATTCTAATTCATGTTTTTTATGAAACTTTTTTTTGTTCTTAAACATTTATTATTAATGTTTTATTAATGTTATTATAAATATATTTTCATTAATTAAATTTTTTATTAAATTTTTATGAATGCTGTTATATTTCTTGTTTCAGTTCTAGCTCTAGATTATTTTCGGGAATTTGATTCTAATTAATATTTTATTAATATCTTATGAATTTTATTATAATTCATGTTATGTATTTGTAGTTGTGGCGGCAGAATATTTTTGGAGTGTAATAAAGGGCAGATTGTTGGCACTTTCAGAGCATCAACTAATTGATTGCGATAGGAGTAGCCATAGATGTATAATTGGTGATTTTGTTAGTGACTTTAATTCTATAATATTAAGAGACAATATTCATGAAGAATCTCAATATCCATACAAAGAAGATAATGGGACATGTAAAAATGATGATATGTTTGAAACTGAAGCTTTCAAAACTTGTTTACAGAGTTCTACAAGAAAATGATGAACAAAATTTACTAAGAGCCGTGACAGAACAACCTGTCACAATTTCTATCTCTACTCGGGAGTACACAGGACATGTTTATTTAAGAACATGTGTAGATATTTAAAATCACGTGCTTACTATAAATGGTTATAGGACAATTGAAGAAGGTTTGAAATAATGGTTGATTAAGACTTCTTGGAGTAAAACATGGGGTGAGATTGGATACATGAGGATAAAAGAGAAGGTGATGGACATGAAGGTCATTGTAGCATTCCTACAAATGTTGCTATTCTGTATTGATGGGTAATTTCGTATTTCGTATTTCGTATTGATGGGGGTACCTGCAAGACACTTTGATGGCAAAGTGAGATTCGGAATGATGCAAGCAAGAAAGAGTGAGTAAGAAGTGATCAATACCTGACCCTATCGAGTGAGAGGGTATTTATAGCCCCCAGCGCCGGGTAAAGGTCCCCTCATTGGGCTAGACAAGCAGACTCAAAGTGGAGACTGTCAGGTTCTACGTGATTAGTGGGGCCCGACACGTGGTCCTCTACCTGGATGGATTCTTCCGCATGACCAGAATAATATGAATATGGGCTTTTCGGGGTCAAGTGGACTTCATGATGTTTGAAGGTATTTATATTCAGTCATACGAGGAGGATACTCATGGGGTACTTCTGTCCATCGGGCAGGATCCCCGCCAGCCCGAGGCCGTATGGAAGGATCATTCTTGCTCGAGGAGAAACCAGGAAGATACTCTCGAGGTCCTCTTGCCCGGTGATGCTCCTTCTCGGGTCTCCCTGGTGAATTCATGAGTTTGTCCGGTAAAGTCATATGTTCCTCGCAGCATCCATGGATCTTCCCGCTATGTTTATCCTTAGCCTGAGTTACCCATCAGACATGCGTTTCGTTATTATCATCATCGTGCGATCTTACGAGATTTATATAAGTCCTACACGTTGATCGTGGGGCGTGTATATCCTCGCTGATAGAGTCATCGTCGACCTACTCTGGACGTAGCCACCCCTTTTTCACTCGTGCTGCGATGGAGAGGTGGATGTGATTTTACCGTCGAATTCACTGGTTTCCTCTTCTTTATAGGTGAAATGGCCAATACTCCAGAGTCATCCGAGCACATAAGTGTCAAACAGAAAAGTACCATCGAGGAAGGGATCCATCTAGTCGACACGGTTGACGACCCCGCGCTGTCCTAGGTCGGGCCAGAACCTCGAGGGATAGCGTCTGTTTATAGCTATAGCAGAAGGGAAGCCTATACTGTTGTCGAGAATGGCGGCGACATGGAAGGGTTTCTTCATAACTTCACGATCATGCGACCAACTCCCATGACAAGGATATGCTTGGAGTTCGAGGAGGATCGCTTCTCGATGTATGAGGTCATTTTCAAAGACTTGGGGCTTCGTTTGCCCTTCAATGATTTTCAAATGGGCGTGCTCAACCACTTAAACCTGGCACCCTCTCAACTACATCCTAATGCGGTCTCCTTCCTCCGTGCTTTTGAAATCACATGTCGGTTCTTGTGGATGGGGGAAACCATTCCTCTATTTTCCACCTCCAACGTCAATCTAAGGGTGGGAAACATAGTTGGGCTTCCTTGAAGCAGTCATAGAGATTGTTTAGGATGTACATGGATTCCATCCGCGACTTCAAGGATAGGTGGTACGTCGTGCAACCATCGTCTCAGGCGGCCGTGGATGTCGTGTTTGACCCAATTCAAGTAGTGGATGAAGATGGGGAAGTATGTCTCGACGAGGAGGGGAATCCGGATATTGGGTTACTTTTGAAGTTCCATATCCACTGGTGCTTGGGTCACTACGAGCACATTCCTGACCATTATCACACTCCTCCTTGCAGTATGAGTGTTGAGGATGAAGAGTCCTATGGTATCCCCACTTGTTTTGTCGATGGGTTCTTTCCCTTGAGATGGGTTACAAGGGAAGGATATGATATTCTCGATGAAGACGGTGAACTGACGTTTGAGACGCGTCCGATCAATACCAAGGTGCTCATGGAATGTCGAACCTATAGGCAAGCCGTGAACCTCCTAGGTTTCTGCTCACGTGATTTATTGCTTTTTTACTTCTTGAGTTATTTGTTTAAGTCCTTCTAATGAAACTAACCCGTGGATATCATTTTTGTGTTTGCAGGTAACATGTCGGAGCATCGTGAACGACTGCTGAAGCTCACTCAGGAAAAGAAAAATCATAAGAGGTTGGTGAAGCCGAAAAAATCCACACGCCTTAGCCCGAGCTCAGAGCCAGTCATGGATGGTTCGAGTGGGTCATCGGGTGCCCTTGACACCATATAGCCATGTTGGCTCCTAAATTCGACACCCTTGTTTGTTATCAATATAGACCATTAGTTATGAGTCAGAAGAGTTTCCTACATAAGAAGGCTTCGACCAGCTGATCCTGTCGAAGGCTCATCAGAGAATGACAAGGTACTTAGAGAATTTCCTTTAAGTGGGAATCTTGTCGTCTTCGACGTCGAAGGAACCTCTCGACAAAGCTACCTGATGCCCAGGGTCGAACGGTTTGAGATTTGAATGCTTGGAGGAAAAACGGTTCCCAGCAGTCACCAAGTGCAACGTGCCGAGATCAGGAGCGTCGAATGCTGTGAGCGTGCCATGTGGCGTCATCTCGAAGCGACGTAACTGCCCAACGGTTACTTAGGATTTGTTTTAGTATAAATACTAGTTGTTCACGTAGTTTTCAGGGGGTGTTCATCATTTTATACAAGTCACTCATCTAGATTCAAGTACCCAGTGTGAGCGAAAGAATCGTTGAGAATGTATGTGTGAAACACCATTTAAATTAATCAAAGTCTTTTATATTCAAGCACTTTTTGCTTTTCATTTACTCATCTCCGTCGAAGCCTTTTATTTAACACTTTTATTTATTCTATCAAGCTTTTCTTCATGCAATTTACTTAAAGTGTCTTTACTTTACCGGCATTAATCACCATTAGGATTAGTCAAACTCCAGAAAATCAACCATGTCTTAGGATCAATCTGATCGATCCTGCGAGTCACCAAATAAGTAACCTTTTGGAAGATCAGCGGTTGTTTACCAATTTCCACGGTAAACAAATTGGCACACCCGGTGGGACCTTGTGTTGATTTTTAAGTTTAACCGTTTTATACAAAATATCCTCCTTTTTTGAGAGTATTCCATGTTATTGAGAAGTGGTAGAATATACACCAACGATACCAATACTAGGAGAAGAAGAGAAGCGATGGCGAATCCGCCAAACAATGGCGAAATCCCACAAACAAACGTGGGAACAACGGTCATCCCAACCGTAAGTGAAATGGTAACCGCTGGTTCAACACCAGCAGTAACGGTCACACAAACGAGGCCATTACCTCCATTTACTGGCCCCAGAATGCCTTTGGGAACTCCCCCACCAAGGGGAAACCAAGGAACTAGGCCTTATGTTCCCCCAGGTTTTTCGACAGTCGGTCTAAATCGAGAACCACTCTATGGCATGCCAACTTCTGAATTAGCTAGCCTGACGAATGTTGTGTCCACTTTTTCAGACCATTTAGTGAGCGCCTCTTCGCCACTCCAAGGTTCTGGAGTTGGTATGGCGAACAGGGGTAGGACCCAACTCTTAGGAGGAACGTCCCAAGTAATGCATGGCCTTACGAATGCCTCAACAGCAGTCTTGAGGCAGCAAATGGACGAAAGCAACCACGATATGGTTCAAATGTTGGCACAAACTTTAAGCACAGTGCTAAATCCTCTAATACAAAATACCACCCAGTCGAATCAGGAAATGACATCGCAAATGGCGCGTCTGGCCGACTTTTTTGGGGTACCCCAACCTATTCGACAGCCCCAAAGGGCACAGATGAGGGGAAACCAAGGTATACTTCTAGAGGAAGAAACCACTATTAACCAAGTCCAGCAGCCTGTCGAAGAAAACCTTAGGATGCGAATGGAACAACCCGGGGTCGAAGAACCTAGAGTCATAGCCCCGGAAGTAAGGATAGTCAATAGAAACCAAAATGCTGACGAAGTAGTTCAGCAGATCCAATACCAGAATATTGGTTTGGAAAATAACTTGACAGCCATGATCGAAAGAATCATGATGCAAAATGGGATGAATACGGGCTTCCGTAGGCCCAACTTTACATCCCCATTGTCAGAATATGTGTTACAAACGGACTTACCTCCTAGATGCAAAGTCCCTAAGTTCACTAAATTTTCAGGGGACACGACAGAATCCACTGTCGAACATGTGGCGAGATACTTGATCGAAGCAGGAGAGATTTCAAACAATGAAAACCTGAGGATTAAGTATTTCCCAAGTTCCCTAATAAAGAACGCGTTTACTTGGTTCACAACTCTTCCCCCCAATTCGATCCACCATTGGACCCAGTTGGAGAGATTATTCCATGAGCAATTCTACATGGGACAAACCAATATAAGCCTGTAAGAATTGGCCAGTGTAAAGAGACGATTCACTGAACCTATAGACGAATATCTAAATAGGTTTAGGTTGCTCAAAGCAAGATGCTTTACGCAAGTGCCAGAACATGAGTTAGTCGAAATAGCCGCAGGAGGTCTAGATTATTCCATTAGGAAGAAATTAGACACTCAATACCTGAGAGACATGGCCCAATTGGCCGATAGGGTTCGACAGGTAGAACGCCTTAAAGCTGAAAAAGCCAGGGCGACAAAAACTCATAAAAGAGAAAGGATAGCATATGTCGAAATGGACGATGAAGATCCAGAAACATTCGACGAACTTATAACCGTCGAAGAAAGTGAGGTCGATTTAGTGGAGTTAAAACAAGGGCCACCATACTCTTGCAAACTACTAGTCCCCTAAAGTGGAAAAAACCCCACTGGTCCTGAAAGGGCCAACGATAGGTTCCCTAAAAAGACTTACAGTTTTGATATTATAAAATGTGACGAAATTTTTGACTTACTTGTAAAAGATGGCCAAATGATAATACCCCCAGGGGTAAAAGTGCCTCCTCTTGATCAAAGAAGGAAAAGAGGCTTTTGTAAATATCATAATTTTCTGGGCCATAAAACATCTCAATGTTTTCTTTTCAGGGATCTCGTATAAAATGCTATCAAAGAAGGGAGGTTGAAATTCGCCGATAAGACCCCCGTGACTGTGGACTCTAACCCTTTGCAGGATGAAGCCCATTATGCTGAACCTTCAGAGGTGAATGTGATCGAGGCGTCCAGTAGTCAGGTGAAAAAGCCAGGAATAACTATGGTCGAAGTCACCAAGGATCATATCAACATGCCAATCTTTGGCAGTTTTTCTGGGAATCTTTCTAGAAAAACAATCGAAGCAGTCCAAAAAGCTGTTGAAGGCCCAAGACTGGAGACAGGTGGAACCTCAAAATCTGGAGCTAAACCCAGTTCCTACTTGGCTGCAGTCCAAGGCCAGACAGAAGACCTGGAGGCCCAGATGAAGCAGATGACTCTTGCTACCAAAGACACCATGAATGTCAACATGGTCGAAATCTCTGAATCGAAAGCTTCAGAGGAGGCCATTAGGCAAGAGCAAGCAAACAAAACGGCTTTCCCTCGGGAAAACGAAAATCTGGCAGATTTCCTGCAAAGATGCCAGAAGAAGAAGTCAGAAGTGATGTTGTGTCCTCGATGCAGCTCAGTTTTCGACAAGAAAGCTGCTGAACACATCCAAGGTGTAAGAGCAGCAAACAGAAGAAGGGAAGGTGTTGATGTTCGACATGACCCCAGAAGAACCTACCAAAAGGGTTCAAATCAAGAAAAGAGGCCACTGACTTTCAGGCCTCCAACCAATGTGCCAGTTGATACGTGGCATAAAACATCGGGTCGAAAGAGACCGAGCGAAGAAAGGTGGCACTCCTTCGAAGTGCCAAGAGGTTCATCTTTGACACACAAGAAAGAACCTTAGGTTGTTGCCTCCAAAGTGACCCAGGTATCAAGTAACTACAAGGGAAAGAATCCCATGTCTCGATCCCAATGGAGAAGATACCAGAGGCGGCGAAAGGCTGAGAGGGAAGCTATCAACGAACCAAAGCCAGAATCAAGTTCAAATGTCCCTCAGCGAAAGCAGAGAAAGCCTCTGGAGAGGCAACCAGTGACCAATAGACTGGTATGGCCTAACCAGGGCGAAGTTGATGACGAAGATGGCTCTGAGTCTGATGACACCCTAGATATCATGGTGAACATAGTCTCAGTTTTGCCAAGAGAGTTCAACCGCCAGATGGAGGTCGAATCGAACAACTGGGAAGTCGAACAAGAAATGGCCAAGCATAGGCCAGTATGCTACTTCGTTATGGATAATGGTCGTACCGAAGAGCAAAATGGTTTCTTCGAACCACCTACTGAGGCGATGAAAAATCACCTCAAGCCTTTATTCATAAGGGCAAAACTCAAAGAAGCCATCGTAAATAAGATCTTGGTGGACTGTGGGGCGACCATCAACATCATCCCTCACTTCATGCTGAGAAAAATAGGCAAGAGTGATGAAAACATCAAGCCTCATAACATGGTCCTGTCGAATTATGAAGGCGGAATAGGGACCACTATGGGTGTGATCCAACTAGACCTCAAAGTAGGATCCATCCTTCGACCAACCATGTTTATGGTCATATCGGCCAAACCAACTTATAATCTTTTGTTGGGATGAGAATGGATACATGGTGTTGGAGCAGTACCATCATCAATGCACCAAAGGGTAATACTATGGCGTCCTGATGGAATTGTCGAAAATATAGAAGCGGATCAGAGCTATTACTTGGGAGAAGTAAATCACCTGGGGAGAGCTGACTTCGACAAAAAATTGGCTCACATTGGGCCATGCCCAGCACCTGACTTCGACATGGCGCCAGCGCCAAATGCTTTTTGTTCCTTGTACCTGCACCCTGAGCATGGTTTTCAATGGGACAGAGAAGACTTGTCCCACATTGATTTCAGTGGGCTAACTGACATCCAGCCAACTGGTTGGGGAAGTGAATTCGGTGATAATGACTGAGTCACAATCACTGCAGCGAATTTCGGCTTATGTAGCCGAAACAAGGATGATAGCGGCTCTCGAAGCCGAAGTAAAATATATGGCCACTTAGGCCAACGATCAAAAGCTATCTTCTGTGGGTCCCGGAAAGGATTTATACCCAGAACCTCCTGATATCATGACAGAAGGAATGCAGGAGCAAAGGCTCGACGCCATCTATGACGATGAGCCTTTGGGATTCAAAAAGGACCCCCTGGCGAACAACATCAAAATGTTAGCACAGGATCCTTTAGAAGAAATCAACTTGGGCGAAGGGTTAGAGAAAAAGCCAACTTACATCAGCGCCAAAATAGACCCAGAGCTCAGGTTTGAAGTGATCCAATTGTTAAAGGAGTTCAAGGACTGCTTTGCATGGGATTACGACGAGATGCCTGGTCTCGACAGAGGATTGGTAGAACTTCAGTTGCCAATCAAACCTGGGAAGAAGCCAATCAAGCAAAGTCCAAGACGCTTCGCTCTAGAAATACCGTCGAAGATCAAAATAGAAGTCGAAAGACTGCTGAAGTGCAAATTCATACGAGCTATGAGGTATGTCGAATGGATTGCAAACATTGTGCCAGTAATTAAGAAAAATGGTACGTTGAGGGTATGCATAGATTTCAGAGATTTGAATGCTGCCACACCCAAAGATGAATATCCTATGCCTGTGGCGGAAATGCTAGTCGATTCTGCCGCTGGCTATGAGTACCTGAGCATGCTCGATGGCTACTCAGGATATAATCAAATTTTCATTACTGAAGAAGATGTGTCGAAAACAGCTTTTCGATGCCCCGGGGCTTTAGGCACTTACGAATGGGTAGTGATGCCTTTTGGCCTAAAAAACGCTGGGGCAACATATCAGCGAGCGATGAATTCTATCTTCCATGATTTTATTAACACTTTTATGCAAGTGTATATTGATGATATTGTTGTAAAATCTGTTTCCAGGAAGAACCATATAGACCACCTTCGACAATCATTTGAAAGGATGAGAGAACATGGTCTGAAAATGAACCCTTTGAAGTGTGCGTTCTGTGTAAAAGCTGGAGATTTCTTGGGCTTCGTCGTCCACAAGAAAGGAATCGAAATCAACCAGAACAAGACGAAGGCAATCTTGGAAGCGAAAGCGCCAACGAACAAGAAGGAACTGCAATCTCTGTTGGGCAAGATAAATTTCTTAAGGAGATTCATATCTAACCTAAGTGGAAAAGCTCAAGCCTTCTCACCCTTACTTCGATTGAATAAGGAAAGATTCGAGTGGAGGCAAGAGCAACAAGAAGCCTTCAACAAGATCAAAGGGTATCTCACCAAGCCACCTATTTTGGTGCCTCCTTGCAGCAACAGGAGTATGAGATTGTACATAGCTGCATCCGACAGAACTTTGGGAAGCATGTTAGCCCAAGAAGATGAAAATGGAGTCGAAAGACCCATTTACTATCTTAGCAGAGTTTTGAACGATGCAGAAACTAGATATAGCGAAGTTGAAAATTTATGTCTATGTCTTTATTTCTCTTGTACAAAGCTCAAACAATATATAAAACCAGTTGATGTGTATGTTTCGTCTCATTTTGATGTTTTCAAATACATGTTGTCGAAACCCATCTTGCACAGCCGAATTGGCAAGTGGGCGCTAGCATTAACTGAGTATTCATTGACCTTTATGCCTCTTAGGGCAGTAAAAGGGCAAGTGGTAGCAGACTTTATAGTCGACCACTCAATTCAGGTTGAAAATATAAATTACGTGGAGATAAAGCCTTGGAAATTCTACTTCGATGGTTCCAGCCATAAAGATGGAACAGGAGTAGGGGTCTTGATTATTTCTCCAGAAAAAATTCTAACAACATTCAAGTACAAGATAGCAGGTACTTGTTCGAACAATGAGGCTGAGTACGAAGCTCTAATTACTGGCCTTGAGATATTGTTGGAATTGGGGGCAACTCGAGTCGAAATAATGGGAGACTCAGAGTTAGTCATTAAGCAAGTCACAAAAGAGTATAAATGCATAAGAGAAAATCTTATTATGTACTTTGTGATAGCAAATCGTTTATTGAAAAAATTCGAAGTGGTTAACATTCGACACATACCTAGATTGGAAAATCAAGTAGCCAATGATTTGGCACAGATTGCATCTGGGTACAAAATTTCAAAAACGAGATTACAAAGAGCAATCAAAGTTCGAGAAAAAATAAAAGCAACCAGCCTGTCTCCAACAGATTTGAAATCGACAAGACTAGGGTATGCTGATCAAAGGAACTTTGAAATATCGTTCATAGACAATTTGTCAGAGCAAGATTGGAGGAAACCCATTGTAGATTATCTACAAAATCCAGCAGCTTCGACAGAACGAAAAATAAAATATAGGGCGTTGAGTTATGTACTAATGGGTAATGAGTTATTTAAAAATACGCCTGAAGGGGTATTGCTAAAGTGCTTAAGCGAAACTGAAGCATACATAGCCCTTTCAACTACGCACGCTGGAGCATGTGGGGCTCACCAAGTAGGCCATAAGATGAAATGGTTGTTGTTTCGACAAGGACTATACTGGCCCACTATCTTGAAAGATTGTGTTGAGTTCGCGAAGGGTTGCCAGGAATGTCAAGCCCATACGGGCATGCAACATGTACCGGCAAGCGAACTTCACTCAATAGTGAAACCTTGGCCTTTTAGAGGATGGGCGTTGGATCTTATTGGAGAGATTCGACCAGCATCATCAAAGAGCCAGAAGTATATACTGGTAGGCATTGATTATTTCACTAAATGGATCGAAGCTATCCCTTTAGTCAATGCAGACCAAGAAAATGTCATTGAATTTATTCAAAAGAACATTATCTACAGATTTGGAATCCCTGAGACTATAACGACTGATCAAGGATCAGTGTTTACTGGTCGAAAGATGCAGGAATTCGCTCAAGAAACAGGCTTCAGACTCCTAACATCAACACCATATTATGCACAAACAAATGGTCAAGTCGAAGCAGCGAATAAAATAGTGATCGGACTGATAAAAAAGCATGTAGGAAAGAAGCCAAAAAATTGGCATAAGACGTTAGACCAGATCTTGTGGGCCTGTCGAACGTCCCCAAAAGAAGCCACAGGTACAACACCATATCGGCTAACTTTCGGTCATGACGCAGTACTGCCAGCGGAAATTTGTCTTCAATCAGCAAGGGTTCAGAGACATCAAGATATTCCCTCTAAGGTTTATTGGGATATGATGTTAGACGAACTAGTAGATTTAGACGAGGAAAGACTACGCGCTCTCGACCTACTGAGAATTCAGAAGAAAAGAGTGGAAGACTCTTACAATAAAAAAGTAAAACCTAAGGCATTCTCGCCTGGAGAATTAGTTTGGAAGGTGATTCTCCCCATGGATCGAAGAGATCGAAGCATGGGAAAATGGTCACCCAAGTGGGTAGGACCGTTCAGAATTATCCAAATTTTTTCTAGTGGAGCTTATGAGGTTGAAGAGTTAGGCGAAGATAAAAGACTCTTGAGAGTAAACGGCAAATATTTGAAAAAATATAAACCTATGCTCCAAGAGATCAAAATAAATAACAGTTAATGACCAAGCTAACCATAAAAAGCCAAAATGGAAAATTATATATTGATTAACCAAAATGGTTGCATTGTATTACAGATATTACAGTACATGGTCAATGAGGTGCTGAGCAAATTATAAAGGGATGGAAGCTTTAAGTCGAAGATATTTGGCTTGCTGCAACTCTAGCCGTTTGTTACACAAGGCAGTCGCCTGAGAAAGTTTGGCAATCTGGTCGTCAAGGGCTTGGGCCCTTTCAGTGAACTCTAAGCCTCGGGTAACTTCATCTTGGCTCTCTGCATCCGAAACAGTCGAAAGGAGTTCCTCTTTGCGCTTGGTGTTAACATTTAACTTGGCCTCCAACTTCTCGATCTGCGCCCTTATAGAGGCGTTATCTTGATCTATGGCGTCGATTTCCTGCTGCTTGGATGTCTTCTATTTCGACAATTCTGCAATTCGAGAAGTTGATTCATCTACTTCGGTCCAAGCAGAAGAACTCTTTCCATGTAGTGTTTCGAGTTGGCTGTTGAACCCCCTTCGACGTCTATAGTCCGTAGAGACTTGGTCAATGATGGAGTATAACTCCAAGATGAAGCTGGAAACTTCTGGAGAAACAGCAAGCAAAACAACTGCACCCAGAACAGCTCCCAGACAAGACGGGGCAGTAGGATCCCCCTCCAAAGCCTTCATTAGATCCTTTTTGAAGAACTGAGCCTTGACCTTCTTCAAAACCTCATCAAAAGGAGAAGTCGAAGTGGACTTCCTTGATGCAGTAGAAGCATCATGACTAGGGTCAGATGAATTCTCCCTACTCTCAATGATGGCATTCAGGTAGCCAATTGGATCAGTTTGCTTCAAAAGGGCCAAGTCTTCTTTAGACCTGGGTTTTGTCGAGGTGGTCGTTCCTACAGCAGTGGTGGCTTGGGGCTGAGTTTGTTTAGTAGCGTCAACATCAACATGACCCTCTTCATCATGTTGCTCCTCCGTCTCATTGACCACTTGAGCTTCCTCTTGCTAGTGTTCCTCTGTTTCAGCAAGGACTTCATCATCCACCAGTTCCTCCTCTCGTTGTCTACTATGGTCAGCAGAGTCTTGTGGCTCTGAAGTTTGATTTGTTTCGTTAGCAGAACTGACGAAGGAGGAAGGATGGTGAATGGGTTCCCCCGTGCTGTTTATAAAGGAACCCCCGCCAGGATGCCCAGTTGGTGCTGAAGTTCCAGCGGTCTCCTGAAAATAGAAGAGGAAAAATATTCTGGTTTAGAGAGATACACGATCGAACGTGATCATCGACACCTAAGTTAAAAGTGGTCGGAGGCACTACCTGTAGAGGAACTTCAGCCCCAGGGCTAGAGTTATCACTCTCAACGGGTTTGCTGAGCAAGACGTTCAGCTCCTCCTCCGTGGGCTCTTCGATGATCACAGGAGGTGTCCTGGATTTTTTCCCTGCGACCTTGATTTTGATCGTAGGTCGAGGCTCGGGAGCAGGGGCAGCCTTCTTCACCTTTCTCCGTTTGAGAGGAACAAGGGGAGATTCATCCTCGTCGCCACTCACAGATTCGACCATTAATGCAGGTCGTTTCTTAGGTGCAGGTTCCTGAAACCCCCAAATGGAGTTGATTTAGAGCGCAACATTGAAAACCAGGATGTTAAAACCAGCAGGAAACAAGAAAAATTTGGTTACCTGTGCTGGAGGTTTTGTAGAGGGACCTCCACCCTGATGGCTGTCTATGGCTTTCTTTGCCACAGGTTTTCGAACAACTGAAAGAAGACACGTTCACAAGTTATAATTGACAAGTTATAAGTCGAAATGGAAAGACAAATATAATTTGAAGAGTGAACGTACATTTCTTTATTTTGTCGAGAACCAAAACGAAGGACTTCTAGAGTTCGTCCGCAAAATCCTTTTCATCGAAGAATTCTTTGACATAATAACTCTTCCACCAGTCTTCAAAAGATGGTGAACAGAGGAAGTTGAGTTGGTAGTCGAACAATGAAAGTACAGTCCGACCAGCGTACCTACCAATGTGCTTGGTAGCAGCATCCTCAGTGTAATCATTACAAAAGTACAACACTGATTTCTCCCTAGGGTAAATGGGAGAAGGAAGCGATTGGATAATGCCAAACTGTCGAGAGACAAGATTTGGCTGATAAGCAATCAGGCTCAGATGATTCTTTGAACTCTTGAAGCGCAATGGCATTATCCTGGGAGTGAGAAATGCTTCTCACAATGTTGTGTGCTCTTCGAGGTGAGGATCCTCTGATGACTTGGGATGGGGTCTGGTGAACCACCCTGGACCAAACTTTCGACGGGCGAAAGGAGCCTTGGTCGAGGTAAATTCGTTCCTCCCTGCAAACATCAAAACGAAGTTTGCAAAGGTCTGTTGGAGTTCCAGCCCATCCTCAGTGGGAGTCAGTAAAGCCAGCCTGGTACCTTCGATACGCCTTCTGGCTATCTCAGGAGCCTGTTCGTTTATTTGAGCCTTCTGGGGTAGAAAAGACTCAAAAGTGGCGTTTAGCCATAGTTGTAGTAGCCAGAAGGGTCCAGCGAGCATCAAGTTGGCTCTATTTTCTATTACCTTTAATAGAGTCGCCCCGCTGCTTATCGACTCATATAGGTTCGCCAATATTAATTCGGCCAAACAGATGTTTTGACCGTGATGAAGCTGAGTAGCAAGGGTGACCATTTTCTTCGTCACCTGTAGAGATTTCGTGCAGAACACGAAGCGTGACAGCCAAAGGGCTAGAAACGCAATGTGCTCCACGTCCGTCACCACAGCCGTCGATTTGTCATGATAGTGGTTGGTGTAGGTGGTGTAAGTGGGTTTGGTGGCTGAAAACCCAATCTGGTCTTCAGACATTTCCTCTGGGTCAAAGTAATCCCCAGTTGGTCGAAGACCAGTAATGGCAGCCACGTCGAAGAGAGTGGGTGTTACCATTCCACAAGGCAGGTGGAAGGTGAAGTGAGTATAGTCCCAAAATAGCAAAGAAGCTACCAGCATTTCAGGAGAATAGTTGAGACCAGTCTTTGATAGCATGACTAGGTCATAAATCCCCATGTTCTTCCAAATCGAAGCCTGGCTTTTCTCCATCTTGTCGAGCCAAGTGTTGTATTCTGGTGTAAGGCTAGGGCTAGACCTAAAAGCCCTAACCCCTCTGTTGAAGAAACGAAGATCTATCTTTTCTTTTGCAGGATCTTCGTTATCGTCTGTCGCCTTTTTGGAGCACCCAATGTGCTTGAGTGCCTCATGCACGGGGAAGAAACCCTTGATCTTCATTGGGTCAACGATGCATGCAGATAAAGGACCAGACATGGCGAAAACCTGGTTGGAATATCCAACAGGAATCACAGTTGAGAAGAGTAAGTCTCACGCTCAGCATCTCCCATGGGTTCGGGAACCCTTCGCATTCCCTTGGAGTTAACTGTTGGAGCGGTTGAAAAGATTGTCGGTTGAGCAGTTTTAGAGGGAGTGTTAGAACTGGGGACATTGGAAGAACGAGAACCTGAAGCCATTTTTTGGTTTGAGATGAAGATGGATGAAGAACAAAGGTTCTTGCAGAAATTTTTGTTCGACTTAAGGCTTGGATGAAGGAAAGCGTAAAGAGTCCCACGAGGGGCACTTAGTGCTATTTATAGTGATTGGAAAATCACAAGACTCGAGGTCATTTAATGTCTCAGACAAGAGTGGGGCACGTGGCGCTCATTTGGTGATGTAGCCATTCTGCAGAACGGAAGCGGTGCAGCGTGCGTCCTCGATTTCGGGGAATCGTCATGATGACAATCTGTGAAAGGACATTGGGCGTACCAAACGCCTTACTGAAGTGACGTCTTAGGAACAGGTGGAATGATGGCTTTTTGAGATTGTCAGTTGGTTGGTAGGAGGCGAAAAGCGCACAAACTAATCTGTGGCTAAGAGTGAAGGACATGTGTCGAGTGGAATCTCAAAGAATGCCTTTTTCTTTTCAGCGTCGAAATAAGACATTCTTGGGGGACAATTTGTTGGCTCCTAAATTCGACACCCTTGTTTGTTATCAATATAGACCATTAGTTATGAGTCAGAAGAGTTTCCTACATAAGAAGGCTTCGACCAGCTGATCCTGTCGAAGGCTCATCAGAGAATGACAAGGTACTTAGAGAATTTCCTTTAAGTGGGAATCTTGTCGTCTTCGACGTCGAAGGAACCTCTCGACAAAGCTACCTGATGCCCAGGGTCGAACGGTTTGAGATTTGAATGCTTGGAGGAAAACGGTTCCCAGCAGTCACCAAGTGCAACGTGCCGAGATCAGGAGCGTCGAATGCTGTGAGCGTGCCATGTGGCATCATCTCGAAGCGACGTAACTGCCCAACGGTTACTTAGGATTTGTTTTAGTATAAATACTAGTTGTTCACGTAGTTTTCAGGGGGTGTTCATCATTTTATACAAGTCACTCATCTAGATTCAAGTACCCAGTGTGAGCGAAAGAATCGTTGAGAATGTATGTGTGAAACACCATTTAAATTAATCAAAGTCTTTTATATTCAAGCACTTTTTGCTTTTCATTTACTCATCTCTGTCGAAGCCTTTTATTTAACGCTTTTATTTATTCTATCAAGCTTTTCTTCATGCAATTTACTTAAAGTGTCTTTACTTTACCGGCATTAATCACCATTAGGATTAGTCAAACTCCAGAAAATCAACCATGTCTTAGGATCAATCTGATCGATCCTGCAAGTCACCAAATAAGTAACCTTTTGGAAGATCAGCGGTTGTTTACCAATTTCCACGGTAAACAAGCCCGCGACCGTTCAGAGTAAGAAGAGAAGGTCAGAAGGTGGACCTGCAAGTGCAGTCGAGGAGGGGGTGAGTGCCCAGGCGTTCAACCTTCCACCTTGTTTTATGGAAAAGGATTTCTTCGAGGGTTTCCCTCTGACCGTGTTTGATGCTGAATCCGACATTATCAGACGCCTCGATGATGAGGGTCAAAGGAAGCACCTGGCTTCAGGGATGTTCGGTTTGATGAAGGTCGCAGAGATGGTCATAGTCCTTGCGGGCGAAGGATCTGGCTCCTCTGGACTAGTGAAGGAATTGGAGTCAAAGAAGGCGACTTTTCAGGCGAAGACACAGAAGCTGAAAAGTGCCCTCGAGCGGAGCGAGGAGAAGTTCCATGTGCAGGCCAATGAGTTGACGAGGGAGAAAGAAGAAATTGCCAAAGCTTATGAGGAAAGAGATTCCTTAATGCTCGAGAAAGAACGTTTAGAAAAGGAGGTGGCCGATTTAAAAGCTGAAATATTGCTCGTGGATGGGGAGCCTAAAGGAGTCACGGACTTGCATTCCCGGGCAGAGTTAATTGCTCGGATCCAGATCCTCGAGTCAGATTGCTTCGATGCTCTGATCGACGGCTTCGAGACTGGCTTGACCCAACTGTCCGTGCTGAATCCTGGGCTTAACACTGAAGGCGTTGGGGTATTGTCTCAAGTCATTGGTGGACACGTGGTTCCCCCTTCATATTCCCTCAAAGTGGAGGCCAAAGTGAACACCCCTCGAAGTGCTAGTACTTATGATATTTTGGCTATTTGTATTCAAGGCCTACGCGCCTGTATTCATTGTAATTTTCAGACAGCGTCGGCCTTCGTGGTCGACATTTATAAATGTCCTTACTTTTTTGTTATGCCTTTATTTTTTTCATTGATGTTTGCTAGCTATCTATTTGTCATTGCTTTATAAACGTTTGCTAGCTGTTCGTGCGTCGTGGTTATTAACTTGTTTATTTTGTGGAAATTTGTATTTCCCGTGAGTGGAGATGTATGCTCGACCTTGGTTGTGGACGACACATGTTGGGATGTGTCGAAGGGGTGTAGTAGGGATCCCCGTAACGAGCTCGAGATCACGGTCGGGATCTTAAGCTCGTGGCGTGAACTGCCCATCACGAGTTGGGTGTTCTGCCTGCTGGGTACTTCGACAACAAAGCTCGATTGAGACATCCCTGTCGGGCTAAGTTCTATTCGAGGAATGAACATCAACCTGCCAGCGTTGAAGTTTGGAGGCCATGTTCGTACCTTAATATGCATACGTGGTCGAGCTCATCTTGCCGTCGGTTGGATGGGACTGGTCGACTACTGATGCCCGTAGTAGGATAAGGATTTAGCTGTAATATTGTTTCAGTTTTGTAGTGTTCTATGGTTGAGGTAGTGGTTCTCCATTTAAATGTTTGAGGTAGTATGCCCCAGTGCCCGTTGCTCCGTGGACACGGTACGGTCCTTCCCAGTTCACTGCCAATTTCCCTTTGTGAGAATCTTTCTGATTTCTCCGTCGGACTATACTGCCAAGATGGAATTCGCGCTTTATGACTTTATGGTCATGGCGAAGGGCTATCTGTTGTTTCAGTGCGGCCTCGTGAAGAGCTTCTCTCGAACGGATTTCCTCGACTAGGTCGAGATTTTATCTTAGGGCCTCGTCATTTAGTTCCTAGTCCAGAGGGGCCTTAGTTCTTCTGGAAGGTTCTAAGATTTCTACGGGGATGACAGCCTCGGTGCCATAGGTCAGTCAGAACGGGGTCTCGCCCATCGTTGAGTGGGCTGTTTGTTCGATATGCCCATAGGATGTTGTGGAGTTCCTCGATCCACCCTCTTTTGGCCTCACCCAGCCTTCATTTGAGACCTCGTAAGATGACTCTATTTGCGGCTTCGGCTTTCCCGTTGGTTTGGGGGTGTTCCACCGAGGTGAAGTGTTGCTTGGTACCGAGTTTAGAGATGAAGCTTTGGAAACCTTGATCGCTGAACTGGGTCCTGTTGTTAGTGACGAGTGCTTGTGGAATTCCAAATCGGGCGAGCATGTTTCGTTTATAGAAATGCAGGATATTGTGTGAAGTGATTTTTTCCAGAGCTTCAGCCTCTATCCATTTCATGACATTTTACTATCTTTGTGTCGATGTTTTGCCATCTCTTATGTTTGTTATCCTACTTTGATTTTAAATATCATTGTTAGCTGTGATGTTTTATCATCTAAATTGTGATGTTTTACCATCCTTACCATGATATCTTACTATCTTTTTATCGATGTTTTGCCATCGCATATGTTTGTTATCCTACTTTGATTTTCAATATCGTTGTCAGATGTGATATTTTATCATCTAAATTGATGTTTCTCCATCTTTGCCATGATATCTTACTATCTTTTTGCCGATGCTTCACCATTGCATATGTTTGTTATCCTACTCTAATTTTTGATATCATTGTTAGGCGTAATATTTTATCATCTAAGTTTTGATATATTGTCGTCTTTGCCATGATACTTTACTATCTTTATGCTGATGCTTCGTCATCGCATATGTTTGTTATCCTACTTTGATTTTCGATATCATTGTTAGGTGTAATGTTTTACCATCTTATATATTATCTTGACATCACGCTGATATATTATCATCTTATCTGAGTTTGTGTTGCCATGTGATGTCTTGTTGTCCTTGTTTTGATGTTTTATCATCGTTGCTGATTTTTTGACGTTTTATCTGATGTTTTTCCATTTTGATTATTGCTTTTGTATTTTTAACTAAAAAACACAAACCAACCAAAATATGTGAGTCGAACTACGACTGCTCTGATTCCTTAAAGGGATACATAGGCATTGGGGTAGGACCCGAATGAGCATAAATTTTTATTTTCCCTATATTATTTTCTCTTTTATTTTGCACGCATTCCCTCTTTGCATTTTCTTTTAGCTATTAAGCTTAGATATAGTTTCTTACACACCCTTTGATTAAAACAACATGAGTGGATACTGTAGAGTACTACGGGCGTGTGGGGTGCTAATATCTTCCCCTCGCGTAACAGACTCCCTTACCTGATCTCTCGGTCGAAAGACCGTGATTTCACCCCTTCAGGTTTACTCGATGTTCACCTTTCCCTTTCGGCGGGATAAAAAATATTCTATGGCGACTTCATTGATTTTATATCTGATGACGGTTCAACCGATTGTTTGAAACTCCAATGTCTCTCGCTTCTTGGTCTTATTCCTTTATTGATCCAACAATACATCTTGGAGCTTTTATTCCTCTTACTCCAACAATGCTCAAATACCTACAAAATGAATACAAAACTATCAAACGATACACTTTGTACACAAAAATGCATTATAGACAAACTAAACATATTTATACACAAAGTTGGGTTATTCAACTGATATTAACAACAAAGAGTCGATAAGTGCAACAAAAAGTATATACAAAAATAACTAAAATTTGCACTTATCAAATTCTCCCCAACTTGAACTTATTTATCCTCAAACAAGGGCAAAAAACTCAAAGAAGCAAAAATGATCAACCAAAGAATCATGAATCAACAAGTTTTAAAAACGAAAATAAATGTATGATTCAAACAAAAATACACAAACGAGGTAAATACTTACCACAATTCTACAACGATAACATATAAACCATATGAATCCTAAGTACAACAATCATACTAAATATTCTAAAACAAAACAAGCTCAATCATGAATCTCACCTAACAAAAATTCATCGGTAGATGAAGAACACATAAAAGTGAGGGACAAAAACACTTAATTCATGCTTGATTTGAATCAAGAATAAAGCCTGATTCGAATCAACGAACACGTGATTCAATTCAAGTGCAAATTCTTATTTAAATCAACTGCAACATGCCCAAATGGAAATTGCTGGAAAAAATATTTGATTCGAATCAGGTGTAAAGTCTGATTCGAATCAAATTAAGCAGCAGTGACCAGAAAAAAGCTTGGATCGAATCAGGTGTAAATTCTTATTTGAATCAAAGTTTTTAAAAAGCTTTTATTTATCTCTGGTCAATTTTATTTAAATCAGGATGTGTTTAATTTGCTTGATTCGAATCAAACACACAAAATCTCAATTTTTCATTGTTTTCAAAATACTTTGAGATTTTTCTTTGTGCCTAACTTAAATAAAAAACACATAAGGTTCTTATTTCATTGACTCATGCAATTGACTAAAAGCATTATGATCAAGATAAAATATAACTATTGATTTATGCATGCTAAAACGAATAACGAATCGATTCAAACTTGATTCAGAGATGTGCAATCACAAGGGAGACTCAATAAACGATAATAAACGAAAGCAATAAGACAAGCTAACAAAATTACCGTATTTGAGGTGCTTCCCCTGAATGTGTTAGGGACATACAACAATCACCTCCTAGATATATACAGCTTCAAATAGCACACTTGCCATAACACCCTTCATTACATCGCTCACCAAATCGAGATAAAATACTTTTTTTCTATAGAGGTAAAAGCCCTTATTTGTAGTAGTATAGCTAATTTCTAATTGAAGATTATCACCAAGATCATAGATGATATGATTACTAGCTTGGTTCCTACAAATATATCAGAGCATCAAAGAGAGTTCATTGGAGGTACGTAGTAATATTTATGAATGTATAATAATAACATTTAAGGCAATAAACTTATTGGACAAGAAAGTCTTTGGAGGTAATATGGATATGAAAATTCATATTAAGGGAGTATTTGATACTTTGAAGTGGAGTTACCTTCTCAAGGTGCTTTAAGTTTAATCCTAAATTTTTCAATTATATTTTAACAACATTACAATATACCATATTATCCATGCTAACAAGACATCATACTTTTTCAATTTTTTCAGAGGGGTTAGACAAGGATATGTCCTTTTCTCCTTTACTCTTTTGCATTGTGTAAGAGGCTTTAATTAGGAAATTAACAAATATGGATAAGCAAAGACATATTTCATGTATTACGCGTGACAAAATAATTCCAAATCACATTTTTTTTATTTGATTAAATGATATTTTTCAAGGGTAAACTAAGATCTCGTCATTTTTAACCAATTGTTGATAGGTTCATAGATTAATTAACCACACGGAAAATACATCTATTATATATGATGGTAAGAATTCAACTATTTAAATCAGTGATATATGACATGCTTCTACATAGTCTTACGATTTATGAGTGGCATGTCTCCCTTATCAATAGGCTAGATGCTTGCATAAGAAAATTTATAAGGCCATGTAGTATGGATGACATGAAGATAAATAATCTTAAGTGGAGCATTGTTTGCATTCTTTTTTCTGCATGTGGTTAAAGAACTCAGAGACATTAGATTCATCAAAAAAGTTGTATGCATATACCATGCTTGAGGAGCATATAATATGGATTGACACAAATAATGGTGAGTTGGAAATTGGCCCATAGTGTAAGAATCAAAGAGAAATTGGTGAACATCTTTTCCTTTGACGCCCATTCACTCTAAAACCATGGTTGATGACAATTCATCTTATGATGTTTCTAATATTAAATTCCTTTGTTTTTATGTAATTTAATGTTAATTTGTATATGTTTTCATAGGTTTTAATAAAGATTTTGATGATTTTTGGGAAAGACCAAACCATGTAGAAGTCATTCTAGTTAGACAACTTTAATAGTATTTTCCAGTGAAAGTTATAATGACAAAGTAAAGAGAGGAGTAGCACACGAAAAACAAAAGAAACTTTGATAAAAAATTACATGATACAGACAATAGTGGCGTAACTTCCAATCATAGTGCCGTTATCAAAAATTAACAGTCAGAGTGGTGTGATCACATGCAATCGACATGATCCCAACTTTCTTCCAAATTCTCAAACAGGGCAAAACAAAAAATCGCATCACACCTTCAAGCATAGCGGCACAATTCTTGTGATAACAAACTTTCATGCAAAATTAATTAGAAAATAGTAAAAATGTTCAAGTAAATAGAGGCATATTGGTTTTACCTCTTTTCAATAATTTGATCATATTTAGAGTTTCGTAATTCTGATTGAGGTGGGATTAGTGGAAAAAAAATTCTAGGGATCCAACTTTCATGAAATAGTAAAAGTATAATTCAGAATTTAGGATGACAAAAAATAACGAGTAAAAATAGAAGATGTTACAATATGAGGTAGGTAAGATTAAACTATCCTTTAAGCCCCGAAAGCCCATATTATTGCATATTGAACGTGAACTACACAAAAAAATGTTATTTGCCATGGGGTTTAACCCCTCACAAATACGAAATTTGTGAGGGGACTGGTCCCCTAGCAAAACAGGGAGTCGTAAATTTATTTGCGAGGGGCTTTACACGTCGGCATTTTGCCAGGGGCTAATCCCCTTGCAAAATGCAATTTGATTTTTATAGTCTACAACACGCAGATGTAGACGCAGGCTAGGTGGTCAGTTGCTGCTGTAGTGCGTCAGAATTTTTGCTTGGGGCTAAGCCCCTGGCAAAATGTAAATGTTTTTCATTTGCGAGAGGGGTTAAGCCCCTGGAGAAATGCAAATGTTGATATTTTCCTTGAAGTTTATCCCCTGGAAAATTGTAAAAATATTTATAAAAAAATTAATATTAATAGAATAAAAATCAATAATGATAATTCTATTAATTATATTATTATAATAAAATTAACATAATAAATATAATCAAATATAATAAATATAATAATTAAAATTCAATCAAACATAATAAAAGTTAAAATAAAACTTCATGCAAATTACAATAAAGTTCTTAAGTTCAAAATAGTAACATAAATTCTTTCATACAAATTAAAATAAACATCAAATTTTCAAATTTAAACATTCTATTCTTGTTCATCTTGTTCTTCTCCTTGCTCTTCTTCTTCAACAATTCCTCCATATCCACTAGTTTCTCCAAATCCACCACCAAAATTTTGTGAAGTAAAAAATTGATCAAATCTTTGAACCCGCTCATTTGCAATCCACATTGCTTCTTGATACTCCTGTATTTGCCTCTTCATTTATTCCCGCAACTTTGTTTCTCTTCTCTGCATTTCTTGTTGTATCTCAAATTGTTGTTTCTTCATCTCTTCAATTTCTACATTTCTTGCTGCAGCTTGGATTGCTGCCTTAGTATTCGCCAGGTTTCTCACAGTTTCAAGCATTTCGGCGGTTAATATAGGTGGAGTTGATGTTCATTCTCCATCAGCAAATCTCATTCTAAAACTCCTATCACACCACTTGATAGTTTTAGCGTATCCTCCAACACCATACACTCTCCTATTTTTCTTCTTTACACCTAAAACATCATACCATGTCCGAAAACCCACAACAGGATCAACATGATATCCTAATGATGGTTCAAGTCCAGGATGCTCTGACAACTATAAGACAAGTTATCTATCAACCTATATATTGTTTTGGACAAGTTGCTCCGACAATAGTTTATATATATATATATATATATATATATATATATATATATATATATATATATATATATATATATATATATATATATATATATATATATATATATATATATATATATATATATATATATATATATATATATATATATATATATATATATATATATATATATATATATATATATATATATATATATATATATATATATATATATATATATATATATATTGTTTTAGCTCCTATACTATTTTCAATATCAACCTATATAAAAACCTTACTATTTCAATTTTGAAAAGTATAAAATTTATTTTAAGAAACCAATATTCTGTTTTTTTAAATATATATACTATTTTTCAAATATATATATAAGTAAATATACTATGTTTTCAGTTATTTTAAAAAAAATCAATATATAAACCAAATAGCACAAATATCAAAAAATAATATATTTTTTCAATTATTCTATATATAAAAAATTTTGAAAATAGTAAAAAAAGTATTTACAATTTATAAACTAAATATCACAAAACAAATATATACATAAAAAATATCTACTCTATCAACATATTATATGTAAAATAAAAAAAAATTCTTAATGTGTAACTGAAATTGACTAACAAATTGTTGTTTTTGTTTGAAGTTTTCCTCTAAAATTTAGCTCCCGTTAGATATGTCAATTGGTACATGAAAAACAAAGATTATATTATAAACTAACTTTTAAAATAAATTAAATATATGACAAAATAATTTAACATATTTATTTGAAAATTATTTGTGTTAATGTTGTGATTGGAAATTTAGGTTATTTAAGGGAAGAAGATGGAGTTGTGGAGGCCAGATGAGAAAATAGAGAGAGGAGAAGAAGACGGTGTTGGAAATTGTTTGTTGAAATTAAAACAATTAATATATAACTGAAGCGGTAGAGTGAGTGTGATGTTATAATTATAAATAGTTTTTTGTGAGGGGGTGCCCCTCAGAAACAGAACGATCAAATTGTGCGCGGGATAACCCGTCGGTAATTTCTATCTTGGAAAATACCGACTGCACGCGCAGTCTGCACACTGCAATGACTAGACTAAAATTGTTTAGCTGGCATGGAGTAGTCCCTCGCTATTGTCACGTTGACATTTAGCTTGGGGAGGCCCGTCGCAAATTGCAGTACTTTGGCGCTATTTTTATTTCTTAGGAGTGTATCCCTTGCAATACAACATTTCAAAATTCAAATTTTTTCTCTTTCCTATTTGCGAGGGGTAACTCCACGCAATTTCTTTTGTATTTTTTTTATAATTTTCACGTTGCGAGGGTGTTCGAGTTACGGTTTAAGTGATTTTAAAACAAAAAATTACTCAATAACAAGAGAAAAAATACACGGTTCGGTTTGATTTAATTGATTTTAAAATAAAATAAAATCAAACCAAATTAAACTAATGCGGTTTAGATTGATTCGTTTAGTTCGGTTTTTTATAAAAAAATTATTGAACCATACATATACATGTAGAGAAAAATATAATTTTGTGTTTAATTGTTCATACATTATCAAAAAAAAATTTATAATTATCAAAATAAATTTATAATTTAATATATAAAATTGTGTATTATAATTCTATCTAAATTTAAAGAATGATATACATAAGATTGTATTCTTAAATAAATATTATATAAAGAATACGATAAAATATATTTTGTGAAAATAGTATTTATAAATAAATAATATTTTATTTTTTATAATCTAAAATTAAAATAAATATCTATAATAAAATATATATAATACATATTAATTTCTCTAAAGAATTAAAAATATATATATTAATTAATAAGATTTTAAAACATAATATAATTTGGTTTAGTTTGGTTTGATTTATAAAATATAAACCGTAAGTCGAATCGAACTGTATAATTCCGTTAAAAAATAATCCAAATACAACCGAATTAACTATGATTTTTTATAATTTTAATTTAATTCAGTTCAATTTTACGATTTTCTATTAGACCGATTTAATTTTGAACATCTATAAAAATAGATATATGAATTCTACCATCCAGGGGTAGATGGTTCGAGATAGTTTGCTAATTTAACAATTGTCAATAAAATCATTCGTGTGCAGCTCACCCTGGGTTTTGTTGCTCGCACACACGCTACCATACCAAGTACATTCACTTTGTTGTTGTGCAAGGAAGCACATCCCTGTGAAATCGATAATAATAAAAAGTTTTTTAAGTTTATTGAATAAATAATATATTTAATTATTATTTTATATTAAATACATTAATTATTCAATAAATTTAAAAAATATATATTATTTATAAATGTGTCCAAAAATATATATGATTAGATGAGTCCCCAAAAAAATCTAGTTGTTGGGGGCATGTGAATCTCTTTCTACCTATATAAAATATATGTGATTCCTATTTAAAAGAAGTAAGAAGACAAATGAGATATACTTTTTGCCATTTTATCCTCCTTAACAAGGGGTGGCACATCAAACTCAAGATGTTAAAGAAACTTAGGCAACCAAAGTGATAACAAGTTTTTATTGTTATTTATATTTCTTTAAGTAAGCAGTTAGATAACACTAATAACATCAAAGTTGTGATTATTTCTTATTGGTACCAAAGAAATTGTTTAAGATTTTTTCTAACATCTAATTTCTTCAATAAAATTTAAAATAAAATAAAATAAGGGTTTATCAATTTATAGAACTCTTCATGATTGTTTTAGTTTTAATTTTTTTATTGATTAAATAATTTAAATATCTTTTCAATCGCATACGAGACTCATAAATTTTAAAAAAAAATTAAAAATATTTTTTTCTAAAACTAAAAAGGAAGATGCACGAAAGACAATATAGGTGAAGTAAGACTTTCAAGGATGGAATTCTCATCAAAGCTAAAAAAAATCCAGGTGAAATCTATTTTTTCGATTCCTTTTTAATTGTTATATTTTGATTTTTTTATACATATTAAGAAAATTAATAATTGTTCTTATTTTTTAAATTATGATTTTTCTTTTGTTTATAATACTCTTAACTTTTAATGATTTTAATATATTTTCTCTCTCTCATAATAAATAGTTAAAGATAATTTTGACAAAATTATTATAATTATTGTATTAAAATTTGAAAATGATAATTAAATAGGAACAAATTTTTTTCACAAAAGTGACAGAAAAGAAGTAATTATTAAGAATATAGTTAGCCATCATTATGACACTAATGAAAAGCTAAGAAAAAGAATTGGTTTAATTGATACTTTGAATCTCTATTTAGTTTTTTTCTTGATTTTGATCTCTCCATTTTAAAAATCATCATTTTCGTTCATTTTTAAAGTTTTCTTTTGAATTTTCGTCACCTCATTTTAAAAATTATGGTTTTAATCTCTTATTTAAGTTTTAAATTATAATTTTAGTTCACTTTTTAAGTTTTATTTTGAATTTTAATTCCTTTTTATTATCATCAGAATTAAAAAAGAAATTAAAATTGCAACTTAAAACTTAAAAAAGGATCAAATCATAATTTTTAAAATGAGGGAACGAAAATTCAAAAAAAAAATTTAAAAATAACTAAAATAATAATTTTTAAAATAAGAGGATGAAAATAAAAAAAAAACTAAATAAGCCAAAAGAATTTATGTGAGGTTGGAGTAATAGAATGCATCATTGCCTAAACTAACATCCAATAGAAAAGGATTATCACTATTTTCAATCATGAATTTTAGAATATAAAAATTAATTATTTATATTTTCTCTATTTCAAAATGATTGTCGTTTAAAGTTTTTGAATACAGATTAAAAAAATATAATAATATTATAATAAGATATTACACTTTTCTAAAATTAACTTTATTAATGTATTTGAAGTAGTATTCAGAGTAAAAGATAAAGAATATAATTGAAAAAACAGTAATCATTACTATATTAAAAAGTAAAAATATCAATTATTTTAAAACAAATTTTATTTACTAAAATGATAATCATTTTAAAATAGAGAAAATATATTAAAAAAAAAAAATAACCACACGTTTTCTCTATAAGACATTTTTAGCAACGGAAGAACATTGGCTGGCACTATCCTACTACTCAATGCACCAAAAAATTTGTGGTATTTGACAAAAAGAAGTCTCATGTCATGTGGGTGCATAATTTATATATTTGGTTAGAAATCACTTGTCAAGAAAAAGTTCACATGTATAAAAGCAAAACATATCCGTCAAGGAAAGGTTCTTCTGTCATTTTCTTTAACTTAACGTTACTGTCTTTTTCTTTGAAAAATAATTGGTTCATGACTTAACCAAGTTCTAAAATCTTACATAAATCTTTTATTTGGACAACAATAAAATCTTAATGTGACCACTAAGATCAAAACTTGATGGGACTGGCTTAAGATCTATAATTGGACCTCCAAGTTCATTTTCATGTTTGACAATTTCATTTTACCACCTCATATTGAAACTTTAAAAAAATTATGGGAATTATTTTTCACAACCTTATACTTCTCTCTAACTTTTGACAAAAAGTTAATAATGTCTTTAGTTTTCAGAAATGCATCTTTGAATACATTGTTTTCACTCAAAATAAACGTAAATGGTTGAGGTTTCCTCATTATACCAAAATAAAATTTAGAAATGCATTTATGCATATGGTTTAGGGTTTATTTGCAGATGCATCTCCGAATTAACCCTTATTTTCATATTCAAGTTTTTTTCAGAGAGCATCTTCAAACACGTTCAATTGATATATAACACGCAACATATCCTCCCTTTTCTCCTTCTTCATTTTCTGAAACTTGTGAGAACCCCCTTTGGAGCTCGTGAGTAACATTCTCCCAGTTAATTTTTCAAGGAACAACAATACCTCTAGTTCAATCTTTCCAATCCCAACTCACTCCACCTACTACATTCAACATTTTTCATCCTCGTCAATATTTTTTTGAGTAAGTTTCTCATTTAAATTATTACGAGTTTTGATTAGTGTATTAAGTAAAATATTTTTGTTTTAAATATATTAGATAGTAGTAACATTAGAAATAGGTAGATGTTAGAGACATGCACTATGATTTAATTGTATTTTTGGTGGTTAGGGTATGACTGGTATCTGTTTCGCTATTTTTGAATACACAAGTTAATTCGGAGATGCATCTTCGAATTGTGCCCTTCCTGGTTTTCAGAGATGCATATATGAATATTACATGGATGCAAACTGATGTATTTTTCTCATTTTTTTGGAAAAAAATAGATGCAAAAAACGACTAAAGAATGAGACTCGACCGTGAAACCCAGCACGCGTTTATTCGTCACGAGAGGGCTATACTTCAGAAAGAGCAGGCCAGAGCTAGGCGGGGAATCGTTCCTAGACCTCTTAATGGGGAAGCATCAACATCTAGGAGCCATTTGTCACTGCGGTCTTCATTCTAGAGGCATGTCTCCCTGCTCACGTAGACCAGGATGAATCTCTTGTTGCACATGATGGTGTCCCTCTACTTGCAAACCCTTAACCAGGAAGGCCCTTTGACACCTCCATACTGATATACTATAGAGATCATGTTGGTGGCATGTCTGGGTCGACGAGGTATATTTATTAACTGTTGTTATTTATATGTTTTAAACAAATTCATTGTGATTGATTATTATTTATGTTTTAACAAGAGCGTGATTGTTTAAAGTCTGTTAACCACAATAGAAAGATTATGAAGTTTTATCAACCTAAGAATGATTGGTTCCAAAGTGTCATTTGATTCTCTGGTATTACTGACATGTGTTCTTCTGGGTACCAGACCATTAGTCTTGGTATGCAGGGGGTTTTCGCTGAGAGATGGAATAAAGAAACATTATCTTTTAACTTCCCCATTCGCGAGATGACGATTACACTAGATGATATCGCTTTCCTTATACACCTTCCCATCAGGGGGAAGTCATTTGATCATTCCAGGATCAAACGCGGTAAAGCCTAGGATATGATGGTCATTTATTTGGGAGTTGACCCAATGGATGCCCTGATGCAATATGAGAACACCAGAGGTGCTCATGTCAAATTTTCATACTTACGGTAGCTATATGAAGAAAACTTAGAGTTGGTTGAGGATGCCGACAACGATGATCTATAGGTTACCTACTACGAGTAATGTGTTTTGTGGTGTTTCCTCCTATTCTTGGTTGGCACGCTCATGTTTGTAGACAATAGTGTAACCTACATCGATGTGGCATACCTTAAGTACTTCATTGACTTGTCGACCATTCATGAGTAGAACTTGGAGCCGCCACTCACCGGGACACGGTTGCCTTTGACCCTATTTCATTTTACTTTAGATTGATGACATGTGGGAGGAATCTGATGTGCAATTATTTGCTGGAGTGATGCATGCATCTGTTTGTATATATGTAGATCATTCTGAGACTCCCATTTGAGTATACTCTTAATAGCATCGTCCACAGACATCTGATGACATACTGGCGGATTAAGAGAGTTATCTGGTACTAGAGGAGTACTGGAGTATGTCAGCCACAAGTCAGTGGTCTTATGTGTATGGTTACATTACTTTTTCTATACTATGTCACACCCTATCATGACATTAAACACTCCTAGATGTCCACCTAAGCCTTCTCATGAGAAGATCCTGGAGAATGAGCAGACCAGGGATGACCATATCATTGATGTGTTGTTGATCTGTCAAAATATTGTACAAATTATGTATGATGGCATAGAGTATAGGATGTTTGAGAGAGGTGGCAATGATGTGGTTTCCCTAGTGCATTCCATTCTTACCATAGAATGTATTGGGTTACCGATGGCAGAGGAGGATCCATGGGGTTAGGATTAGGCATACACAGTAGGTTATGCTCTTTTGTATTTTGGGATGTTTTTGTATATTTTGTCATACTTTGAGAACAATGTTTGTAATAGTATGGGATATTTTTTTAACTAATGCATTACCTTGTTCTATGGGATGTTTATTAATTCATTACCTTGTGATATTATGGCAATATTAGGCGGATAAAAATGACTTTGGATTAAAAAATATAAACTTAGGACAATGTTTTTGTCGAAGATGCATGCAAAGAAGTTTTCGGAGATGCATATCCAAATTCTATCCACAAATTTTCGTAGATGTATCTCCAGACCAAATTTTGGCATAAATGGGGTGACTGTTTGATTTACGAAGGATGAGAAGATTTAAGGTGCGCCCAGAGATGTATCTCCAAAAATTCATGAGGGAAATTTTGGATTTTCAAAGGTATGAGCCACACCATAAGGATAGGAAAATAAATCCCCAAAACTGTTCATTTTGATAAAAAAATGTCTTTTGAGTTCTAGAATTCAAAATCCAGTTTTGAAATTTTTAGATAGTTTAATTTGAAAGCCCCCTTAAGGCACACCAAACTCTTCTTCCCATCCTTTCAACATTTCACCTTCAAACCACAATATCTATAAGTACTTACGTTGTCTCTTTTCGGGCTAAATTTTGTTCGAATCATTACATATCTACCTATTTTAAAACAAGTTAGTACACATTTTCGGATTATCTGATTGAATGCATGATTTTCCTTGTCTTCTAAGTTATTGATTTAGTTCCAATTGTACAATTTAGAAACATGTGAGACGATGATTTTTTATTATAGAAATCAAACACGTTCTTGACATGTATTTAAAATCTATTATTTGAACCATGACATATTGCATGCTAATTTTAGATTCATGATATTTTGTTGTCAAATTGGTTTATTAATTCTATTTGTTATTAAACAGATATGTAGATTTAGTTCAATGATGGATCTTGAGTAGAATATTAGGGGGACGACAAATATTAACTAAAGTATTATAATTGAAATAGACTAAAAATTACAAAATTTAGATATAATTTTTCAAATATTCCAAATAACTTCAGCACAATAAAAATAGAATATATAATTGAATCAATGGTGAAGTGTTCAACTATTTCTTTTTCAATATAAAATATCATGTTGTCAGCATGAAACTCATCATCCATCTTATTGCAATCTTGTCTTGATTATCTTCATTGTTGATAATGATTTTTTTTGTAGTAGTTGTAGAAACCGAAAGAATTAAGATAAGATGGACAAGTCGATCCATTGACTTATATGGTATAGATTGCATTCACATTTTTTGTGGACTAGAATGCTCATTAAATTTTATAAAATTACATGTTTCATTCATTTGCGATTTACATAAGAATAAATATGAACTCTTCTTACCCATACATAGTTAAAATGAATTATAAACCTATCAGCAGTTTACTACGACAAGGAAATCCTCTCCATTTATTTAGGATTAATATTGATGCTATATTGTTTGATATGAAGGACCAACTAGACCAATAAATCTAAACAATACATTCTCAATACAAAGATTAAAATTATAATCATACTTTAGTACGAAAGTTAAATAGTCAAATGAGCATGCATATAAAATAGTCTTAGAATTTAGGACATGTTGATATATACTTGGATGGATTCAAAGTACTGTAAGTAGTGACGATGATATAGCATAGATGACAAACACCCATTGGAATGTGATTCTTCCTCAACTTATAATCCTTATACCTTAAACTTCTATATATGAAAAGAATAGATAATATGTAACTCGTCTAATATTTGGAACCATAACCTATATTTCTATTATCATAAAATAGGTCATATTAATATCCACTCATATTTAACCTATATCATTAATAAAATATATAATTAATTATCTAATTGAAAATTTTAATTAACCTTTATTATTTTATTTGATCAGGAATCAGTTAAATCTTCTAATTGATAAATAGTTAATACAGTTAAATAAAAAGTATGTTCATATAATAATTTTGGAATATAACAACTCAATATAATATTTAATAAAATATTCCAACAATTCAAGTCTATCAAACCATGGTTGAAAGATCATAAGTAACATGAACAAAAGAAGGACAAAAAAATATACTTTTAAATTCTAAAGCTCAATTATTGTATCATGTGCATTCAATATGGAACCAAGGGAAAGAGTAGATATGAATATAATACTAGAAAATAAAATTGTGATACATTACAAATTCATCATGAAGGAACGTGTCAAATAAATGGGAAAAAAAGATAATGGAGTGAGAAAATTTGAAATTTTAAAATAAGTGAAGAAAAAACTATTGATGATATGTATAAAATATTTACAACCTTAATGAATTGAGTCCTCTAGAAAAATTATACTCAACTCTTGAAATAATCAAAAAGATAATTAGTTCATGGAGACCTATACATGCAACCATTACTTAAACCAAACATCTCAATGTCATAGAAATAGAGGATTTTACTAGATTGCTAAGAGTTCATGTTGATATAGCAAGGAGACAAACTAATAATAATAGGGGATAACATAATTGCATTAAAAGCTTCTCAAACAATTTCAAGACAAGAAAATACAAGAAGGCCAAGAAAAATGAATCATGTCAAAAAAATAGGTGAAGCTAAACTAACACTCAAGAAAAATTTAGAGAATGGGGAAAAGGACATCATACTTGAAGGAATTTTCCAACTAGAAACGAAACTCATAAAACTAAAGTTGACAACATTTAAATAACATGATATATATGAACAAATTAAGATACAATAAATAATGTCCTCCAAAGAAAAACGGTTGTTGCATTTGGATTAACTACATTATGCAAAATAACATGGAGTGTTCAAGTTGTTTTGGTGCAGAAGAGATACATGTGGTACACGATTTTCTAACATGTGTGCAATATCTGACACTTGTTCATCGGGCCAATGTTGTTGCATTTTTTAAGCAAATATTTGATTGTGATTCAAATCATATTTGTTCCTATTGTTTGGCAATGCGTTTGTGTGATTCACTTGACATTTGTTTGAAGATTGATTTAGTTTAAATAGAGATTTAAATTTGAATTTAAATTTAAAATATATCATATTCTTTGTTGGAGACTTTTGTGAAACAAAAACAAATACAACTATATCAGCTATAATTTTGTACGAAATCAAATTAAATTTCAAAGGAGAAAAAGCTCATAATTGCATTGTTATTTAAGGAGGCTCTCACCTTATCATTGAGTGTGTACACAAAGATTGAATATCTTTTTTTAATATTAAGATTGAATATCTTTGTGCTAGGTTTATTTTAGTCTTTTGTTTGTGTTTTTTGGACACCACATTATTGCTTCACTCATATCATAAGGTATAGTAGTTGGTTTGTTTAGTTGAGTTGTAATTCAACATTCTCTAAGTTGTTTATTAAAGTTGATCATTAGGATTAATGATTGAGATAAAGTGAGAGGGAGTTCTCATATTTAGGGAGAGTCCTAAATAGAAATACACTAGGGTAGAATTAAGAAGATATGTATTGAATAATGGGCTTGTTCATCTAAGACATTTTGTACTAATTCTATAAAAGAGTAAATTTCCTTTCTTGGGTTGGATGCACCCTAGATGTAGGTGTGGTTTGCACTGAACTTGATTACCAATTTTTTTGTGTTCTTTATTGTATTTACTTTGAATTATTGTTGTTGTCATATTGTGTCAAATCTATTTTAACAATTTGGACAAGTTATCCCAAACATTTGGTCTAGTATTTGTCCCCTAAGAAACATAATTTCAATTGACATCAGAGCAAACACCATATTCTGTTTGGATAAGCTTCAGGGAAGATATTTTCTATTCAAATGGACAATACTAAGGATGGAGAGCGTGTCAATAGACCACCTATTTTGGATGAAACCAATTATGATTATGGAAAGTTAAGATGGTTGTCTTTCTTAAATTCATAGACACCAAAACTTAGAAGGCTTTGATTAAAGGTTGAAAACATCATTCGATTACTTCTCAAGATGGTACAATATGTTTGAAGCCTGAAGTTGATTGGTCCAAAGACGAAGATGATGAAGCTCTTTCAAATGACAATGCTTTGAATGTTATATTCAATGGTGTTAACAAAAACATGTTCAGACTAGTCAACAAATGTACTAAATCTAAATAGGCTTGGGAGATTCTCAAAACTGCTCAAGAAGGCAAATCTAACGTGTGTATGTCAAGTTTGCAGCTTCTCACAACTAAGTTTAAGGATTTGATAATGATGAAAGATGAATTCTTATTTGATTTTAATATCAGACTTCGTGAGATTTCCAACAATTCATTTGAATTGGGAGAGAAGATGTCACAAGAGAAGCTGGTTAGAAAAATCCTCAGATCTTTACCAAAGAAGTTTGACATGAAAGTAGTAACTATTGAAAAAGCTCAAGATTTAAGCAGTATAAAAGTTAATGAACTCATTGGTTCTTTGCAAACATATGAAATTTTTATAAATGATAGATCTGAAAAGAAGAACAATAACATTGTTTTTGTATCCAACATTAAAGAGGGTGAACATAAAGGTGTTAGCCTATTAGATGATATATCATTTATTGAAAGAAAGTTTAACAAATCATTTAGAAGGATGGACAGACAATGGAAGACAAATGTGCAAGACAATGGGTCAAACATCAGTTCCTAGACCTAGAGCAAATATGAAGACAAACCTAACCAAGGAAAAGGAGTTAATGTCAGGAATGTAAAGGGTTTGGACACATCAAAGATGCATGTCCTACCTTTCTAAAGAAATAGAAAAAGGGATTGTCAATCAATTGGCATGGTTTTTGATAATGAGAGTGAAAAGGAAACATCTACCAAAGTAATGACTTTCTATAGGAAGTATGAGTCTAAAGGAGACTCTAGCGATGAAGACATGTTTGAAGAAGAGCTAGCTGCAACACTCATGCTATTACACAACAAATGTGAAGAAGCTTACTTGGATGGAGAACAATAGAAGAATACCATAAGTGTTCTTCTTTAAGAAAAATAGAAACTTCTTTCAACCATCATTGGGTTGGAAGAGGAAGTCACCTTGCTGAATTTCCAAACTTGAGAATTTGACAAAGTCTAAAAGTATAATGAACAACGGTTCAAATATGGTGGATGTTACGACAGCGAATATGTGTTATAAGGTTTTACTACAGTTCCATGAGCAAAAAGGTCAAAGTCCATTCTAAGAAGTTTTTCTCTCCTAAGAAGAAAATTGTGTTCCTGATGAAAGACCACATGTCCCAGCATCTTGCTCAACATGTGTACCCTCACAACAGAGGCAATGAGAAATCATCTTGGAGGCGTCACCACTGTGGTAGAAGGAATTAAATTCTAACTTGATCAGCATAAGTCAAACTATGTCATCAAGGTCTGAATGTTAGCTACAATAGGTCTGAATGTGTTGTCACCAGCAAAGAGAAAGCAGTGCTAATAAGGGTTTTAGGTCGAAGAATAATTGCTATATGTGAATCTCTCAGACCTCATCCAAGGTGAAGAACATATAGGAGATCATATCTAAAGATGATGTCAAGGGATTGCCAAAATTTATAATTTAAAAAGGCATAGTTTGTGGAGTGTGTCAAATAGGCAAGATGTCCCACATGATGCTTTAACATTCTACCCCCACTAAAAGCATAAAGTTACTTCCTATGAACCTCATGGAATCCACACAAGTGAAAGGAATTTATGAAAGAAATAACATCCTAAGTATGAAGAATGATAAAAGAAAACTCATTCATGACTTTGGGTGTGGTGGAATGTCAACCAAGATGCTGGAACAGTATGTTCTACTAAGGCAGTCTAAAATGAAAATTGTAGGGAGCTTCACCTACTTTCTTGTCCTTCGAGTTAAGCTATTAAGAGATAGTGTTCCGGTTGAAAAATTGAGGGGGTATAGTTGATAGATGTATGAGTGATATTTTATGGCATTTAACTAAAGGGAGGCATGC